>CM043698.1:100842500-101215000 GCA_023935145.1 Bretschneidera sinensis | reverse complement strand
TTTAGTTTTAATTTATTTTGCAATATCATTCTGAAATTTGGAACTAGGTTAAAATAGAGTTAGTTTAGATTAAAAAATATATTTTCACAACGCAATTCCCTGTGGATTCGACCTCGCACTTGCACAACGCTATACTGCAAACGACTCGTGCGCTTGCGAGTAAATTAAAACTCACAACAAGTTTTTGGCGCCGTTGCCGGGGAGTTGTTTTGTTTGTGAAAATTTTTGGTCTGAATTGATTTTGTTTTTCTACTAGTTAATTTAATATAAAAAAAAAATATTTTGTTTGCTTTATTCTGTTGCTTCTGCTGGTTAGTATCTCATTATTTTTCTGTTAGTGTATGCTTGGTCGGAGATCCTTGAACTTAGATTTGACACATTTAGATCCCGATTTAGAAAGAACTCTTAGGAGGCAGAAAAGAGCACTAGTTGAGAGAGAGACTGTTGAGATGGGAGAAAATTTTAATCATCCTGAACATGTAGAGCAACCTAGAGCTTGGAACGTGGACTCCACTACATCCCTTAGGGATTTGTTCGCACCCGTTGCGACTAACTCATCTTCCTGCATAGTGTTGCCACCAACCAATGCCACACACTTTGATTTGAAGCCACATGTTATCCAACTCCTACCCTCATTCCATGGCTTAGATCTTGAAAATCCTTATAGTCATGTGAAGAAGTTCAAAGACATTTGTGCTACATTCAAATTCCAGAACTTCTCTGAGGAGTCAGTCCATCTTCGACTCTTCCCTTTCTCCCTTCACGATAGAGCTAGGGCGTCGTTGGACTCCAACATGTCCGGGTCTATTACATCTTGGGAAAACCTGCTTAGCAAATTTTACCATAAGTTTTTCCCAATGTCTAGAGTGAATGAGTGCCGAAAGGAGATTAGCTCTTTCACTCAGGACGAGGATGAGAAGTTCTCTGAAAGCTGGGAGCGCTTTAAAGAGTTACTGATCAGATGCCCTCCACATGGATATGAGAAGTGGAGACTCGTTCAATTCTTCTACCAAGGGTTGACTCAACCCAACCGTAGTATGATCGAGTCTATGAATGGGGGGGCATTCTTGAGTCTGACAGGAGACGAAGCATATATGGCGTTGGACAAGTTGTCCGACAACTCACAGCAGTGGGATTTTTCAAGCTTTCGAGATAAGTCCATTCGTGCTCCTAAGAGGGGAGGCATCTATGAGGTCAGAGAGGACACTGATTTGAGGATAAAGTTAGATGCCCTCACCAAGAAGATTGACGCTCTCACTGTGAGCCAATCCATCAATACTGCCAACACATTCAATGTTGAAAGCTGTTTCATCTGTGCTAGTCCCATGCATCTAGCACATAATTGCCCATCAATGCCGGCTTGTGCCGAGTATCCTATGGAACAAGTAAATGCTTTTAATGACTTTCGAAGGCAGTCAAATGGATCGTACTCCGAGATGTACAATCCAGGGTGGCGAAACCACCCAAATTTTTCATGGAGGCAGAACCAACCAATGAATCAGGGAGGATCCTCTCATCATGCTCAAAATCAATATCCTCCCGGATTTGCCCCACAAATTCCTAATCATGGTCGTTCTGCCCATCCAGCACCTTCACCTGCTTACCATGCACCCTCTCAAACACTAGCGCCAGTTTCACAGTCGCTAGAGGACACCCTTAAGGAATTCATGAAGGTGACTAGCCAAAATATGAGCGATGTGAGGAGTGCAACAATGGTAAACACCCAAGCAATTGCCAAGTTGGAGAGTCAAATAGGGCAAATTGCAAGTCACTAGGGTAAGAGAGAGAAAGGAAAGTTCCACAGTCAGCCCGTGCAAAACCCAAAAGGACAATTTATGGTTGAGAGTTCATCAACTCCTACGCACGGGGAGGAACAAGTACAGTCGATTGTCACATTGAGGTCTGGGAGACAAGTGGACAATCGAGTGGAAGAGAGCCCTGCTATGCAGCAAGGGCAAGGGAGTAGCAACACAGAGAAGAGAGATGCTGAGCCATCTACAGCCACACCTACTGAGAAAGACCTTCCTAGGTCGTTTGTACCTAGAGTGCCCTACCCCGAGAGATTACAAGCGCCCAAGAAAGGAGGGAAGTATGAAGAAATTCTGGAGGTATTCAAGCAAGTCCATATCAATATCCCATTTTTGGATGCCATCCATCAAGTGCCATCATATGCCAAGTTTTTAAAGGACTTGGTCACTATCAAGAGGAGGACGAATGTCCCAAAGAAGGCATTTTTGACCGAGCAGGTCAGTTCAATCCTTGAGTGCAAGCTACCCATCAAGTATAAGGACCCGGGGTGTCCTACTATCTCTTGCACGATAGGAGTCAGCCATATTGAGAGGGCCCTTTTGGATCTAGGGGCGAGTGTGAATCTTCTACCCTACTCAGTCTATGTGCAGTTGGGGTTAGGACAATTGAAGGCCACATCTACGATGCTTCAATTGGCTGACGGGTCAGTGAAAAGACCACGGGGGATAGTTGAGGACGTTTTGATAAAAGTGGATAAGTTCTATTTTCCCGTGGATTTTATTGTGCTTGACACAGAGCCAGTTCAGAATGTAGGGATTCAAATGCCAGTGATTTTAGGGCGACCATTCTTAGCCACGGCTAACGCTCTAATCAATTGTAGGACAGAGGTGATGAAGATCTCCTTCGAAAATATGACAGTGGAGTTGAACATTTTTGATATCACTAGGCAACCACTGGAATATGATGAAATGAGAGATGTGTGCTTGATAGAGGAGATTCTTGAGGATACTGTGGATGAATCAAGCATTGAGGATCCCATGGAGGCATGCTTTGCTCACTTTGGAGAGGACTTGGGTTTAGATAAGTTACTCGAGGAAGTAAATGCCATTTTGGAGTCTGATCCTCAAGAAAGCAAGAAGGAGGAGGAGAAGGTGTCACCCGAACCTCAACAGAAGGAACTTAAGCCTTTACCGGATAATCTTAAGTATAAGTTCCTGGGTCCAGCATACTGTTTGCCTGTGATAATAGCTTCAGATTTGGGAGAGGCTCAAGAGGAGAAATTGTTAGAGGTTTTAAGAGAGCACAAGGAAGCTATCGGCTGGACCATTAAAGATATTAAGGGAATCAGCCCCTCGGTGGTGATGCACAGGATACACTTGGAGGAAGATGCTAAACCATCGAGGGAGCCGCAAAGAAGGCTCAACCCTGCTACGCAAGAGGTTGTGAGAGCAGAGGTTATTAAGCTGTTAGATGCAGGGATCATTTATCCCATCTCTGATAGCAAGTGGGTGAGCCCCATTCATGTCGTGCCCAAGCGAGCTGGGTTAACGGTAGTAAAGAATAAGGACGACGAGTTGGTGCCAACTCGTGTGCAGTCTGGGTGGAGAGTGTGTATAGACTACCGTAAGCTGAACATTGCCACAAGGAAGGATCACTTTCCACTTCCATTTATTGATCAGATGGTGGAGCGTTTGGCTGGGCACGAGTATTATTGCTTTTTGGATGGTTATTCTGGATATAACCAGGTCCCCGTGGACCCCGAAGATCAGGAGAAGACGACATTTACCTGTCATTTTGGGACCTTCGCCTACCGTCGCATGCCTTTTGGGTTATGTAATGCACCCGCCACTTTTCAGCGGTGCATGGTCAGTATATTCTCTGACATGGTAGAGCGGTTCTTGGAGATTTTCATGGACGACTTCTCCATCTTTGGTTTAACATTTGAGGAGTGCTTGCACCGTCTCTCTTTGGTTTTGGTACGGTGCAAGGAGAAGAACCTGGTGCTTAATTGGGAGAAGTGCCATTTTATGGTCAAGTAAGGAATTGTACTGGGGCATATCATATCTCATCGAAGGATTGAGGTCGACAAAGCAAAGGTGGATTTGATTTCCAGCCTTCCACCCCCACGTACAGTGAAAGAGGGTCGATCTTTTCTGGGCCATGCAGGTTTCTATAGGCGATTTATCCAGAATTTTAGCAAGATCGCCAGGCCCTTGTGCAAGTTGTTGCAAAAAGATGCCCCATTTCTGTTTGATGAGGATTGTAAGAAAGCATTTGGGGATCTGAAGGAAATTCTGACGTCCACACCCATTATTCAGCCACCTAACTGGGGTGTGCCTTTTGAGATTATGTGTGACGCATCAGACTATGCTGTTGGAGCTGTTTTGGGGCAGCGTGTTGATAAACTTCCCCACGCTATCTATTACGCAAGTCGAACTCTAAACGACGCACAACTCAATTATTCTACCACTGAGAAGGAGTTGCTTGCAGTCGTTTTTGCACTAGACAAGTTCAGATCCTACTTGTTAGGATCTAAAGTCATTATCTACTCGGGCCATGCTGCATTGAAGTATCTTTTCTCTAAAAAAGATGCTAAATCTCGTCTTATCCGATGGATCTTGCTACTTCAAGAGTTCGACATTGAGATTCGGGATAAGAAAGGTTCGGAAAATGTGGTGGCGGACCATTTGTCTAGATTGATTGTGGAATTCAGTGAGGCTGCCACTCCTATTTTTGAGACCTTTCCTGATGAGCAATTGATGCACATTGCTTATAGTCCCGCACCATGATTTGCTGACATAGTGAACCATCTTGTCACCGGACACATGCCCTTGCATTGAGGGAGGCAAGATAAATCAAAATTTTTGGCCATGGTAAAACACTTTTTCTGGGACGATCCTTACCTGTTCAAGTATTGTCCTGATCAGATCATTAGACGATGTATTCCTGAGCATGACCAATCTAATGTCATCGCCTTTTGTCATGATCATGCATGTGGAGGCCATTTTAGTGCTAAAAAGACCGCTGCAAAGATTTTGCAGTGTGGATTTTATTGGCCTACCCTGTTCCGGGACTCTCACACCTACTGTATATCTTGTGAGAGTTGCCAAAAGCTAGGGAGTATTTCTAGGAGAAATATGATGCCCCTCAACCCTATTCTGATTGTTGAGATTTTTGATGTGTGGGGCATTGATTTCATGGGACCATTCCCAAACTCCTTTGGATATTTATACATTCTAGTTGCTGTGGACTATCTGTCCAAGTGGGTGAAGGCCGTTGCGTGCAAGACCAATGACCACAGAGTTGTGGTCCAGTTTTTGAAAGACACTATTTTTGCTCGTTTTGGTACGCCTCGAGCAATCATAAGTGATGGAGGTAAGCACTTTTGCAACAAGATCTTTGAGCAGTTGATGAAGAAATATTGTATCACGCACAAAGTTGCCACCCCATATCACCCACAGACGAGTGGTCAAGTGGAAATCTTAAATCGCGAGATCAAACATATTTTGGAAAAGACTGTGAACCCTACTAGAAAGGATTGGTCTCTGCGATTGACGGATGCACTGTGGGCATATCGGACAGCTTTCAAGACGCCAATTGGCATGTCTCCCTATCGCATTGTATACGGAAAGGCATGTCACCTTCCGGTTGAATTAGAGCATCGTGCGTATTGGGCTGTCAAGCAACTAAATTTCAATCTTTCCAAGGCTGGCTCACAACGGAAGCTCCAACTCAATGAATTGGAGGAGCTGCGGAATGATGCATATGAGTGTGCCCGATCATACAAAGCACAAATGAAGAAGACTCATGACCAAAATATTTTGAGACGAGCTTTTGAGCCGGGTCAGAAAGTTCTTCTTTATAATTCGCGCATGCATCTTTTTCCAGGCAAGCTCAAATCCCGATGGTCAGGCCCATTCATTATTCGATCGGTTTTTCCTCATGGGGCCATCGAGATTGAGGATCCTAAGAATGGTAATACTTTCAAGGTAAATGGACAGAGGCTAAAACCATTCTTAGAGTTGAGGAGTCCGGACATTGAGACGATACTGTTGGAGGATCCTAGTTACTCAGATTGAGTGTAGTATTCTAGGGAGAGTCTGGCTGAAGATGTAAAACTTAGTGCTCATGGGAGGCACCCCACAGCTTATCTTTTCTTTTGTTTATTTATTATTTTGCATTTTTATGATTAATATTTGTTTCCAGTATTTTTTGTTTTCCAGTTTTTATTTTTCAGGGACAAAGCGTACTTCAGTTCAAGTTTGGGGGTATGCTATGAGCCATACCAGTCCAGATAGTTCTCCATATCTTAGGTCAGCTCTTTCCATATTAGTCACACATTGGGGTCAATGTGTAATTTAAGTTTGGGGGTATGGGAGACACATCACACACTTTGTCCTAATTTGTTGTCTTTTCGTCATAGAGATAAATGCATGCTCATGTTATCGTGAAATTTTGGTTGATCTAAACATTTTCTGTGATGTGATGTCATTGGTGAGCTTAACATTTTGAACACATGATCTGGTGATAAATTTTAAAATTTAGTTACTTACTTTAGGCATTTTGAGAATTCACATGTTTGATCTAATCTAACACGAGCACATTAGCACAAATTATGTGAGGTATGACACGTGATTTTAATGTGTATTTTTCCTTATCTTAACTGAAACTGGATGACTTGTTGGATGAACTCTTGGGCATAGGAAAATATTAAAAAAAAAAAATTATCAATAAACTTTCCGCTGAGTAACTGGACCTCTTGCCTCAGTAAGCAGTGAGTGTTCACGTCAAAAGGTGGAATTTTGCTTGGTAATATTAAGGTCGGTTTAATTTCGTAGCCTTTTTGACTCGAGTTAGTAAGTCCTTAGGGGTGTCTTTACACCTAATGCCCTAAAACCACCTGGTTTGGGAGTCATTGGCTCAACACTCGCTACATGGGTCAATTAGAAAGCTTAAGGGAACTAAAACATAGCCGTGCCTTATTATAAAAAAAAAAAAAAAAAAAACTATACCTTTTCGTTCATTTTTTATGGGAAATTCGGTGAATCTTGAGACATGGAGACCTTACACATTAGAGTTACTTGGAAGCTTCATTTTATGCTAATTCACCTTACACTGATTCAAGCTTATGATGCCTTATCCTGCCTTTTGTAAGTAATTAGATTTTAACATTTCTATTCATTGCGAAGATGGGTTTACCTTTTTAAGCTTGCTTATGAATGAATATCATAGTGATGTGTGCTCCTTAAATTTTTGGATACCATGAGTGTTGACTTTATCTTTATGTTCTTTATTTTTCATTGAGTCTTTTATTTTGTTTTGCTAAGGGACTAGCAAAATATAAGTTTGGGGGTATTTGATGAGTCTTAAATATTGCATATTTTAGACCCTTAACTTATATTTGTTATGCTCTTAGTTAGTATTATTTTACTTTATTTTACGTTTTTCTTGTGTTTTGTGTGTTTTTACAGCTTTGTGGAGAAAATGAAGCATTTCAGGAGATTTGAAGCTTCTGGAGACATTGCGATCGATCGCACGAGATATGCGATCGATCGCACGAGATATGCGATCGAGCGCACCTGCCTACGAACGAGCGCAAGGTCATCAATCCCACATCGAAATATTTGAAGTTCAGTGCATATGCGATCGATCGCAGCAGACATGCGATCGAGTGCACATGAGATCGTGCGCACAAGTCATGCGATCGATCGTACCTGTGATCGATCGCACCAAACTGCGATCGAGTGCACTCGGGCCTGTATCCCACATCGTTTCTGCAAGCCACATTACTCCGGGACTCCCCCTATATAAACACCATTTGACATCATCATTCAGTGTACAATTCCTAAGCCACTTTGGTGTTTACCGGTGGACGTCCGCTAGCATTCTGGTGGATCCCGAAGGCATTGCTACCACGAGGGGAAGCGCCGCCCGTCAGCGAGTGAAATTTCTCCCATGTAAAGTTTTTTATTTATTTCTTTATACTCAGTTGTTTTAGTTTAAATGTTTAGCACTTTTTATTATAGTTTTATATTTATGAGTGGCTAGACTCTTCGGCTAAGGTTGAAGATGAAGCCCCGCCGTTGTTTGGCGTAGTAGTTCAGATTTGCTTGTACAAATCTGACAATTTTTAGTATAAATGTTCTGTCAATTATTTGAGTTAATCTTATAATTGATTGAGTTTAAATTGTCTGTTGGATTTTCTTTGTGTTTCATCTGATGGATACATTGAATGCTTTTCGATTAAATTGGATTCCCTTTGTGATTTGTTAAAAGCGGATACATCGGGTGCTTTTGGTTTAGTTGGGATATTCTTTGTTTTTTATCTTATAGTTGGATTCATTGAATGTTTTGATAGGCTATATTTTTAGAACATGTATGCTTAACTTCGGTGGGGTGGATTCGGAAACCTTAGTGTTTTTAATTATTAGTTTTTAAATCAATTTTATTTAGTTTTAATTTATTTTGCAATATCATTCTGAAATTTGGAACTAGGTTAAAATAGAGTTAGTTTAGATTAAAAAATATATTTTCACAACGCAATTCCCTGTGGTTTCGACCTCGCACTTGCACAACGCTATACTGCAAACGACTCGTGCGCTTGCGAGTAAATTAAAACTCACAACACAAAGCTTTTGTTGGCAATCTGTTTAGCAGAAAAATTGATGTGTTTGCAGCCTCGGCCTAGAGTTTCTTTGGCAGCCTTTTACCATGCAGCAAACATCTTGTCATCGCCATAAGTGTTCTGTTTTTCCTCTCAACCACCCCATTCTGTTGAGGGGTATAAGGTGCTGTCAATTGGTGCAAAATGCCTTCATTCTCACAGAACTTGTTAAATTTATGAGGTGTATTCAGTTCCATTGTCAGACCTGATCACCTGCATTTTGCATCTGCTTTGATTTTCCACCCAAGCTTTAAACTTCCAGAAGATGTCAGCAATCTCAGATTTAAATTTCATGAAATAAATCCAGCACATTCTTGTGTGATCATCAATGAAAGCAATGTAAAACTTACTGCCATTCAATGATGGTGTTTTCTGAGGTTCTCCCACATCTGTGTGTACTAACTGTAGTTTCTGTGTAGCCCTTTAGGCCTTGTTTTGTGGAAAAGGAAGCCTTGTCTGCCTGCATAAATAGAAAGCTCTTATTCTAATTTAGGCAAGCCTTCCCCAAGATTGTTCTTCTTCATAACAAGTAGGGCTGTATGATGAAAGTGCCTCAATCTCCTATGCCAAAACATTGTATTGCTATCTTCTTTGTGTACTGCAGCCTGTTCTTCTGCCAACAAATTCAAGGCAAAGCTTTTACCTTCCATTTGGACTTTAAACACCTCTCTGCCTTGTGCATCAGTAATCAAGCAATGATTATCCTCAAACAACACTCTATATCCTTTTTCCATCAGTTGACCAACACTAAAAATGTTTTGATTAATTTCAGGAACATATAAGACATTAGAAATTAATTTCAAACCTGTGTGGCCTTTGATTGCCACTGTTCCTTTGCCTTTTACAGTAAGATATGCTCCATTTCCAATTCTAACTTTAGAAATGGCAGTTTTGTCAAGCTCTTTGAAAAGCTCTTGATTATAAGTCATGTGGCTTGTGCAACCACTGTCTATAAGCCAGCTTTCTGTGGAGCTACTGGTAGCAAAGTATGATGCCACAAACAGTTGCTCCTCTTGAGGTTGTTCAACAGTAGTTTTGGCTTCTCCTTACTGCTATTAAGATTTGCATATTCTTTCCACGTGCCCAAGCTGACCACACTTGTGACATTTTATATCTGGCCTCCACCAACACCTTATATGTGGATCATTGGTTTTTTTGCAATAAGGACATGGTGGAAATGTAGTGTTGTTGCTGCTGTTATTGCTATTGCTTTGCTTCTCTTTCTTGTACATATTGTTCCGTGATATGGCTTAAAATGCATTCTCCACAGATCCTTCTTGCCTCATAAGTCTCCTTTGTTCCTGAGCCTGTAGGGCATTCAACAGTTCTGCCAAGGTAATACTTGACACATCTTTTGAGTTTTCTATTGATGATATTGTAGCCTCAAACTTTTCAGGAACTGTTACAAGGATTTTTTGAACTATTCTAGAATCAGAAAAATCAGTATCAAGAAGCCTTACTTTGTTAATAATGTCAAGGAGTCTATCAGAGTAATCCTTTATTGTTTCTGATTCCTTCATTCTTTGCATCTCAAATTCTCTTATCAGATTCAGAACTTGCATGCCTTTGACTCGTTTATTTCCTTCATACTCCTTCTTCAGGAACTCCCAAATTTCATTTGCTATCTTCAGTGTCATGATTCTGATGAAAATTGAAGATGAAACAGCTGCAAATAAGTTAGCTTTTGCCTTTGATTTCCTTTGCCTCATCTCCTTGTGATTTTTTATTTGAGCCAAAGTTGGATTGCCGGGCAAGGGAGGAATTTCGTACTTAATTTCAACGGCTTCCATTGATCATTAGCATCAAGATAGGCTTCCACTCAGACAGCCCACACTTGATAATTCGTTCCATCAAACACCGGAGGCGCTATTGCATTCGATGAAGCTCCTAAACTCATCTTGCGTTGGCTGTAGGTTTTTGTGTTTTGGATAGAGAAGATGGTGAGTGTTTAATGCAAGTGTTTATGGTAAGTGGTTAGACTCATTTAACCTCACATGTCTCTCAAAAACTTATGGCTCTGATACCAATTTGTTGGTTTTTTGATAGAAATGAAGTGCAAGAGCTTGCAAAAATAAACTTGATTTTTTTCACTATATTTTTTAGAATATAATTTCAACCTATATATAAGTTGATAAAAGAAAAAATAACCCTTAAAACAAAGATAAAAACATAGTTTAAAGTAATTCTTAAAACAAAAATAAAAATATGATCTAATAAAATAAATATAAAAACATAATCTAATAAAACAAATATAAAACCATAATCTCTGTGTCTCCTGTGGCCAACAAAACAAAATAAAATAAAAGACTTAGTGTCTACGACTCAAACATCAGCAGCTCCCAGCAGCTCCTGGGCATCATTCAACAGTTCCTGATAGCGTACAACCTCCCGATTTGCTAGTTTCTGGTTCTTAAGAATAATTCCAACCAAGCTCAAGGATCCAAGCGAGCCAGGAATAAGGCTAAGGAGGTACAATTTTTTTTTTTTTTTTTTTTATATTAATCAGAATGTAAAACAGGTTATGGCTGATCATATAGTTCCTTCGAGTTCTCAAATTGTGGTTTCAACTGAGACAATCCTGGGACAAAATAATGATCAGAGTACGTCGATTGAGACAATCACTATAGTGGAGGAGGAATTTGGGACAGATGATTAGGTTGTGGCACCAAGTCAGGTGAGTCCTTTTCCCAATTTTAATATGGATGATTGCCCTATTCGTTCGAATTTAGATTTTTTGAAATATAAGGACAACCTGGCTACATCTCCTGTGGTGCACTATACTTTAAATAAGGCTCCATCATTAGCTAATGGGGATTTAGATAAGGATTTTCATAATGATTTTGAACCCCATACCATTAATGGTCTGAAACTGTTTTCTAAGAATGTTACCAAAGTTATGACTAATGAGGGATTATTAAAGCCTAAGGTAGTGAAACAAAAGAAGAAGCGAACCTGTGCAAAGGGCAAGGCTCTTCATACTTCCCCTCCAGAATCTGATTAATGTTTAGTGCGTTAATATGGAATATTAGAGGGGTGGGCATCTTGAGGGTTCAGTGTGGACAAAATGAAAGAACAAGAAAATGGAGTTTGTAAATGATGAAATGAGAAGGTTTCAGTCTTCGAGCACTAGAAGCTCCTAATTGTATTTTCTGCATTCTTGAGTTCATATTACATCACAAGGGCTATTTATATAGCTCCTAAACAAGTACATACAGTAGCTGAACCATACTAACAGAATATAACTAACCTACAGCTTTATTACAGCTATACTAACTATTTTCTAACTAACTCCTCTTAGCTATCTCCCTTAAGCTCTTATTGCTTTGTTGCTTAGCTTTTCCGTTTTCTGATCAATTCACTTTCTTCCCCTTTCCTTGACATCTCATCCGGATGACTATCACTTTAATGCTACAGTTCACTTCCTATGCTATCTTACTGCCCATACCATCCTGGTTTCTTCAAATTAGTTCTATCTCTTAGTGTTCTTCTATCCATACTGCCCTCATGGAAAGACACCTTATCCTCAAGGTGTAGTTGAGGAAGTGAGGGTTGTATTGTGTTGGCATTTTCCCAAGAAGCTTCCTCCAATGGTAACTTGTCCTATTGGACCATATATTGTTTGACCCACTGGTCTTACTTCCTTATATCTCTTTCACCTATTACTGCAATTGTGTGATAAATGGGAGATGAAGTGGAACAATCAGCTGGGAGAGGGGATGGTGTAATGAAAGAGCATTTGAATGGTTTAAGGAGAGAAGTGTGGAAGATAAGATGTCATTTGCAGCCCTTTGGCAGTTGCAGAATGTAAGCAACCTGCCTTATCCTCTCTAATATTGAAAATGGGCCAAAGTGTCTCTTGCTCAGCTTATGAGACACTCTTATGGCTACTGAATGCTATCTATATGGTTGTAATTTAAGGAGGACTAAGTCACCAACGGTGAATCTCAATTCAGTCCTATGCTGATTAGTGAAATGTTTCATTCTCTGTTGAGCTTTGAGTAAGTGAGCTCTGACTTGGGTGAGGATATCTTCTCTGGTGCCCAAGGTGTGATCTACAGTCTCACTGGAAGAAGATCCTCTACTGTAGGAGGGTTTAATTGGTGGTGCTCTACCACAGAAAATCTGGAATGGGGTTAAGCCAAGGGAGGAGTGAAAACTGGTGTTGTAATGTTACTCAGCACATGCTAAGTAGTTGGACCATAAGTGTGGATGATTAGAAGTGAAAGCTCTGAGGTATTGCTAAAACATTTGTTCACAACCTATGCCTGACCATCAGTTTGAGGGTGATAGGATATGCTCATTCTCAGTTGTGTGCCCTGGAAATTGAAGAGCTCCTTCTAGAATTGATTTGTGAAAAGTGGGTCCCTGTCATTGATTATGGACGTAGGAATGCCATGGAGCTTGTAGACAGTATTCATGAATACTTGAGCCACTTTGGTTGCTATGAAGTAAGGATGGAGAAGAGCAAAGTAGACAAATTTGCTGAGTCTATCTACTATCACATAGATCGCTGTGAAGCCAAGAGAAGAAGGAAGGTGAATTGTAAAATCCATGGACATATATTCCCGAATTTTTGTCTTGGAATTGGCAAAGGCTGGAGTAATCCATAAGGTTTAGTATTGAGGGATTTCACTTGCTGGCAGACTCTGCATTGGGAGACAAACTGAGTCACATCCTTTTTTATACCCTTCCAATGGAAGCTTGTAGATAATCTAACAAAAGTTCTCAAGATGCATCATGTCCTCTTATTGGAGAGGAATAAAATTCAGAAATGAATAGGCTCTTCAAAGTTGACTGTACCTACAAAGAATTTACCTTTGTAATACAGGATTCCATCATTAACTGTCCAAAGCGGATGTAGTAAAGGACCCTTGATACATTTTTGTTGTAATGCTTGGATGTTAGGATCCTCTAGGTGTTCCTTTCTGAGGTCATCTAGGAAATGAAAATAGTGGGATAGAAACTGCTAAGCAAGTAGGTACTGCTGGTTCAGTGAGCAATCTGGAGAGGGCGTCTGCTACTGCATTATTGCCACCAAGGTTGTAGAGAATTTGATATGAGAAACCTAACAACTTTGTGAGATAGTACTGTTGCTCAAGGGTCTGAATTGTCTGATCCATCAGATACTTGAGACTTTTATGGTCAGTTTTTATAAAAAATGTAGCACCAAGGAGGTATTGTCTCCATTTTTTGACAGCTACA
Organism: Bretschneidera sinensis; assembly: GCA_023935145.1. Classification (NCBI taxonomy): domain Eukaryota; kingdom Viridiplantae; phylum Streptophyta; class Magnoliopsida; order Brassicales; family Akaniaceae; genus Bretschneidera; species Bretschneidera sinensis. The sequence goes on along the minus strand of CM043698.1, from coordinate 101,201,385 downwards.
ATAATGGAATAAAGCTCACTGATGTAAGCAGATTGAGATTGCATTCTAGGGCATCTTCTTACTAAAGAATGCAATAGGATGAGGGGGTTGTAAAAGGACAACACCTACACCAAATCCATTAGCATCAGTCTCCAAAGTGAAAGGCTTACTGAAGTCAGGAAGACTAAGTACTAGGGTAGATGTCATGGCCTTCTTTAGTTCTTGAAATGAATCTTGAGCTGTAGGGCACCAGTGGAAAACCTCTTTCTTTAGGAGGTCTATTAATGGACTAGTTATACTAGCATAGTTCTTGACAAATCTTCTATAGTATCCTGCTAACCCAAGGAATCCTCTCAAGTGCTTAAGTGAAGTGGGTACAGGCCAATCAACCATGGCTTGGATCTTGGATTAGTCTGGCTCAACTTCTTTGGCACCAATGATGTGCCCTTAATAATCAATGGCCTTAGCAAATTGGAACTTGGTCATCTTAGCATAGAGAGTATGATCTTGGAGGCACTGCAAGACCAATCTCAAGTGATCTACATGATCTGCTACACTTTTACTGTACATCAGAATGTCATCAAAGAAAATGATGACAAATCTTCTTAAGAAATGAGTGAAAAGTTGATTCATTGTTGCCTGGAAGGTAGCAGGGGAATTTGTTAACCCAAATGGCATCACCTTGAACTCATAATGGCCCTGGTGGGTTTTAAAAGCAGTCTTCGGGATATCTGCAATGTGCATTCTGATCTGGTGGTAACCAGCTCTGAGATCTAGCTTAGAATAAACTAAAACACCTTGCAACTCATCTAAGTGTTCATCAACTGTAGCTATAGGAAATTTGTCCTTAACAGTAAGAGCATTTAGAGCTCTATAATCCATACAAAACCTCTAACTGTGATCCTTCTTTTTAACTAGCAGCACAGGAGAACTATAAAGGATAGTGCTAGGTTGAATGATACCTTCTTGCAGCATGCTACTAACTAACTTCTCTATCCCAGTCTTTTGATAGTGGGGATATCTGTAGGGTCCCACATTTACAGGTTTGGCATTTGGTTCCAAAGTAATCCTATGATCAGTGGGTCTAGGTGATGGTAGTGTACAAGGTGTAGCAAAAACAGGACTAAATGCATCAAGTAAGTTAGGTATTTCAGGATATTATGAGTGAGACTCAAAGGTCTGTGAGTGCACTTCATTATCTTCCACTTTCAGAGATAGTAGGGGAAAATAAGATTGTAATCTATCATCCTTAGACAATTTAGTGAGGGAACTGTAAGAAATTTGCTTAGCTATTACCTCATGTTGTCCTTGCAGATGTACCTTGTTTCCATTGCAACAAAAATCCATGGTAAGGGTATTGTAATCAGTGGTGACAGGGCCTAATTCTTGCAGTCATTGCACACCTAAGATGACATCTGCTCCTTGTAATGAAATGATATAGAAATCTGCTGCACAGGTGTAGCCTTGAACTGAAAGTTTTCTATGTTCACAGACTTCAATACATGATAAGTACTCTCCACTGCCAACTTGGACCTTGAAATGAGAGGATGGAATGATAGGCAAATCAAGAAACTGAGCTACCTTTTCTTGGATGAAATTATGGGTGCTGCCTCCATCAATTAGAAGTTGCACAAGATGCTTCTTGATTGGACCATGGAGTCTGAGTATTTTGGTGTCTTCTGGCCAAAGAGAGCATGAAGAGATATCTCTGGAACCTGGTCCCATTCAGGAGTTGCAAAAGGATTAAAGAAATTTGAATCTTGATCTTCTTGATCATATCCTTCCAGATGTAATAGTGAACTTTTTGCCTTGCATTGGTGCCCTGGATGAAACTTGTCATCACAGTTGAAGTAGACGCCTTTGTCTCTTCTTGTTTGCATTTCCTAAGGGGATAGCTTTTTAATGGGGAATCTTGTGAGCTGTGAGTTTTGTGTTTTTGCTGGTTGGAGCTGATAGGTTACAACATTGCTGAGAGGTTGGTGGTTTGTATCTGAAGGTTTGGGGTTAAATCTGGATTGCCAAGGCTTGGAAGGCCCTCTGGTGTCTCCCCATCTGTCTTCCTGTAATCTTGCCAATCCTACTGCATCATGGCAGTCTCGAGGTCTATGAGCAAGAACATCCCTTCTGATATATGGTTTTAATCCAGAGATGAAGCAATTCATCAAGAACTGGTCAGATAATCCAGTAATCTTACTAGACAATGCTTCAAACTTAGCCTAGTAGACTAGGACAGTGGTGTCTTGTGCCAACTTTGCTAATGCTCCTTGAGGTTCTTCATAAACTGAGGGGCCAAATCTTCAGTGTAATGCTTGGACAAACTGAGGGCAAGAATTGATCATCTTGTTGTGGTGAGTCCACTGGAACCAACTTGCTGCTGGCCCTTCCAAGTGGAATGAGACGAGTGATAGTTTTTGGTGATCTGGGATGTGGGAGAAGAAAAAGAATTTCTCAGCTTGAAAGAGCCAATCTGTGGGGTCTCCTTCCTTGAATCTTGGCAATTCAAGCTTCAGATTTCTGAGTTGAGAGAGCTGGGTAGATTGTTGCTGCAGTTCTTGATCTGAATCTGGGTTTGAAGAAGATGAAGATTCTTCCTTGGTCTGCTGCTGTTTGAGATTGTCAATCTCCTGTTGAAGAGGCTAGATTGCTATAGTAACCTCTTCTCTAATAAACTTTTCAAGTTTATCGCAAGAGAAGTCTCCCTTATCGGTTTTAGATCTTAAACCATCTGTTATTGAATCAGTAACAATGAAAGCACCAGATGTTGAGGGTTTAGTGTGGACAGAATGAAAGAACAAGAAAATGGAGTTTATAAATGATGAAATGAGAAGATTTCAGTCTTGTTTCGAGCACAAGAAGCTCCTAACTGTATTTTCTGAATTCTTGAGTCCATATTACATCACAAGGGCTATTTATATAGCTCCTTGACAAGTACATACAGTAGCTGAACCATACTAACAAAATGTAACTAACCTACAGTTGTATTACAGCTGTACTAACTGTTTTCTAACTAACTTCTCTTAGCTATGTCCCTTAAACTTTTCTTGCTTTGTTGCTTAGCTTTTCTCTTTGCTGCTCAGTTCATTTTCTTCCTCTTTCCTTGACATCTCATCCGGATGACCACCACTTTAATGCTACAGTTCACTGCCCATACCATTCTGGTTTCTTCAAATTAGTTCTATCTCTTAGCTTTCTTCCTCAATCAGGGCAACCTAGATAAAATTGGGTTTCTGTGTAAGTTGATTCGTGATAATAAGCCAGCTTTGTTAGTTATCTTTGAGCCTAAGCATGATGGGAAATTTTTATCCCAGTTTGTGAGGAAGCTCAAATATCCTAATTTTTCTCATGGTAATCCTAACAACATGCATATATGGTTACTATGGAATAATGACATAACTATTGAGACATTGCAGATTACTGATCAATCAATATCAATTAAGATTCAATTTGTTGCAAATTCTATGGTGTGTTATGGATCTTTGGTGTATGCAAAATGCAAGAAGCAAAAAAGAAGGGTGTTGTGGAGTTCTTTGAGCCAGTTCGGGTCCATGTGTAATAGTCCTTGGTTTATAGGTGGAGACTTCAATGTTGTGGCGAATCCTGGGGAGAAATGTGGAATTCTACTTATTGATGGAAATTAAGTTCATAAGTTTACAAATATTATTGATCAGAATAGTCTGCTAGACCAGGGTTATAAAGAAAATACTTTCACTTGGTCAAATGATCATCAAAGCTTTTCGCGTTGTTGGTGTAGACTTGATTTTATAATGCTAAATAGTGAGTTTATTGCTATGTCTCCTCTTCATAAGGTGAAGCAACAAGCGAGGTTGTATTCGGATCATGCTCCGATTACTTTCTTGGCTGTTCAGGTGATTTCTTCTCCCAAGCCTTTCAGATTTTTTAAAGCTTGGACAGAACATGAGGCTTTCAAGGATTTCATTTCCTCGTGTTGGGATACTGTTTTCTAAGATCCACCAATGACTGTTTCGCACCAGAAGTTGAAGTATGTTCGGCCACAATTAAGGGGTTGGAATTGGAATGGTTTTTTTGGAAATGTGACTAGTCATATTATTGCGGCATAGGATGATGTTATAAGGGTTGAATTTAAATTGCAGTGTACCTTTGCCATGGACCACATCACTGAGCTATGTGATGCTAGGAACCAGTTTGACAGATGGTTGCATATTGAGGACTCCATGGCTCGGGATAAAGCTCTGGTAAAGTGGCTTCAAGCAGGTGACTGTCACACTCCGTTATTTCATGCCACAATTAAAGAGAAAGCTCTAAGGCCGAAATTCAAATTAAAAATGGAGGATGGGTCATTGGTTCAAGATGAGAACAGTTTGGAGGATGCGACTTGTAATTTCTTCAAGGAGCTGTTCACGTCCTCATTACCGTAAGCCTCTCCAGTTTATCTATTGCAATGCGTCCCAACTCTGATTACTGAAGAACAGAATGCTGCAGTATGCATGATTCCCTAAGAAGATGAGATTTATAGTGCGGTTATTGACTTAGATCCTAATAGTGCACCAAGGGTTGATGGATTTAATGGGCTTTTTTAGGCATTATTGGGAAATAATTAAAATGGATGTGGTAGTTGTGGTTCATGATATTTTTCTATGGGGGCGCACTCCCGAAATCTTACACTTCAACCAATTTAATTTTGTTGCCTAAGGTGGATAATACTTTAATGTGTAAGATTATTTCAAGGATTCTTACTAACAGGATAGCTCATTTGCTTTCTAGTCTGATATCTGCTTACCAATCCAGTTTTGTGGCAGGTCGTAGCATTCATGAAAACATTGCGTTGACACACGAACTCATTCAAGACATAAACAAAGAGGTTCATGGTTTGATTGCAGTTTTTAAAATAAACATGTCCAAAATAGAATGAAATGGGGTTTCTTACTTCAAACTCTTCGAAAATTTGGGCTTGCAGAAAAGTGGTGTGATTTTATATACAGGTGTATCTCGAATGTTTGGTATTTGGTAACTTTAAATGGGAAGGAACATGGTTTTTACAACCTACTAGAGGTTTGAGATAGGGAGATCCTCCCTCTCCCTTATTGTTCATTTTGGCCGAGAAGGTGCTTTCTCGAAATATCAATCATTGGATGACACTAATGCTTATTGAGCGGTATAGTGTATCTGGGACTACAACAAGTGTTTCTCATTTACTTTATGCATATGACATACTGATCTTTTTGAATGGAAGGAAGTCGTTAGTGGATGTGTGCACACAGTTGTTAAAATCCTATGGGGCAGTTTCGGGTCAGAGAATAAACTAGACGAAATGTTCTTTTATTTCCAGTACAAAGTGAAACACTATGCGGGTTTCTTTAATGAAGAGGTGGATGTCTTTTAATCAATCATGCTTGCCTATTCAATACCTTGGAGTGCCGCTATTTAAAAGTAGATGTCTTGGGAGGTATTTTATTCACTTGGAGGAAAAAATTAGGAAAAAGTTGGCTATTTGGAAAACCAAGCTGTTATCTGTATGAGGGAAGTTAAGCTTGTTCAAAAGTTTGTTAAGTTCTATCCCTATTCACACCCTTACTATTATCTATCTTCCTCGAGGTTTTTTGAATTCTTTGGAAAAATTATATGCTGCATTCTTTTGGAATAATAGGAACCATAGCAGGCCTCACTGGATAGCTTGGGATAAAATTTGCAAACCGTACCGCGAAGGGGTTCTTAGGTTTAAAGGTCTAAAGGAAGTTTTGGATTTTGTTCAAGCTAAATTAACATGGAGCTTTGTGCAAGGGAAGTCTTTGTGGGCTGAGTTTATGCGCAAAAAATATGGGGACTCTGTTGGAACGCTGGCTTCTCCTAGGTACAGTTTCCATTGTTGGCACGCTATTCTTCCTCACATTCAGGTGATCTTATCAAATTCTACTTGGGTCATTGGGAGAGATGAGATTAATTTCTTGAAGGCTAGATGGAATCATGTTGAAATTTGTAGTGATAATTTGCCATTTGCTGGTAGCTCGGTTACCGAGATTTTACTTTATCATAAAAAATTTCACAAAGTTCAGTATTTGTACCTAGCTATTTATGAAGTTATTAATCATGTGCACATGGTTGACGTACCAGACAGACTAGTTTGGGATCATGCTGCTTCAGGTATTTTCTCAGCTAAGGAGTATTGGGAAAAAACTAGAATTAATGGACTATAGTTTAGATGGTCGAAGAAGATTTGGAATAAATGGGTACCAACGAAGGTTCTTGCTTTATTTGGAAGTTGTTCTATGGTGGGTTACTGGTGGATTGTAATGTTCAAAGCACAGGTTTATCTCTTGCTTCGAAATGTACCTACTGTAATTTGTCCAAGACAAAATCTATTTCTCATTTATTCCTTGGTAGCGAGGTAGCACACTAGGTATGGTTTTATTTTGGATTGCGTTTAGATGTTGCTTATGCTAATTCTTTTCCGCAGTTAGCTACTTTGAGGTTCCATCACTCTAGTTGTCAAACTCAGTTGGGTTTTACTAACGTGATTACTTTTATTTTGGTGTGTTGGGAGTTGTGGTTAGCTAGGAATAAGGTTGTCTTTAAGGGCATGCCTATGTGACCTGAGTCAATTATAGCTTAAGGTGTTATGTGGCTTAGCTAATTTAAATAGGCTATTTGTGCCCAAACAATATATAAATTATCATGGTATGTTGTTTGTAAATTCCCTGTTTTTGAAAGTAAATACTACGCAGCATCAACATGGCAGGTGGACTCGTTGGCATGCTCCTGAAATGGGTTTGGTGAAATTAAACTGTGATGGTTCGACAATTAGTGCAGGTGGGTCCGGGGGTAGGTTCTTCACATCCAACAATTTCTCTTTTATTTTAGCCTACTCCTAGTATTTTGGGTCATCCACTAACATGCAGGCTGAGGGGTGCATGCTGTTAGAGGGTCTGAAGCTTGCTCGTGCGCATAATATTCAGCCCAGTTACATTGAGAGTGACTCAAATATTTTGTTTCAGATTTCAAATAATGCTGTGCCATTCCTTGGGAATTAATTTACTGCATTCGTAAAATTAAATAGTTGCTTCCTTGAAATGTCTTCATAATACATACCTTTCGCGAAGGTAACCAGTTGGCGGATTGTTTAGCAAAGCATGGGCATGCGCACAGGGCAACTGAGCTATATTGGTTCAAGTCTGCCCTTCCTGAAAGCTTCCAGTTAGCATTTAGAAATGACTGCTATGGTCTTACTTCGTGTAGGCATATGTAATGTTTTTCATTTAGGGTAAGGACTAGGGAACCTTTGATTTTAGGTTTATGTCCCCCTTAGGTATGGTATGCCCTTTTGTACCCTTATTTCATTGTACTTTTTTATTTTCTTTTATTAATAATCAAGTAGGGGTCTTGCCAAACCTCCCTCAACCCAAAGAAGTGTTCTTTGAAAAAAATAAATAAATTCATGCTTTTGCATCATAGATCTTAAGAATAGTTCAAGAATTTCATCAAAATTCAACCCAAATTTCCAACGATTCAAATTTCTTCATTTTAAATTCAAATCAAACCAAAGCAAGCACCAAACTTAAGTATTTGAAGCTAATTTAAGGTAGAAACAAGAGGGAAAAATATTCTACCTCGAAAAATAGATAAAAATTATTGAAAAAGAGAAAGAGAGAATAATTGGTCTTCGCGCACGTAGGGCCCACGCACCGCCCTACGCCAATTGTACAATGACATTTCCTAGACCTACAACTTCCTCTACCTTCCCTCAAATTTTCATGGCAATGGAGTTGGGATATGAGGTGGTGAGTGAAAATAAGTAAAGGAAATTTGGAGTTTTAGAGAAAGAAAATGAGGAGAGAGAAAGTAACGAAAATTCTAAAGAGAGAGAGAAGTTTTATGCATAAAATGAAGAGTCTAGGGCTGTCATTGGCCTTATATACTACCATTGGGGGAAAATGACCACTTTGCCCTTTACTCTCTTAAATATTACTTATTGCCATATAAATATTTTCTACTTCTAAAATATCTTTTAGAATATTCCAAGAATATCCATTCCACACGTACCCATAAAAAATTACCCTTCTTTTTTTATTCTTCTTTTTTAGAGTTCTTGGTAATTATCCCATCTTACATCCATCTACATTTATACTCATCTACTTATCAATTGTATTTACACGAATGTACATATAGTATTTGTATTTACACTCTTCTAATATGAAACAAATAAATGTTCAAAAAATATAATTTATTAAGTAAAATTTTTAAGTTTTGACACCATGTGCAAAATGACCAAAATACCTTTAATGTGGAAATTCGAGTATTACACATATAAGGACAAAAACTTCCTCAATGCAAATCTCTCGGTGGAAGCGTGTGAATGAAAGAAATCAAATCAAGTAAACATGTGAGTATAATGGAGAAGACCTAGTCTAAAAATAAACATTAATGAAGCACACAAACATGAAAAGAAAATAAAAACAAAAACTTTAACACGTTTAGATCATCATAGTAACCTTAGAAACATCATGATAATGATTCAAGAATTAATCAAAGCAAAAGAGGCATGTTGGGACACTCTTTCAAATATAGAGGCAATTAAGATCAAAGAACATAATTAATGCGTCACACCTTGGTTACGCCCAAAACATAACGCGGTAATTGTAGTATAGCTTTGGGGTATCGATTCCACAGGGAAACAAACCAATTACAAAAGAAGGTGTAAACTTCAACACAAACGATAAAAAATTAAATGAAAGAATCTGAATTGTGTGAAAATTGTGTAAGTAGATTGATGGATATAATAAAGAAACAACAAGGTTCCGGAAATTCTCCCTAGGTTCGTTGCTCTAATCCTAACTTGATTAAGTTGTTTTTATTTCGATTGCAAGTTTCACATTCCAAATAGATAATCAGAATATATTCAATTAAAGTGCATGTATAAACCCTAATGTAATTGATATGAATTATTCTTTACTTTCAAGCACACATGACCTAACTTATAAATTATCAAGAGATGACGATATATCTAAATGACAATACCGCAAAAATGGACAAATCTATAAAAGAGATCTACCGGACTTAATCACACCCAAACAAATACACATAAGAAGAGCATGACTAGACTTGTATGAAAAAGAAGCATGCAATCACCGGACTAATAAGAAATCTACTAATTAAATTAAAGAATAAAACATAATAATGTTTAATGAAAATAATACCAAACTACAACTGAATCAAATAAAGGAAAATAAGAACAACTACACTTAGGGATTCATCCCTTCGCCTTGCTTGGAGACTAGTTGGTCATGGAGCTCATGCTTCCTTGAGTTGCCTCCGGCCTCTCAATGATCATCTCCTCCTTGGTAGCGAAAGCTTCGGCGATTCCTTAGCTTGCCCTCCAAAAGTACTTCGGATTGCTCCTAAAGGCCCTCTGGATTGCTCCTAAAGGCCCTCTGGATTGCTCCTAAAAGCCCTCTGGATTCACTTTCTGATGATCTCAGATTCTCCAATTGATGCCTAAAGCCGAAGTGGAGTGGGTCTTATATAGGCAAACTCCTGGAGTGATATGTGTTTTCTAACCGATGTGGGATACTGCCCGAGTGCGCTCGATTGCAGCCTTAGTGCGTTCGATCGCAGATTGGTGTGCTTGATCGCAGTTGTGCTGCAGAGTACTTCTTGGTCGATGTGGGATTTGCACTCGATCGCACTGCTTGTGCGCTCGATCGCAGTACAGGCAACAGTCCATCTTGTCCTTCCAGAAGCATGTAATCTTGGCCTTTTAAGCAACGATCGCTTCTTTTTCTCTTTTAAACTCAAAGTACTTGAAAATTGCACTGAAATAAGTCAGTGGTCCAATAATATTACTTTAAAGTTATTAACACATAAAAGTGCAATAAAGACCGAGATCAATCCTAAAATGCTAACAATTAACCACTGTTGAGAAGCATTTTATGACTCTCATCACAACCCCCAATTAGCTTATTGCTAGTCCCTAGCAATTCAAGCGAAAACAAGAGATGAATTCTATGGTGGGAATCAAAGTAAATGAAAAACAATATTAGTGTTAACCAAGAGTAATTCACATTTTGTCTCAAAAATTGCACATAACACACGGCACAAAGAATCATTAAATTTCACCCAAATCCAAAAGTAATCCAAACATCAATCTTAAAATCGTTATTAACTTTTAAAATCCATCTACCACAAACCATTAATCCGAACACCCAGATGATTTTATGCATAACATTCATGAATATAAGTCTTGGCCTCTAAAACATGATAAATTTCGTGATGTCAATCACAAAAACAAGCTCCATGTGCTTACTTTTCAAACCACTCTCCACTATTGTAGAAAAATCACATTACATTGGATCAATAGGTCTTTAATAGGTTTGTATAGTTAGGCTAAGGTAAAAGTTAAGAAAAAATGAGAAAGATTCACGAGAAAAAGAACTCAATCTCTTAGCTTTAAACACAATCACTTTTAAGCACTAGATAACCTTACTTCAACACCCAACTTTTTCGATCATTTTTCGAGCATTTTTCATTTTTTTTTTCTTTCAAAATCACCACTTTTCTTTTCTTTTCTTCTTTCTTTGCCGTAATTCACTTTTCTTTTGTATTTTGGCATAAGACCATTCACCTCATTTTTCATTCTTTTCTTTTCTTTTCCACAACCCCCAACTTATCTCCTTTAATGTACTTGGGTTATGGTAGTGATATTTTCTCATATTCTCATCCTTACTTCTTTTAAGTGCTCCTCAACAAATGTGCATAGGTAAGTTCTTTTAAGAGAAAGATAAGGATAAAATATTTTCTTAGGCTTATAAAGGTGAGTAAATGAGTTATTGAAAGAAATAAGGCTCAAATTCTTTTTCAAGAAAAAGGCTTAAATGGGTGACTAGTGATAAATATAGCAATGGTAAGTTCGAAAGGCTCAAACGGTCCAAAAATGGCCTATATCATATCCTAAGTAATGTGCATTCTAGGAATTCGCCTCAAGTGGTTATCAAGTAAGTTCTAAAGCTTGTCGAGGCCGCAAAAATATTCACAAAGTAATCACACATAAAACTTCTCTAAATGTTTAGACTAATCATACAATCTTACCACAAACTAGAGTCTCAAACCAAATGAAGATTGATACTTACATTATTTTCAAACTGAAGCAAGATTTAATTTCTTCTAAATGTTATCTGCTATCTCAATTAAGTTTATATTATTAACATGTAAATTGACTCTAAGGCTAACACAAAGCATGCTAAACAAAAACAAAGATGACACCAAGCAGTTCAATGAAAGAAAAAGAATATGTTTCCTCCACCCCTAACTGAAAAATTACATTGTCCTCAATGTTAAAGAAAAGGTAAAGGAAACTCACTTTGTAAGCAAAAGTGCACGGAAGCTGAAATTTGTGCACCTCCATATGAACTGCCTGCTAAACTTCTTGTTGAAAGTCTGATATACAACAAAACAAATTAAAGACTCCCACCGTGTGTTAGCACAATAAAAATTAAAATTAAAATGCATCCAATAGTAAAAAAAACAAAAACAAATAAACAACATAAAAAGAAAAAAAAATGTACCTCTATTGTGTGGTTAAGGTAAGTAGACAGGATCCATAAGCGGAATGTCTTCCACTTCCGGATCTTGCCTATCCCTTAAGATCTTAAGGCGTTGACCATTGACTTTAAAGACCCGGCCATCTCTAGTATCCTCAATTTCTACCGCTCCATTTTTAAAAACATTTTTCACCACAAAAGGGTCGGTCCACCTCGACCGAAGTTTTTCAGGATGCTTATGGAGTCTAGAGTCGTATAAGAACACCCGATCATTAGGTTTAAACGTTTTCCTCAAAATATTTTTATCATGGAATACTTTCATCTTAGCCTTATAGATTCTAGAGTTCTCATAAGCATCATTCCTTAACTCCTCTAGCTCGGTCAACTGATATTTCTGAAGCTTACTAGCTTCTCCTATGTCAAAATTAAAAGATTTGATTGCCCAATACGCTCGATGCTCGAGCTCTACAGGTAAGTGGCAAGGTTTTCCAAAAACAAGCCGATAAGGTGATATACCTAAGAGAGTTTTATAAGCTGTACGGTAAGTCCAAAGTGCATCAACTAGTCTCAAAGACCAATCTTTGCGATCCAAGTTAACCGTTTTTTCTAAAATTTGTTTAATCTCCCTATTAGCAAGCTCTACTTGCCCACTAGTCTGAGGATGATAGGCAGTAGAAATTTTATGTAACACCCCGTATTTTCGCATCAAAGCTTCAAAAGAACGGTTGCAAAAATGTGTACCTTGATCACTAATTATAGCACGTGGTGTACCAAATCGAGATAACACATTTTCTTTAAGAAATTTAATTACCGTTCTATTATCATTGCTTCGGCAAGCTGCTGCCTCTACCCACTTAGATACATAATCTATTGCCACAATGATATATTGGTATCCAAAGGAAGGAGGAAAGGGTCCCATAAAATCGATGCCCCAACAATCAAAGATTTCAATCACCAAAATAGGGTTTAAGGACATCATATTTCGACGAGACACCGCTCCTAACTTTTGACACTTTTTACATGAGCGACAATAGGTGTTTGCATCTTTAAACAAGGTAGGCCAATAAAATTCACACTGCAAAATTTTTGCAGTGGTTTTTTTCATTGAAAAGTGGCTTCCACAAGCTTGGGAGTGACAAAATTCTAAAACACTTACAATCTCTTCATTAGGGATGCAACGCCTTAGAATTTGGTCAGGGCAGTAATTGAAAAGATAGGGGTCATCCCAAAAGAAATTACGTACCTCATATAAGAATTTCCTCTTGTCTGGAGCGCTCCAATCCATTGGTATCTCACCTATGGCCAAATAATTCACGATGTGAGCAAACCTTGGTAAAGAAGTAACAGATAGTAAATGCTCATTAGGAAAGTCATCTTTAATTGGTGTGTCATCACAAATGTTCTCAAATGTGAGCCTCGAGAGATGGTCAGCTACTACGTTCTCCACTCCTTTCTTGTTTTTGATGGTGATGTCGAATTCTAGTAGGAGTAGGATCCATCGTATTAAGCGTGCCTTAGCATCCTTCTTTGTAAGAAGGTATTTGAGAGCCGCATGATCTGTAAAAATAAGGATAGGAGAACCAATTAAGTATGCACGAAATTTATCTAAAGCAAATACTACAGCTAGCATTCTTTTTCAGTTGTGGAGTAATTCATCTGAGCATTATTCAAAGTCTTACTAGCATAGTAAATCACAAAAGGTTTTCCCTCTCTTCGTTGTCCAAGAACAGCACCTACAGTGCAGTCACTAGCATCACACATGATTTCAAAGGGTAAATTCCAATCAGGTGACTGCATTATAGGTGCTGAAGTAAGCTTGCCAATCAGCGTTTTAAAGGCCTCTTGACAAGCTTGAGTCCACTCAAATGGGGCATCTTTAATTAGGAGGGCACATAGTGGTCTAGATATGTTGGAGAAGTTTTGTATGAACCTCCTATAAAAGCCAGCATGACCAAGGAAAGATCTCACATCCTTTATTGTCTTAGGTGTAGGAAATTTAGAGATTAATTCAATCTTAGATTGATCAACCTCTATTCCTTTAGAAGAGACAATATGCCCTAAGACAATACCGGATGGTACCATGAAATGACATTTTTCCCAGTTTAAAACCATTTCTTTTTCCTCACATTGAATTAATACTCTTTCCAAATTCATTAAGCATGTATCAAATGAAGATCCAAAAACAGTTAGGTCATCCATAAAAACCTCCATGCAATTTTCAACTATGTCACTAAAAACACTCATTATGCAACGTTGAAAAGTGACAAGTGCATTACACAATCCAAATGGCATTCTATGAAAGGCGTAAGTACCAAAAGGACAAGTAAAAGTGGTTTTATCCTGATCTTCTAATGTAATTTCAATTTGATAATAGCCAGAATAACCATCTAAGAAACAGTAAAAAAGATGACCAGCTACACGCTCAAGAATTTGATCAATAAAAGGGAGTGGGAAGTGGTTTTTCTGGGTGGCAGCATTTAATTTTCTATAATCAATGCACATACGCCACCTGGTCACAAGTTTTGTAGGGACTAACTCTCCTAGGTCATTCATTACCACAGTGACTCCGGACTTTTTGGGAACGACTTGTGTAGGACTTACCCATTTACTATCAGCTATGGGATATATAATACCCGCATCTAACAGTTTCAGCACTTCATTTTTCACTACTTCTTTCATAGTGGGGTTAAGTCTACGTTGAGGGTTTCCACGAGGACTGGTTCCTTCATCCAAATTTATTTTATGGGAGCAGATCAGGGACTAATTCCCTTCAAATCAGCCATGCTCTATCTTAAGGCTGATTTATGTGCAATTAAGGTCTGAATTAATTTCTCACATTGGGTCTCAGATAATTCAGATGAAATAATAACAGGAAAGGTATCACTTGAACCGAGAAAGGCATGCTTTAAACCCTTAGGTAGTGGCTTCAATTTGACTTTAGGTGCTTCCACACTTGAGGAGATTTGTTTTTCGCTTCTTTCAGGCAACTCCTCGAACCTTGGGTGCCATGCCCGAGTGCTATAATCCTGAGATTTGTCAAAAACAGCACAAGTATCAATTATATCAGTTTTATCATCAAATAAATCAATCTCAGAATTAACAAGAAAACTCTTAAAAGGATCAAAATCATGAGCCATGGAAACTCTCTCATCGATGAGTGACTCGATCATGTATAGTTGGTGGTTTTCGTCCTCATCTTCGGGCTGTTTTGCAACATTGAAAATGTTCACTTCTAAGGTCATGTTTCCAAAAGACAGCTTCATGAGTCCATTCCTGCAATTAATAAGAGCATTTGCAGTAGCAAGGAAAGGTCTACCCAAAATCAAAGGAATTCTAGAGTTAGTGTCAACAGCAGAAGTAGTATCAAGGATTAGGAAATCAACAGGATAGTAAAATTTATCAATTTGAATCAACACATCCTCTACCACACCCCGGGGTACTTTGACTGAACGGTCAACCAGTTGTAGCATCACGCCGGTTGGTTTGATTTCCCCTAAACCTAGCTGTAAATAAATGGAAAATGGCATCAGGTTTACACTAGCTCCTAAATCTAGCAAGACTTGTCTAACCTCATGATTTCCAATACTACAAGCAATGGTAGGACAGCCCGGATCCTTGTATTTTGAGGGAATTCTTTCCTCAATTAAAGCACTAACTTGCTCAGTTAGGAATGCAGTTTTCTTGACATGGTGTTTCCTCTTAATTGTGCATAAATCTTTGAGAACTTTTGCATAAGTAGGAACTTGTTTAATCACATGCAAAAGAGGAAGATTAAGTTTCACTTGCCTCAAGTTCTCTAGGATTTAATTATTTAAGTCCAGATTTTTCTTGTTTGACCTTAAGGCTTGAGGGAATGGTGCCTTAACAGGACTTTTGGTCATTTCAGGGTCTTTGGACAGCTCGGTATTTGATACCGGATTTAAATAGAATTGAAGGAAACTAAACAAACAAACAACGAAATGAAAGATAGGAGTTCACCACCCAAGAGATAACACCAAAGGGATATAGAATATCACCACCCAAAGGATTAACACAAGGGATACAGAACTATAGGAATTCACCACTCTAAGGATTATACCAAAGAGATACAGAATTACAAGAAGGAGAAAACTCTCTTCTAAAAGCCAAAGGCTGATTTCAATTTATAAACTCAAGTCTGATTTTTCAACTTACAAACACAAGTATTTATAGAGCTTAGAACAACCCTCTAAGCTTAGGACAAGCAAGAAAACAATCCATAAAACATGCAATGAAACAATCCCTAAAACAAGGAAGGAGACAATCCCTAAAACATGCAAGGAATCAAGGAAAAGGCCAAAAGAAGAATACAATCCCAGAATTTCAGGAGGACCCAACTTGCAGAATTCAAACGGCCATATCTTCTTCCATACATCTCCAAATGGGCTGAAACTTGTTGGGTTGGAAAGATGACATCTTGAACTTCAATTTAGGCTTAAGAAAGTCTCAAAAACCAGATCGTTTGGGCCTGTTATGATGGGCCTAAATCTAATAGGCTGTTGCATCCTAATCTTCTTCCACTTTGGGCTTGGACCTTGCACCTTGCTTAGTTGATAAGAGATTTTGTTATTTTTTGTTGGGCAGGCCCATGTTAGGTTGGACATACCCATTTCATGAGGCCTTATTTGTTAGGTTAAAGGTTTGTTGGACACACCTGTGTCAGACTCCCCCGGTTGATGAAGACTTGCCCCCAAGTCCATTTGGTCTTCTTGATCCTCAAAGTAAGGAGAAAGATCTGAGACATTAAAGGTTGTAGAAACTCCATAAGCACAAGGTAGCTCATGCCCTCTCTAACAAGCCCCTTTTCGATCAACTCTTCAATTTGTCTCTGTAATACTTCATGCTCCTTAAGGTTCAATTGATAGGCTGGTTTGCTAGGCAACACAGATCCTTGTACAAGATCAATGCAATGCTGTATATCTCTCATAGGTGGAAGGCCATGGGGAATTTCCTCTGGAACAACATCACTAAATTTCATAAGGAATGGAATCAAAGAAGGAGGAATTTCTGTTGGTTCTTTCTCTTCCCTTACCACAATTGCAAAGCCTTCACCATTCTCCATCAATGCTTTCTCAACCCCAGATCTGGTCGACAAATTAGTTCCCTCCCCAAAAGAAGGTTTAGGAACATGAACCATTTTCAATGGAACCAAAAGGACCTTAACTCCATCCTTCTCAAAAGAATAAGTATTTTTGAAACCTTCATGCTTAGTCTTTCTATCATACTGCCAAGGTCTACCAAGCAACAAATGATATGCATCCATAGGCACTATGTCACAAACTACAGCATCGTTATAATTCTTTCCAATGGAAAATTCAACAAAGCATCTTTTATTTACCTTCACTTCATTGCCTTTGCGAAGCCACTGGAATTTGTAAGGTTCCGGATGATCTTCAGTTTTTAACTTCGGTTTCTCCACCATTGTTGATGCCACAACATTTTCACAACCTCCTCCATCAATGATGACGTTACAAACCTTTCCATGAGGAGTGTATCTAGTATGAAAAATATTGTTCTGCAACCATTCATCTTCCACATAGGTTATGTTGAGGCTTCTTTGAACCACAAGAGCCTCCCCTCGATCAGCATAAGTAATTTCTTATTCCACAGCAACATGTTCATTAGTTTTTGGTGAAAAATCATGCTCACCTTCCGTTTCCATGTCTTCTTCCACAAGAGACACCATTTTGCGATTTGGACAATCAGAAGCAATATGTCCAAAATCTTGACATTTGAAACACCTTCGAGTTGTATTGGAAATGATTGGATGATTTGAACCTAATGTAGTTTCATTCCTTTGCTTGGCCGCGGTTGTCTTGGGTATGGTCATGGTTTTAGAAGTGGAACCACTCCCACGGTTAGAAACTCTATCTTGAATAAAGGATCGAAAACAATTACCATGTTTTTCTTTCAGTTGCTTCTCTACCTTCATAGCGAGTTTGCAAACATCATTATAGGTCCAATATGGTTGCAGCTGCACCACATCACTGATTTCAACACGTAACCCACCAAGATAGCGAGCTATCATCTGCTCTTCTTGCTTAACAACATCACAACAAATCATTAGATGATCAAACTCTGCTGTATACTCCTTCACGGACAACTCTCTTTGCTTGAAATTATGAAATTTCATAAAAGCATCTTGTTTGTAGTGGTCAGGTAAATACTTTTTTTTTAGCTCTCTCCTCATCTTTGCCCATGTTGTAATACGTACTCTTCCTTCACGTTCTCGCTGCCTTTTCAAATTCTCCCACCAGATTGAAGCATGTTTCCTTAGCTTGATGGCAACAACTTTCACTTTACGATTTTCTGGAACATCTTTGAAATCAAAGATTCGCTCAACGGTAGTAAGCCAATCAATGAAATCATCTGGTTGCATCCTTCCCTCAAATTCTGGAATGTCCACCTTGACATCATAATCACGTCGAAAAACATGATTTCTTAGCTCACGGGGGTGAGCTTGTGTGCTGTCACTTGAGCCGTGACCACGAGCGTGGTGAAAAGGATTAACTTCGTCTCCATTATTGCTGGAAACTTCAACGTCTGAGCCATGATGAGGGGCATCATGTTCAGAAGTTCCATAACGCTCTAGGTGATGTTCGAGTTGCTGCACTTGTCTCCTCAAGGCTTCAATCTCGATATCTCGCGGATCTCCTTGCGATGGTGCTTCTGGAGCTGCTACTGGAATAGCTTGACCACGACGACCACGACTAGCCATAATAACAAGAACTATGGAAATCAAGGTGTTAGATATCACACTTGTGAAACCAAAGCTCTGATACTAATTTGATACCGGATTTAAATAGAATTGAAGGAAACTAAACAAACAAACAACGAAATGAAAGATAGGAGTTCACCACCCAAGAGATAACACCAAAGGGATATAGAATATCACCACCCAAAGGATTAACACAAGGGATACAGAACTATAGGAATTCACCACTCTAAGGATTATACCAAAGAGATACAGAATTACAAGAAGGAGAAAACTCTCTTCTAAAAGCCAAAGGCTGATTTCAATTTATAAACTCAAGTCTGATTTTTCAACTTACAAACACAAGTATTTATAGAGCTTAGAACAACCCTCTAAGCTTAGGACAAGCAAGAAAACAATCCATAAAACATGCAATGAAACAATCCCTAAAACAAGGAAGGAGACAATCCCTAAAACATGCAAGGAATCAAGGAAAAGGCCAAAAGAAGAATATAATCCCAGAATTTCAGGAGGACCCAACTTGCAGAATTCAAACGGCCATATCTTCTTCCACACATCTCCAAATGGGCTGAAACTTGTTGGGTTGGAAAGATGACATCTTGAACTTCAATTTAGGCTTAAGAAAGTCTCAAAAACCAGATCGTTTGGGCCTGTTATGATGGGCCTAAATCTAATAGGCTGTTGCATCCTAATCTTCTTCCACTTTGGGCTTGGACCTTGCACCTTGCTTAGTTGATAAGAGATTTTGTTATTTTTTGTTGGGCAGGCCCATGTTAGGTTGGACATACCCATTTCATGAGGCCTTATTTGTTAGGTTAAAGGTTTGTTGGACACACCTGTGTCAGACTCCCCCGGTTGATGAAGACTTGCCCCCAAGTCCATTTGGTCTTCTTGATCCTCAAAGTAAGGAGAAAGATCTGAGACATTAAAGGTTGTAGAAACTCCATAAGCACAAGGTAGCTCATGCCCTCTCTAACAAGCCCCTTTTCGATCAACTCTTCAATTTGTCTCTGTAATACTTCATGCTCCTTAAGGTTCAATTGATAGGCTGGTTTGCTAGGCAACACAGATCCTTGTACAAGATCAATGCAATGCTGTATATCTCTCATAGGTGGAAGGCCATGGGGAATTTCCTCTGGAACAACATCACTAAATTTCATAAGGAATGGAATCAAAGAAGGAGGAATTTCTGTTGGTTCTTTCTCTTCCCTTACCACAATTGCAAAGCCTTCACCATTCTCCATCAATGCTTTCTCAACCCCAGATCTGGTCGACAAATTAGTTCCCTCCCCAAAAGAAGGTTTAGGAACATGAACCATTTTCAATGGAACCAAAAGGACCTTAACTCCATCCTTCTCAAAAGAATAAGTATTTTTGAAACCTTCATGCTTAGTCTTTCTATCATACTGCCAAGGTCTACCAAGCAACAAATGATATGCATCCATAGGCACTATGTCACAAACTACAGCATCGTTATAATTCTTTCCAATGGAAAATTCAACAAAGCATCTTTTATTTACCTTCACTTCATTGCCTTTGCGAAGCCACTGGAATTTGTAAGGTTCCGGATGATCTTCAGTTTTTAACTTCGGTTTCTCCACCATTGTTGATGCCACAACATTTTCACAACCTCCTCCATCAATGATGACGTTACAAACCTTTCCATGAGGAGTGTATCTAGTATGAAAAATATTGTTCTGCAACCATTCATCTTCCACATAGGTTATGTTGAGGCTTCTTTGAACCACAAGAGCCTCCCCTCGATCAGCATAAGTAATTTCTTCTTCCACAGCAACATGTTCATTAGTTTTTGGTGAAAAATCATGCTCACCTTCCGTTTCCATGTCTTCTTCCACAAGAGACACCATTTTGCGATTTGGACAATCAGAAGCAATATGTCCAAAATCTTGACATTTGAAACACCTTCGAGTTGTATTGGAAATGATTGGATGATTTGAACCTAATGTAGTTTCATTCCTTTGCTTGGCCGCGGTTGTCTTGGGTATGGTCATGGTTTTAGAAGTGGAACCACTCCCACGGTTAGAAACTCTATCTTGAATAAAGGATCGAAAACAATTACCATGTTTTTCTTTCAGTTGCTTCTCTACCTTCATAGCGAGTTTGCAAACATCATTATAGGTCCAATATGGTTGCAGCTGCACCACATCACTGATTTCAACACGTAACCCACCAAGATAGCGGGCTATCATCTGCTCTTCTTGCTTAACAACATCACAACAAATCATTAGATGATCAAACTCTGCTGTATACTCCTTCACGGACAACTCTCTTTGCTTGAAATTATGAAATTTCATAAAAGCATCTTGTTTGTAGTGGTCAGGTAAATACTTTCTTTTTAGCTCTCTCCTCATCTTTGCCCATGTTGTAATACGTACTCTTCCTTCACGTTCTCGCTGCCTCTTCAAATTCTCCCACCAGATTGAAGCATGTTTCCTTAGCTTGATGGCAACAACTTTCACTTTACGATTTTCTGGAACATCTTTGAAATCAAAGATTCGCTCAACGGTAGTAAGCCAATCAATGAAATCATCTGGTTGCATCCTTCCCTCAAATTCTGGAATGTCCACCTTGACATCATAATCACGTCGAAAAACATGATTTCTTAGCTCACGGGGGTGAGCTTGTGTGCTGTCACTTGAGCCGTGACCACGAGCGTGGTGAAAAGGATTAACTTCGTCTCCATTATTGCTGGAAACTTCAACGTCTGAGCCATGATGAGGGGCATCATGTTCAGAAGTTCCATAACGCTCTAGGTGATGTTCGAGTTGCTGCACTTGTCTCCTCAAGGCTTCAATCTCGATATCTCGCGGATCTCCTTGCGATGGTGCTTCTGGAGCTGCTACTGGAATAGCTTGACCACGACGACCACGACTAGCCATAATAACAAGAACTATGGAAATCAAGGTGTTAGATATCACACTTGTGAAACCAAAGCTCTGATACCAATTTGATACCGGATTTAAATAGAATTGAAGGAAACTAAACAAACAAACAACGAAATGAAAGATAGGAGTTCACCACCCAAGAGATAACACCAAAGGGATATAGAATATCACCACCCAAAGGATTAACACAAGGGATACAGAACTATAGGAATTCACCACTCTAAGGATTATACCAAAGAGATACAGAATTACAAGAAGGAGAAAACTCTCTTCTAAAAGCCAAAGGCTGATTTCAATTTATAAACTCAAGTCTGATTTTTCAACTTACAAACACAAGTATTTATAGAGCTTAGAACAACCCTCTAAGCTTAGGACAAGCAAGAAAACAATCCATAAAACATGCAATGAAACAATCCCTAAAACAAGGAAGGAGACAATCCCTAAAACATGCAAGGAATCAAGGAAAAGGCCAAAAGAAGAATACAATCCCAGAATTTCAGGAGGACCCAACTTGCAGAATTCAAACGGCCATATCTTCTTCCACACATCTCCAAATGGGCTGAAACTTGTTGGGTTGGAAAGATGACATCTTGAACTTCAATTTAGGCTTAAGAAAGTCTCAAAAACCAGATCGTTTGGGCCTGTTATGATGGGCCTAAATCTAATAGGCTGTTGCATCCTAATCTTCTTCCACTTTGGGCTTGGACCTTGCACCTTGCTTAGTTGATAAGAGATTTTGTTATTTTTTGTTGGGCAGGCCCATGTTAGGTTGGACATACCCATTTCATGAGGCCTTATTTGTTAGGTTAAAGGTTTGTTGGACACACCTGTGTCAGTATTACTACTAGTTTGACCTTTTTCCACATCTTCGGATTCATTCATTGGTGAGATGTGTAGTGGCTTACCACTTCGGGTCAATGGCATTTACATCTTTCAAATTTTCTTGTGCCACATGTTGACCGCAAGGTATGGACTGAGCTTGGGAAGGGAACTTACCTCGCTCAGTCACACTTAAGGAGCCCATTAATTTGGACACTTGGCTCTTAATTTCTTTATTCTCTTCAACCACCTGCGTAATTAATGCCTTAACCCTTTGGTTTGTCTTACTTTGTGCCTCTATAAAAGCCTGTAAGGTGTCTTCTAAGGAGTTCCTAGAGGATGAGGGTGCATGATAAGGTGCAGGAGATGATCTAGGGGGCTATGTATGCTGCTGATTTTTAGATTTCCAGCTAAAGTTGGGGTGATTCTGCCACCCTGGATTATAAGTGTTAGAGAAAGGTGCAAAAGGCTTCTTGTACATGCCTAAGGCATTACATTGTTCATCATACAGCCCTCTCATATCAACAAAGGTGTGGCATTCTTGGGTGAGATGATCTACCCCGCCACACACAAAGCACGGCTCTAAAGACTCGACATGATTAGCCACATGTGTTTGCTTTGAGCCCTTAGTTTTTAATCCCTTTAACTCTCTAATGAGCAGTTCGACCTTAGCTTTCAGGTTGTCTTCTTCCCTAAGATGGTATATTCCTCCACCACTGGGGTTTCCTATAGGTCGTGACCTATTCGTGCTTTCAGTAGCACTAGGTCCAGTTCATGTATGAGCTTTCTCAGCAAGCTCATTGAGGTATTTAATAGCCTCATTGGGGTCTTTTTGCAGAAATTCCCCATTGCACATCATCTCTACAAATTGGCGTTCTCTATAGGTAAGACCCTCATAGAAATAGCTCACTAAACGCCAATTTTCATACCCATGGTGTGGACACATACTTAACAGCTCTTTAAATTTCTCCCAAGACTGATACAAAGTCTCGTTTTTCTTTTGTGCAAAGGTGGAGATTTGTCTTTTCAATGCATTAGTCTTATGTTGAGGGAAGTATTTGTTAAAGAAGGCCCTAGTCATCTCAGTCCACGATCCAATAGATCGTGGTCTCAGTGAGTATAGCCAGCTCTTAACTCTATCATTCAAAGCGAAAGGAAAGAACTTAAGTCGCACAATGTCAGCAGTTGCACCTTGACTATGGAAAGTTGCAACTACTTACTCAAACTCTCTAATGTGCGCATATGGGTTCTCATTTTCCATGCCATAAAATATAGGGAGTAACTGTATCATCCCTGTTTTAAGATCTAATTGGGGAATGTTAGCTGGAAGCATGATGCAAGATGGTGTGGTTGTGCGTGTAGGGTGGAGGTAATCCTGAAGGGTCCTAGTAGGTTGATCTTCGTGTTCACTCATTTCCTCAGGACTAGATGGATTATCAAATAAAGGGTTTAAAAAGTTTAATCCTGACTCTAGCACAGGCTTACAAGCAAATCTGCCCAAAGTGTATATCTGGGCATGCAAGATCACACAATAAAAATTACTATAAAACAGAAAGAATCAAATAAAATAAAAATTTAATGCAGCAAGCTAAAAGAAGGAACGAAGTTACCGCCTTTATAGCTGCTGAAAAGAAAACTGTTTACAACTCTACTACCGTCATGTCAAAAATTGACAATCTTCTTTGTACTTAAGCGTGTTTCCCCGGCAACGGCGTCAAAATTTGGTTACGCCCAAAACCTAACACGGTAATTGTAGTATAGCTTTGGGGTGTCAATTCCACAGGGAAACAAACCAATTACAAAAGGTGTAAACCTCAACACAAACGATAAAAGATTAAATGAAAGAATCTAAATTGTGTGAAAATTGTGTAAATAGATTGATGGATATAATAAAGAAACAACAAGGTTCCGAAAATCCTCCCTAAGTTCGTTGCTTTAATCCTAACTTGATTCAGTTGTTTTTATCTCGATTGCAAGTTTCACATCCCAAACAGACAATTGGAATATATTCAATTAAAGCGCATGTATAAACCCTAATGTAATTGATATGAATTATTCTTTACTTTCAAGCACACATGACCTAACTTATAAATTATCAAGAGACGATGATATATCTAAATGATAATACCGCAGCAATGGACAAATCTATAAAAGAGATCTACCGGACTCAATCACACCCAAGCAAATACACATAAGAAGAGCATGACTAGACTTATATGGAAAAGAAACATGCAATCACCGGACTAATAAGAAATCTACTAATTAAATTAAAGAATAAAACATAACAATGTTTAATGAAAATAATACCAAACTACAACTGAATCAAATAAAGGAAAATAAAAACAACTACACCTAGGGATTCATCCCTTCGCCTTGCTTGGAGACTAGCCGGCCATGGAGCTCATGCTTCCTTGAGTTGCTTCCGGCCTCTCAATGATCATCTCCTCCTTAGTAGCGAAAGCTTCGGCGATTCCTTAGCTTGCCCTTCAAAAGTACTTCGGATTGCTCCTAAGGACCCCCTGGATTGCTCCTAAAGGCCTTCTGGATTCACTTTCTGATGATCTCAGATTCTCCAATTGATGCTTAAAGCTGAAGTGGAGTGGGTCTTATATAGGCAAACTCCCGGAGTGATATGTGTTTTCTAACTGATGTGGGATACTGCCCGAGTGCGCTCGATTGCAGCCTTAGTGCGCTCGATCGCAAATTAGTGCGCTCGATCGCAGTTGCGCTGCAGAGTACTTCTTGGTCGATGTGGGATGTGCACTCGATCGCACTGCTTGTGCGCTCGATCGCAATACAGGCAGCAGTCCATCTTGTCCTTCCAGAAGCATGGGATCTTGGCCTTTTAAGCAACAATCACTTTTTTTCTCTTTTAAACTCAAAATACCTGAAAATTGCACTGAAATAAGTCAGTGGTCCAGTATTACTTTAGAGTTATTAACACATAAAAGCGCAATAAAGACCGAGATCAATCCTAAAATGCTAACAATTAAACACTGTTGAGAAACATTTTATGACTCTCATCACACACCCCAAACACGAAGGCAAAGCAGAAGACGTATATTTGTGAAGTTGAACCCCACAAACATGCAAGGCCACAAGTCACAATATTCTTTATTTTATGCATTTTATAAACTTTACTTCATTATTTTAGACCATTATAGGTTTTTTAGATTGAGTTTTATATAGCTCGCATGACTATAAATACCAAAATTAAGTTGTGTTGAAAAAAATATTTTAAAAAAAAGTGCCATGTAAACTCAATTTCTTTTCCTTTTTATGATGTAATCCTATAACTTAATTTTATTGAATATCTAATTTTAGTTTACTCTTTAACTATTAAATTGAATATGTTTTTTATATTGACTTCTTATTAAAAGCAAGTTTCTTATTAAAAAGGTTTCTTTATTAAATTTTTTATTTATATCTAGTTAAAGCTTATTGAGTTTTATAATTTTAAGCTTTTATAAAATTTATGGATTGAGCTTTATATCATAATTAATTAAAATCAATATTACGTTTTATGAGATTTATTATTTTAGGGTTTTATAGAGTTTATAAATTGGGTTTTATATCCCATTTAATTATAAAATCAAAAGTACGTAGTTTCATGCTTGGAGTTAAAAAAACTGGATACATGCCATAATAATAACAATGCTAAAAAAGACACATGTCATGTTAATAAGACTTCTCAAGATAATTTCTCAAATACTTATATTTATAGATAGACTGGTCGTTATGTCCGAGCAATGCACGAGTTTTATAAATAAAATAATCTTCCTTTTGTTATGCTTAATCCTATTCTTCCTGACATCTCAATTAAGGATGGTTTTAGTGATGGTAGTTTTTTACATTCGGTTCTTGAGCATGCCTTACATTCGTTTTATATTACTTTGAACCCAGACAAGGAGGACAGATTAGCTTGGACTTGCTCTGGTTTATTTTCTACCAAAGAATATTGGAAATTTATTAGTGTGGAGAGGCCTCCCTTTCCTTGGCATTCCATTCTTTGGCACTATTGTTTACCGATTAGGATTGGAGGTTTTGTTTGGAAGTTATGTCACAACGTTGTACCAATTGATTTGAATTTGCAGCGGATTGGCTTAACTCTTGTTCTGTAGTTCTCCTTAAACTTAGTCATTGTCTCGTCTCTTCTTACAAAGTGATATAGTTACTTCAGTTTGGAAATTTTTGCTCATAAATTGAATCTGGTTGTTACAGGCAGTTTGAGTTCCTTGGCACCTACTTGGTTATCTTCTTCTCCTAACCCTTGGTTTGGATTTTTGAAAGACATGATCTTTTGCTGCATGAGTTGGGAGCTTTGGATTGCAAGAAATAAATTTCTTTGATAGCCTCCCCATGCACACTGCTGCTGTCATCTCTAAGGTTTAGCGACGGCTTCAGGATTTTTCAGTGGTTTACAAACCTTCGACTCCTTCTGCAACTTATGATCAGTTAAGGGTTCGAAGTCTTAATCTCCAATTTTGCAATCTTCCTGTTCGTATTGGAAAATGGATTAAGTGGCATCCTCCTCCTCGAGATTTTTTGAAACTGAATTTCTATGGTTCTACGCGGGATGGTTGTTGCAGCAAGGGGGGGCAGGGCTTGTTCTCGACTTCAATGGCGAGCTGCTGTTGGCGTTTTCTTCGCTTTATGATCAAGGTTCAGACATGGCTGCCAAGATTTATGCACTTCACGGTAGTTTAAAGCTTAGTGTAGAGAGGTATATTGATATCAAGTATGTTGAGTGCGACTCAAAAATTCTTGTGGATGCAATTTTTGGCACTTGTGCTTGTCCGTGAAGTTTTTCTTATATTGTTAGAGAGATTCGTGCCTTGCTTGGTAATCGTTAGATTAGTCAAATTTTTCACAAAGGCAACAATGTCGCTAATTCTTTAACAGCATGGGCATATGAGAACAAGGATACTAAGATGTATTCCACCTCTCACCAGCTGCCTTCCTATATTCAGTATAAACTACAATATGATAAGGTTGCCCTATTTTATTTTCGAGCTCAAGGGTAGCTCTGGTTTGTTTCTCGTGCTTTCTAAGTTATGCTAGCAGTTTTATTGTTTTTCTTTATAGCATTTTGACCATTTTCTTTCCTAGATGGGGTTTTCGTTTCAAGTCCCCCTAATCTAGTTTCCTTAATATGATTTCCTGGAGAAGTTTTGGTTTATGTTCCCTTCATCTTGCTTACGCTTCCTTTTAATTTCTTAATAAAACTAGTAGGAGTCTGCTAACTCCTCCACCAAAATGAGGCTTTACCAAAAGAGTAAAATATTGGAAATTTGTGAACATGAAATAATTAAATATGAAATTAAGAAACATACGGAGAAAACCAAAATATATATTATGTTATTAAAATAAAAGTAACAAAGTTTACACACACATATATGTGCGCGTGTAAGAAAATGTTATTCTCTTTCTTTAAATTTTTAGAACACAATATCAAAAATTCAATTGATTGGAGTTAATACTATTACTTAAATATGTATTATTCTCTATTTTTTAAAAAAAAAAATCTTTGTAAGGTTTACAAACTAAGATTTATCTTAGTTTATATACTTTGAAATACTAAAATTACATCACTTGGGAGGGCCAATGGGGGAATGCCACATGAAATCCTATTATCTCTAACTGTGATCCCATAAATTTAATTTTGTTTGAGACCTAATTTAGGTTAGTTTATTACCTAATTTTATTGTAATTTACTTTTGTCCTTTTATTTGAGATCTAATTTAGGTTAATTTATTATCTAATTTCATTATGTTTTGCTTTTGTCCTTTTATAAAATAAGCTTTATTATTTTTGGGTTTTTTCATGGCATATAAATTGATCTTAATATAACCCACATGACTATAAACACTAAAGTTGAATCATTTAAAAAAATAAATGACCATATAAATCATTTTTTAATATGATATTATAAATTTATTTTTTGATATCTAATTTAAGTTAGTTTACTATTTAAATTGATTTTATTATTTTCTTTAAGAATTTTATGAATTGTGTTTTATTAATTAGACATAGTGTTTATATATATATTGGATTTTATACGGCCATATGATTACAAATACAAAACTTATGCTGTGTTGAAAAAAGTGTCATATAAATTCAATTTTTTTAGAAAATAATATTTTAATTTAATCTAATAATATTAAAAGAAGCCCTATCTCCTTCTGTTTTAATTTCTCATATGTTTAGGGAAGATAATCAACTTGCTGATAGGTCGGCTAACCATGTTCATTCTCATATGGCGTCAAATTTATATTGGTTACCAAACTCTCTTTCCTCGGCTTGTATCCCTTCTTTTAAGTTAGACAGGAATGGCATAGCTGCCATTAAAAAAAAAAGTACTTTTTTTAAGATGTATTTTTGGAGGTTTATCTAGCATGCCCTGTTGTCACCCTTGTTTGTAATTTTTTCATTTCTTATTTAATAAACTCTTAAGGGTTTTTGCCAAACCCCCCATCCACCTTAAGGAGGTTTTATTAAAAAAATTAATTTGATGAAGATTTAATTTAAGTTATTTTACTACTTAATTTGATTAGATTCTTTATGTTGGTTATTTTATTAATTGATATTTATTATTTTTATAGGGCTTACAAGTTGGCATTTATCTAACCAAATCGATATAAAACAAAACTTACGTTGTTTTGATTGAAAAAAAAATAAAATATGACACTCGTTAGCACCTAAACGCTTCAAAAAAAATATTTAATTTACTATTTAAATTGATTATTTTTCTATAATATTTTTTCCACACCATGTATCAAACACTTATTAGGTGACAAAAACTCCTAAGATCACTCAAATACTTAACCAAAACAAACACAACATCTACCGAGGCTTGGCTACCATGTCAAACAAAAAGGCCCATTAAAAGCCAAAAACATGATAAAGCTCAAAAGAGACTAAACCAACATGATAAGTCCATGGAGGCCCATTACATGATAAAGTCCATTGAGGCAAAACTAAAATGATAAGCCCATGGTGGCCCATTACGTGATAAAGCTCATTAAGGCAAAACAAACATGATAAGCCCATGGAGACCCATTACATGATAAAACCCACTGACACAAAACTAACATGATAAGCCCATGAAGGTCCACTACATGATAAAGTTCATTTGGGCAAAACTAACATGATAAGCTCATGGAGGCCCATTACATGATAAATCCCAAAGCGGCTAAAGCATATGACATGCCCAATAAAGCATGAAAGGCCCAAGAGGTCAATAAAGCATAGAAATCCCAAAAGGCCCAATGGAACACAAAAAAGCCAAAGAGGCTAATAAGGTATGACAAGCTTAAAAGGCTAGTAAGGTATGAAAAGCCCAAGAGTCTAACAAGGTATGAAAATCCAAGAGGCCCAATGGAGCAAAAAAGGTCGAAGAAGCCCAATGGAGCACAAGCAGCCCAAGGAAATATGAAGGCAGCCAAAAGGACATGAATAAAAGAGAATCAAAGTTTACTAATAGGCTACAATTAGAGGGAAGGTAAATCATCCCTAAAAAGGCCTATCTATGAGCTAGTTAATCCATAATTTTACTATTTTCTCCTAATTATTAATTTCATTATTTATTTATTACACACGTGGACCCCAAGCTACATCATCGATAACGGGCATAGTATGTGGGGTAGTGGTTTGGAATGCATATAGAATTGATGTAATGCCACGTAAGCGCCACGTGAATTGTAGGCAATAGGTGACTTAGGCACCTCTAGTACACATGACAATCCACTTGAAAGCCTAAGTGGAAGATAAAATGGAAAATTTAACAATGCACACGTGGTATTCATTGGTTGGACAACATATTTTCGAGCTATAGCTGCAGCAATATACTATTTCTTTAAAAAAAAACTTCCTTGTAAATATGTAGTTTGGTCTCAACTAAACTAGAACTCTATTTGGTTCAGTTAAACCCATCATTAGACTTCAAATAAGGGTTATCAAGCCTGAAATCAAGCTTTAATCCACCATCATCACCTACTCATCACCTTTCTCCAATTGCACACTCCTCCCCTAGTGACCACCATGAGATGCCACAGTCCCATGGATATTGGTCGCCTAGCATGTCTCCCCCACCAATAAATATTCCACTTGCAGCAATTATCATCTCCTTTAATTTTCCATGGTGTTGACGTAATAGTGTAGAAGGCTACTTCTGCAAATTTATTTTGGATCCCCAAAACTGAGTTGTAGAAGATGGAATATGAGTTGGAGCAGTTCCTTTGGAGTCTAAGAACCCCTGGATTAAAGGAGAAGAGCTATCTCCATTCTTATAAATAGCCCATTTAATTTCTTAAAAAAAAAACATGACATAAAGAGTGCATGAAAATTACAAAAAAAGCAAAATTTCTCAAGCATAAAAAACACTTTAAACTGTTTCAAAACTCTTCCTCTCTTCCACAGAACTACCATTCAGCCTTTTTTGTCTTAAAGGGAGTAATCAAACACTTGAAAAGGCCACAATTTCTCACACTCGAAAAATAGAGCACCTTAGCAGTGACTCTGAGAACCTCTCCCAGGCTTTCTAGATGTTCTTTTCATGATTTTCTCTTCTTCTGTAGTTATATGGAGTCTTCTCAAATATATAGCACTCTCAAAAAACCTATCCACAAGGCTATATATTTTTTCAAGATATGCAAATTCTTTTAATATTTTGCATCTGTGTTATGATTCTATTTTTCTTAGTTTATATGTTATGGGACATATATGGCGCATGCAAAGACTGTAAAACACGAGTTTTCCCAGAAAAAAAAACCACTCCATGAATTTCACCCTAAATTATGGTTGTAGTACCCTACCACTGTAGTGCAATTTTGAGACCCTTCTGTAGTGATTTGCTAAACGATGCATGCCCTAACAGGCAATTACATCATATTTTTTGTCCCCTAATCATTCATATATAATTTATTCCTTTTACTAAAAGTTCAGATTATTACTATTGTATTGCTTGTATTTTCTAGTCTTCTATGTTGTATTTCCAGGCAAGTCAAAACAATAGGATTCACCATATCACAACAAAGGTTTCAGTGCAATCTTGGGATTGATAGCACAAGAGAACCCAAGGTGATCTATAACTGTTGTGCTAGCTTATCTGTGGCCCGTAAATTGTGGGACTAGACTGAGTGCAGGGAACATAATCCCTTGTAACTTAGCACTTTTTGATCTCAGTCAGGGCCACTAGATTAGAAACATGCATCCCCCTTTCAAGCATGTGTTATGAAAAAAAATCCATCTTAACATAATTGGTGACTCTGCTGGGTATCATGTTGTTTCTGTATTCAGAATACCTCGACCAAGGAAAAATAGAAATGTGACAAGCATTGGAATGGTGCATGAAGAATCTAAAGTAGACGACACTATAGATCTTGATGACAGAGATAGCTTCTCACACCATACCAGTCAATAGCAATAGTAGGAAGAGCTTAGATCATCTTAACAGCCTCTTCATGCCATTATCTCTATCATCAAAACCATTCACTGAAGTCAGATTGAGTTGGTAGAAACTGTTCGAGAACTAAAGAATGCAGTACCTATAACAGAGAACTTTATTTAATAAATATGCGCAATTAGGATGACATACCCTAAAAGGATATAAGAAGATCAGTGTAACTCATCATAGATCGCACCATATCTAATAGAGTACAATTTTTCCTTTCGGACACACTGTTCAACTTTATTGTTCGAAGAGGAGTCCACTAAGAGAGAATCTCATTCTTTTTGAGATAATTGAGAAAATCATCAATCATGTATTCACCTCCTCGATTAGATTAAAGAGCTTTAGTACCTTTCCTAGTTTGCTTTTCAACTTCGTTCCTGATTTTTTTTGAATTTTCAAATGATTCAAATTTGTACTTCATTAAGAACACATACCCATGCCTTGAGTGATCATCAGTAAAGGTAATGAAGTAGGAGTAACCTCCTCTAGCATTAACTGTTGGGGGCCCACACACATATGTGTGTATTAACCCTAATATATTTTAGCTCTTTTTCCATATCCACTAAATGGAGATATAGTCATCTTTTCTATGAGATAGGCTTCACAAGTTAGATAGGATTCAAAATCCGAAAGATCCAAATATCCACATTTTGCCAACTTGTTTACCCTATCTTCATTAATATGACCTAGTCTTAAGGGCCACATGTAGGAATGATATAGATCATTATATTTTTTCCTCTGTTGTTCAACATGAAATATTTTACCATCTTCTTCTAGATGGTAAAACTAAGTAACAAGTCCCTACGACTAATGTAACAATGCTTACTCCATTTCTAAGGCGAAGGTTGACTTCTCCTTACTTAGTTTCTTGCTTCTTCTTTGTGTTTGTAACCTATTGCAAATGCAAAAACCATATTCTGTATCTAATACCCAAGTAGAAGCATTATTAATTAATAAGTTAATTTCATCAAAAAAAAAAAAACTAAGACTTGCCTTCTAAAGGCTTGAATTGAAAGGTGATCTATGCAGTTTCTCTTCTAATGTCCATCTTTTCCACAATAGAAGCTTCCTTATCCTTCTTACATTTTGACAAAATAGCCTTGTTGACACCTCCTTTTACTTTCAATGGCTTCTTCTTCTTTAAGGCATTATTGCCCTTAGGCTTAGAAGAAGATGCCTAATCGAAAAATATAATGGGTGTCTTAACCTATCTTGATCATAACTTCTACCATCTTCAACATATAACAAGTTCTAGAAGTGTAGCTTTAATCTCGTTCATGTTGTAGTACATAACATACTGCAATAATGAATCTAAATGGGAATGAAGAATTAAGTCACTACTTAACTCCGCATCCATACTGCCAGTCTAACTTCTTGATATAATTTATCATCTTTAATCCATGTTTATGGATTAATGAGCCATAGGACATCATAGACCTAAAGAGATCTTTTGATATTTAGAACCCTGCATTGCAACTATGCTCACCATACAACTACTGTAGATGAAGCATCATCGCATAAGCAATTTTCGTCTTGTCATGTTTCTTCTAAATCTCATTATACATAGATGTTAGCATGTAGTGCCTAGCCCACAGGTCATTCTCTTGTCACTTCTCATAAGTAGCTACCTCTTCTTCTAAAACATCCTCAACAAAAATTGTTGGAAGCGACATATCAAGAACATAGACCATTTTCTCATAATTGAGAACAATTCTCAATTTTCTTAGAAAATCTAGGAGATTTGACTAGTCAGTCTGTTTGCATCAAGTATCACGATAGTGGGTTTAGTCATTGTGATCTACATTGTAATAACAGATAAAATATGTGTCTATTAATTTTATTAATGATCATAAAGATTTAGTATTTAATCTAAATGTTGCCTCTCACTATTCTTTTCGATTTCCACAACTCTCAATGTGGAAAACAAAAACCACTTTTGGAAGGTTTCCTAGTGGGGATTAGGATCTTATCACTTGTACATTATAGCTTTACGGTAGCGTAATAAACTAAAATGTACTTGATAGGTAGATAACTTTTATCGTTTGCATCTCATGCAATTCTCAATCATCATTTAGCCTCTAAATA
The DNA here is from genome assembly GCA_023935145.1 of Bretschneidera sinensis. Lineage (NCBI taxonomy): Eukaryota > Viridiplantae > Streptophyta > Magnoliopsida > Brassicales > Akaniaceae > Bretschneidera > Bretschneidera sinensis. The sequence continues at coordinate 101,167,902 of CM043698.1, read as the reverse complement.
GTTACAACCTTATGGTAGTGTAACAAATCATATGCATTATAGTTAAGTCAAACCCACCATTCCTTACAAGTAACCCTTACGGTAGCGCAAAAAAGGTATGTAATTTGTTTACCTCATGTACATCATATGTTTCAATGATCAATATAATTTTCCTATAGTGTAAACCTTACGATAGAGCAACAAATTTACACAAATAAGAAACTTGGCATATTGACTATGATCGTGGAAGGCTACGAACAATCATTCCTAATTATTTTTGTTCACAACTTAATATTTAATTTTGCACATTAGGGATTTTGGTCTTTATGTTTGATGAACGAATATTTGTCCTAGTATTTTTTATGTTTTTCAAGTATTTATTTAAATGTTTAGCTTAGGAATTTGTTACTTTGAGTTGTTTTTTCGTTGTTTTACAGGTTCACAAGCATTTGGAAAGGAGTTTCACTAAATTGTCAGAATTGCCCGTGAAAATGAGTCATTTTTGCGGATTAAACTGTATTTATTCACGAAGAACTAGGAAATGAGCAATATATGCTTGGAAGGTCTATTTTATGGAGAATTTACGGCTCATAAATATAATTTTTTTAGAGAAAGTTATGGCAGTTTTAGTAGACAAAGGTCAGGCTATGGGTGATTTCAGCGTGGCAGAAGTGTCATTTTTACGGATTAAATTGTATTGATTCAGGAAGAACCAGGAAATGAGCCATATATTCTTGGAAAGATCCGAATGTCTATTTTCTAGAGAATTTTATGGATCATAAATATGATTTTTCTAGACAGCTTATCAAGAGATTGAAAACAACGATCAATCGCTTCAAGACTTTGAGGATTCATCTTTTAATTCGGGAAGAAATTCTGTCTTTGCTCCTTTTGTCCTTCAATATGCTTGTAACCCTAGTATTTGAATTCTATAATTGGGATTTAAACATGAGCGGCTGAACGCATTGTTGGGCGTTTGGCTTAGTTGCCTTGATTGTTTTGGATATTTTGGTGGATTTTGTTTTATGAAATTTTCCAGATTATTTCTTATTCAATATTCTTCATACCTTTGATTATTCATTGTGGATTGACCATCTATTATTGATAGTCAAGGTTAATATTTGAGATTAGGTTGAGGACAAATCATCTAGACCTAATTAAGCTTTCTTGAATAGGAATTTAAATAAGGATTCAAATCAAATTGTGATTTAGGTGGTTGCTTTTTCCTTACACTTAATTTAACTAATTAATTGATAAATATGATCCATGGGATTTAATTAATTAGTTATAAATTGAGAATAAACACAATCAATGGCATTCTCTAGTCTTAGTGGAAATACCAATAATCTTGGATGATTAATTCTTTATATTCACCAAATGTTCCAATTCATGATTGGATAGCAAGCTAAACTCTCCATTGTTCTCATTGATTATACTCATCTCTTCATAATTCGTTTTGTTTAATTTACTTAATTGTTTTTATTTCAATTTTCTCTTCACCAATCTTTTAATTAGAGTGTTTAGGATTTAATTTCAGAGTTTGTTTTAGTAATTTTAAGAAAGTAATTTAGGATTTAAACCATTGCAATTCCTTGAAACATCGACCTCAAGAGTAAACTCATTGCAATACTATTTGTGATTCGTGCACTTGTGAACAGTTAAAATTTGCACATCAATGTTTAAGTCTCATTATTTAACAAGCATAATTTAACATAAAAGGAGCATATAATCTAATTACAAGCACAATACACATACATCACATGCATATATATAACCAAGTGGATGACTTTGGACTTTCTAAGTGTGATTTACTTGTGCCAATTAAGTAAATCACTTAGTCAAACCTTAGGTGATTATTACATGAATATATTTTATATATTCATGGGTTTTTGGTCACCAAATGGTCCACCATCCTTCATTGTGTACTCCTTGATTCACCTCAATAAAATTCTTTCTAAATCTAAGTAATTATATATATATATATATATATATATATATATATATATATATATATATATATAAACCTTGATCAGAAGTCAATGAGAATTACATTGGAATTCGAGTTATGCGAACCCCATTTAAATTTGAGCAACAAAAAATAATACCATTAACTTCAGTCAATTGCTAAGGTTTAGGTCCTTTAGTCATTCACTCACACAATCAAATTGCATAATAAATAAATACAATCATTTCTATTCTAGTTATGGATTTATTCTTAGATTGCAATTTTGATCCTATTTGTTTTGCAGAAACGTTTCTTAATCCTATTCCAAATAAGATTAAAATTCCTTGTCATTAGAATTCACAATTCCAATGTAGTAAGGATTTTGGAGTTTCAATTTCTAAACAAATGCCAATTTCTCAAAACTTTTTATTTTGGAAAGTAAGAACAATTCTTAAGAAAGTAAATCAATTTAATTTAAATCTTTCGAAGAAAAAATTAGATAATTAATTTCAATAAAAACTACGTTTTAATTTTAAATAAATTTGAAACAATTTCAAAAAATCTTTACAAACTCAAAAAACTTATTTTTACGTCACGCAATTGTCCATTACGACATTCAATTGTCAAAAGTTTTTATCAAAAAATTCAATTAGGTTAGGAGGGTACAATCGATTGTCTAGAGTGGACAGTTAACAATCCAAAGGTTATGCCCAATTTTTCAATTAGATTTGTGAGGGTACAGTTGACTATAACCACGGGGCAGTTGATATTCTCTTCGATTTTAGCATATTTTTGAAGTTTTTCCTCGCGATTTTCAACCCAAAATAATATTTTTTTTTCAAAATCATATTTGATCAACTAAATTGTTTATAATTAATCTCTATTAATTTAATATACTTGAAAATCAATCTACAAGAACTTTATCATAATCATATAGCAATAATCAATTCGAGAACTCTTTCTTGAATATTCTTGACCTAAGGTTTCATAAACCCTAATCTAACTTTTAGATTTTGAATTTTGCAATCTTTAGAATTTAATATTAAATCTTAAAAAGCCATAACAACATAATTAACAATCGTTCTAGAAATGTATAGAGTTAGTTTTGATACCATTATAAGTGTATCGGTATAAAAAACATTGTAGAATTTAAAATGTTTCAATTATGCCAATAAACTTCCATTAATAAATTCTCTATAAATCTATTAGAATGATAAATTTAATCTCTATACAAGGTTTTTTGGTATTTTTCTAAGGTTTAAACATGGTTGGAAGAGGTTTGAAGAAGGTCAAGCATCAAGTCTTTCAAGCCTCAGCACACTAAGAGTGTGCCTCAACATGCAAGCAACAAAAAGGGTCCAGCAAAATGAGTGTGCGCACCAGGTCAGGCCAAGGCCCTCCTTAGTCCAGGCCGTGGTACCCAGAAAAGGAGGAAGCTGTGCTCTACCTTAGGTCGCGACGCCCCCTGTTCAAGGCTGCGACGCTAGGCACACTAAAGCAAGGTTGTTCAGCCTCTTGTTAGGTGCATGGATGCAAGATCAAAACACACAGGATCACTTAGACTTGATCAAAGGCTAAGATTGATTAGTCCTCAAGATCTAAGGGTGGAGAATGACACTCAAGATTGGACAAGAAGTTGGTGCACTATATAAAGGGTCACCTAGCTTCATTGTGATAGGAGATTATGAATGTAATGTGATATAAACATAAGTGTGTGTGTGTAACAGAACACGTGAATGAGAGAATTGTATGAAAGTGCAAAGACACAGACATACAAGAGGGACTCATTAGAGAAGCTGGTTGTAAAGAGAGAGATTAGTATAGAAAGGGGATTCAAGGGACTTGTAAGTGGAATTTCCAAGGGAGAAAGTTCCAGGGTACCTCAAGACCTTATCACTTTCTTGTTCTCTTCTTTGTTTCTTCAAGAACTTAGACTTCTTGGAGAGGGGGTTGCTGTGATTGTAAAAGAACCATTGGTAAGATAGTGCAGAGAGTTCGGAGGAACTCACGGGGACGTAGGCTATTGTCGAACCTCGATAACAATTGTTGTGTGTTTCTTTCTTGTTTCATGTGCTGTTTCTTTTCTTTACAAGTCATTCTAGACTTCAGTGTTTGGAAGATCACATCCTGGGCATCTTATTAAGGCAATTTCCAACAGAGGTATCAGAGCTTTGGACAGCGGGATTAGAGCCAAGATTGGCGGGTATCAGATCAAGAACAGAAGATGACAGAGTCAAGACTCCAAGAATCGGAGGTCAACTTCTTGGATGATTCAAGAACAGAGTTAAGATCTATATCTGATCATTTTATTGAGGTGAATCAAGGATGGAGTTAAGATCAATATCTGATCATGTTCTTGAAGGTGATTCAAGAATGGAGTAAAGATCAAGATCTGATCATGTTCTTGAGGTTGATTCAAGAACGACATTGAGATCAATCTTCGATCTGTGTTCTTGAGATTTAGAAGAAGTTGGAGAGCAATTGTGGGTGCTGCACAAATCTAGGATCATCTCTGCAAGATGGCTTCAAACTTCATGGTTGAGAAGTTTGATGGAAAGAGAGATTTTTCCCTATGGAAGCGGAAGATCAAGGCTGTTCTTATGCAATAGAAGGTGGACTTAGCTATTGGAGAAGATGATGCTTTTCCAGCAAGTACCACAGAGGACCAGCGGAATGAGATGAAGAAGATGACATACAATACCATCTTCTTGCACATGTCGGATAATATCACAAGGGAGTGCAAAGACTCAGAAGATCTAGCTATCATATGGAAGAAACTAGATGAGTTGTTTCTTGCCAAGACTCTCCCTAATAAGAGGTATCTTCATAAATGAATCTTTGCTTTTAAATTTGATCCTAATAAAGAGTTGCAAGATGATCTTGATGCCAATATGAGGAGTGCATCAAGTGAACAAGAGTTGTTCATTAGAAGAAAGCCAGTAACTCGGTATGGCAGCAACATCCATGGCTACTACCGGGACAGTGGTAGAGGAGAAAACCATGGGAGAGTGCACAACAACATACATGGCTACTACCGGGATAGAGGTAGAGGTGAAAGCCATGGGAGAATGCATTCCAAACTGAGATTTGGAGGGAAAAAATGTTTCTACTGCCACAAGGAGGGTCATGTCAAGAAAGATTGCAAGGGGAAGATGAGGGATGAGGGAAGAATTCATACCAAGAATAGAGAGGCTTAGGTCACCAAAACAGAATAGCAAGATGATGATGTTCTTGTTGTGTGCTCGGATGTGAGCAAGGGGCGAGAAGGTAGCGGGAAATGGATCTTGGATACCGGGTGCACTCATCACATGTGCCCTTACCAGGATTGGTTCAAGAATTTCAAAGAAACCAATGATGAAAGGGTTTTCTTGGGGAATGATATTTCTTGCCAAGTAAGGGGGATAGAAGACATCTAGTTGAGGATGTTTGATGGAATGGTAAGGCTGCTGAGGAATGTGAGGTATCTTCCGGATGTGAAGAGGAATTTGATCTCATTAGGGTAGCTGGATTCCATGGGGTACATATATAAAGCAAAGGGAGGAAAGATCAAGGTAACCAAGGGATCTTTGGTAGTGATCAAAGCAGCAATGAAGGATGGTCTCTATGAGATGATCAGAGACACGAACATTAAAGATCAAGCAGCAAGCTTGGTGGCTGAGATGGAGAAGGTAGCCCTTTGGCACACTCGCTTGGGACATATGAGCGAAGAGGGCTTGCAAGTTCTTAGCAAGAATGGATTACTTGATGGTGACAAGGTAGAGAAACTCGATTTCTGCAAGAGCTGTGTTCTTGGGCAGCAATATCGGGTCAGCTTCAACACCGGAGTGCATAAGTCTAAGGGCATTCTTGACTACATTCATGCGGACCTTTGGGGACAAGCAATGACACCAACACAGGGAGGTAATCTTTGCTTTTTATCTTTAATTGATGACTATTCAAGAAAGGTTTGGGTTTATTTGGTTAGAAATAATTCAGATGCTTTGAATAAATTCGTGGTGTGAAAAAAGCTGGTGGAGACTCAAAGGGGTAGGGTAGTTAAGGGGATAAGAACCGATAATGGCTTAGAAATTTTTAACCACGAACTTGATCAATTCTGTAGGTTAAATGGCATTCTAAAACATAGAATGGTTGTGAAAACCCCTCAGCAAAGTGGAATTGCTGAGAGGATGAATAAGACTCTTATGGAAAAGGTTAGGTGCATGTTAATTGAGTCCGGTTTACCAAAATATTTTTGGGGAGAAGCTGTGTCTACAGCTGCATACTTGGTTAATAGATCACCCTCTAGGGCTTTAGACATTAAGACTCCCATGGAGATGTGGAGTGGAAAACCCCTTGAGTTGGACAACTTTAGGACTTTTGGGTGTGCTACATGTACACAATAAAAGGATGATAGACTTAGCCCAGGATCTAGAAAATATGTGTTTCTAGGATATGGGGAAGGGGCTAAGGGGTATAGATTGTGGTCCTTAGAGAAAGAAGGATTGATACTCATAATAAATAGGGATGTCATTTTTAATGAATTGTTATTTACATATTTGGTGAAAACTAACCCTGCAGGGGCTAGTGAGCAAACCAGTTCGGTATTTATAGAGCATAGCATCAAGGAGAATTCGATTCAAGTAGAGCAAGGAAGGTAAGAGGGTTTGAACCAGGGAGTTAGAAGGACTATTAGCTTACAAGAGACCAGGAAAGAAGGCTGGTCGGACCACCTTCAAGATATGGTTTTGCGGATGCAGTAGCTCCTTGGACAGAAGGAGAGATGAGTGAACAAAAGACTTACATTGATGCCATGAGATGTAAGGATTCGCCAAGATGGAAGCTAGCTATGAAGGAAGAAATGGATTCTTTGAGGAAGAACAACTTTTGGGAATTGGTGCACATTCCGGGAAAACAAAGAGTTGTGGATTATAAGTGGACTTACAAGATCAAAGAAGGATACTCTCCAGGAGATGAAGTCTGGAATAAGGATAGGCCGGTGGCAAAAGGGTTCACACAAAAGAAAAGCATGGATTTCACAAAAACATTTTCACCTGGACATAAGGTGGATGAAGTGGTGATTATCCTCATCTATGCCAATGATATGCTGTTGGTTCGGAACAATAGGGAGAGGATGAAACGGTTTACATCTCAACTCAGTGAAGAGTTTGAGAGGAAGGATCTCAGCCTTATAAAAAATATCCTTGGTATGAGAGGGAGAGAAACGGGTTAAAGGTTTCTCGGTCTTCTATGGAAGATGGTAAACCAGGAAAGGTTCCCCTTGCTGGTCATTTCAAGTTCTCCAGTGAACAATGTCCTGGAATGGATGAGGAGAAGAAGGAAATGGTAAAGATCCCTTACTCTAGTGCGGTTGGACCAGTCACGTCCATGATGGTAAGCACTAGACCCGACATTTCTCAGGCAATGGGTGTTCTTAGTAGATTTATGAGCAATCCTGGAAAGGAGCTTTGGCTTGGGATGAAGTGGTTGTTGAGGTATTTGAAGGCTTAGTGGTAGCCGGTGGTAGCACTCTTAACAACAGAGGCAGAATACATAGTGGCTTCGGAAGCCATAAAGGAGGCTATGTGGTGCAAAGAGTTGTTGGACGAGTGGATGGTCCTAAAAGAGTAGGTGGTGGTGTCTTCGAATATCCAAAGTATATGGCACTTGTGGAGAAATTCGGTGTTCCATGAGAAGACAAAGCATATGGATGTTTGGTATCATTACATTCCGAAAAATGGTACGAAAAAATGCATTCATGTTGACAAGAAGGCCACAGGAGAAAGTCCTACAGATTTAGGTGCCGAAGTTCTACCTCTAAAAAGGTTCAATAATTGCCTTGAAATTCTTAGGATTGGAGTTGGTTAATTGATGACTCAAGATAAGTTTGGATCCTGAAGTTCTCTGCACAATGGTTCAGGTTTAAATACTTAGACAAAGGTAGAGATTGTTGATATTTATCTAAGGTTTAAACATGGTTAAGGTTTAAACATTGTCTAAGGTTTAAACATGGTTAGAAGAGGTTTGAAGAAGGTCAAGCATCAAGTCTTTTAAGCCTCAGCACACTAGGAGTGTGCCTCAACATGCAAGCAACAAAAAGGGTCCAACAAAACGAGTGTGCGCCCCAAGTCAGGCCGCGACCCTCCCGAGTCCAGGCTGTGGTGCCCAGAAGAGGAGGAAGCTGGTGGAAAGCCAGGGCTGCGGCGCCTAGAGAAGGATGAAGGTGTGCTCTGCCTTAGGTCGCGGCGCCCCCTGTTCAAGGTCGCGACGCTAGGCACACTAAAGCAAGGTTGTTCAGCCTCTTGTTAGGTGCGTGGATGCAAGATCAAAATGCACAGGATCACTTAGACTTGATCAAAGGCTAAGGTTGATTAGTCCTTAAGATCTAAGGGTGGAGAATGACACTCAAGATTGGATAAGAAGTTGGTGCACTATATAAAGGGTCACCTAGCTTCATTGTGATAGGAGATTATGAATGTAATGTGATATAAACACAAGTGTGTGTGTGTGTGATAGAACATGTGAATGAGAAAATTTTATGATAGTGCAATGACACAGACATACAAGAGGGACTCATTAGAGAAGCTGGTTGTAAAGAGAGAGATTAGTATAGAAAGGGGATTCAAGGGACTTGTAAGTGGAATTTCCAAGGGGGAAAGTTCCAGGGTACCTCAAGACCTTATCACTTTCTTGTTCTCTTCTTTGTTTCTTCAAGAACTTAGGCTTCTTGGAGAGGGGGTTGCTGTGATTGTAAAAGAACCATTGATAAGATAGTGCAGAGAGTTTGGAGGAACTCACGGGGACGTAGGCTATTATCGAACCTTGATAACAATTGCTGTGTCTTTCTTTCTTGCTTCGTGTGCTGTTTCTTTTCTTTACAAGTCATTCTAGACTTGCGTGTTTGGAAGATCACCACCTGGGCATCTTGTCAAGGTGATTTCCAATAAAGTTAGAGATTTATACTTTATATTGATAGAGATTTCTGTTGATCCTTTGGAGACGAGTTCATAAGCCATTTAAGTACCCAACTTCTAAGCGTATCCACATAAGCAATAAAAAACTAGAGATCTCTAGTTAAGGGTGACTGAAAGTTATAAAGTGCTAGCTCCTTGGGATTTTCAGTTGGTGGCTTTATAAAGAGAGAGCTTAAGATATAATCTTAGTCTCTGATAATGACCATTAAGGTTTCCATCAAATATAATCTGCCTTTTAATTTTTCTATTCATACAATTGCCCTATTTTGTGTGACCATTTTGGTTCAATGTTGCTCTGGCAATAGGTCATAACTATTATGTAATAATTAGATCCTATCCAATTAATTAAAAATCTTTTTAATTGTAGTTCGAATTAAAACTTCTTTTAATTCTCCTTTAATTTAGAATTAATTACCATTACTTCTTAATGGCTTCTACAAGTCATGATTGACACTTATCAATGTGTCATGACTACCAAGCAATATGAATTAATGTGAACCTTTCTGTTGTCAACTACCATACAATCCAATGCTTCCATCATGCAATGTCCCTAATTAAAATTTATTCATAGATTTACTGTCAAGCCTCAATTATTTAATCATATATATCTTGATCTCAATTCTGTAACGTAAATAGTGAAATTAGAAACTCTTTTCTAATTTTTACTCCACCTTAGCTAAGGAATTTCCAAGCTATGACTTATTAAGATCACATAGGATAATTTTCCCTCTTTTATTGAGAGTGATGGATCCTCTATTGTACACTCGCATAACTCCATACATAAGTGGTTATACCCAATTACTATCTTTATGTGAGTCATGATTAGAATCACATTTAAGTGACATCAAAGCATGATGATCTAAACACAATGCATCTATGGTGCCTCAAGTCTAAGGATTACTTGTACAACTACAACGTAAAAACTACTATTAACAGCCAGTGAAATGTCTATTAGGAATTACTTAGTCGAGTTAGTGGCTATTCTTAAATCCATTAAGATTTTACTTGTTATAGTTGCATACAATAACTTCGAGTTATGGCAAATGGATGTATAGACAACATACCTTAATGTAAACATAAAGGAAGGTGTGTACATGACATAACTCGAGGGCTTTTACATCTAGTGGTACCGATCACAAGGTATGCAAGCTTCAAAAATTCATTTATGGATTGAAGCAAGCTTCTAAATGTTGGAACATCTATTTTTATAAGACAATCAAATTGTTTGATTTTATCAAAGAATGAGGATGAACTATGTGTGTATAAGAAGGTCAGTGGGAGCATTATGACATTCTTAGTGCTTTACATAGAAGACATACTATGCATTAGGAATGATGTTGCTATGTTACAGTCAGTCAAGGTTTGGCTGTCAAAGAACTTCTCCATGAAAAGATTTGAATAAAGCATCCTATATTTTTGGGAATAAAATCTGTAAAGATAGATTAGATGGATGCTAGGCTTATAAAAATTCATGTACATAGAAAAAATGCTAAAAGGGTTTAGCAAAGAAAATTCCAAGATAATTCATGGAAATACTATCTCAAAAGAAATATCCCCAAAGACACCTGAGGAGAGAGAGAACGCATGAATATAATGGATCCATAATGTATTCCATGTTTTGTACAATGCTTGATTTTACATAAGCTCTAAGTATTACGAGAAAATATCATTCCAATATAGGTGAGGGTCATTGGATAGCTGCGAAGAACATTCTTAAGGTTTTAGGAAGAACTAAAGATTTATTCCTTGTAAATGGAGAAGAATATTTGAAACTTAAAGCATTCAAAAGCTCTAGTTTCAATATGAAAAATATGATATAAGTCAATATATGGATAAGTTTTCATCTTATATCATGGAGTAGTGATCTAAAAATGTTCCAGGCAAGCGACCACTGTGGATTCGACCATGGAAGCCGATTATGTTATTATATCTAAGGCTACAAGCAAAAATATTTGGATAAAGAAGTTCATCATTGAGCTTAGTATGGTTTCTAACATTGTAAGTTAAGTATTATGATATTGTGATGATATTGGTGTTGCTGCGCAGGTGTAGAAACCAAGATCTTATTAGAAATCTAAACGATTCTTGCAACAATTCCATTTGATTAGAGGAATCACTACAACAAGAAATGTTTAGATCAAAGACTTTTATCAACAAATAATATTACAAATCCACTAACTAAAGAAATGGGTATGAGATATCTGGGCTATTAACTTTAGTGCAAGTGGGAGATTGATAGTAATATGCTCTACAAACCAATAACAATTGATGTTATGGATATATTACTTTAATGAATCTTATTCATTTATTGATAATAAAAATATTATTATTGACATTTATCTTATTTATCATGTCCATTCCAAATCAATGTATGTGCATTACATGATAAAGCCTATAGAATAAGATCAATGGAAACCATTATGAGATCATACTAGTGAGATGTATTTCTTTAAGCTTTATTCTTAAATGTTCCTAATCATCAGATTACTAAGAAGGGCATTAATGAATCTAGATAGATTAGTACATACTATGTTTCCTTAAGGAGTTGAGGGTGATTGATCTCATGGTCACTAATGTGTGAGACACTAAATTAAGTTATGTAGGTGCTCTTTAGAGAACAGGTACATCAAACTAACTCAAATAGGAAATTCTTAATGGACATTTGATTTGCTGTTAAAAGTAATTTGTACGTTGCAGTTGTACAAATGATCCTTGGACTTGAAGTACCATGGATATCTTGTGTATGGTTCATTATGCTTTGTGCTACCAAAATGTGATTTTAATCATGGTCATAAAGGGGTAGTAATTAGGTATGACCACTTATGCAATGAGATATGTGAATGTATAATAGATGATCTATCACTCTCAATAAAAGAGAGAATGTCCTACATGATCTGATAAAATCGTAGCTTGGAAATTCCTTGGCCAAGATGGGACGGCAACTTGAAAGAAGTTTCTAATTTCACCATTTAAGTTATGGATTTGAGATCAAAATACATATAATTAAATAAATAAGTATTGATAGTGAATCCATGATTCAGGTTTAATCAAGAACATTGTATGATTGAATGATTGAATAATATGGTAACAACCAATAGAAAGTTTCACATTAATTCATATTATATGTGTAGTCATGACATACTGAAGGTGTCAATCATGACTAATAGAAGCTCTTAAAAATTAATTGTAATTAATTCATCATTAATGGGAGATTTACTTATAATCAAGTAAAAGTAGTGGACAAACAAAAAAAAAAAAGATAAGGAATTTTTTTTTCTTCAGAAAATAGAACTTCTTCAATGTTCTAAAACAAATTTCCATTTTTTCCATTTCGATGAGATACTCAAATAAATAAGACTAAGGTTCTACTAGTACAAAATGGATTTGCATGCTATATGATCGAAAAAAATATATATTGTGTCATCCAGTGAAAACAAATTGAGTAATTCCTTCTTTCTTCTAACTTTGCTTTTAAAGTATCGATAGATACTATCGAAAAACAGATGTTCTGAATCAATTAGAATGAAAAGGAGTTTTAATTCGAATTAAAATTTAGTAGGAGTTTTAATTAATTAGATGGGGTCTAATTGTTACGTAAAATTTATGATATACTTCTAGTGCAATATTGAACCTAATGGGTAATACACAATTGGGCAATTGCAAGATTTTAGAATCTATGCTTCTACCTCAAGAGCCAGATTTTTAGACCCAACACTCAGGAAATTTTTTAACAGCCCTAATCCTCTTATTCACGCAGTGTTCGACATCCTGGAGAAGGAGATCCTTATTCCTGGTTGCTCATGTGGATATACTTAAGAGGCCAAACACTTGAACAAGTCATGAACTATACATCGAATTCTCAATCGAAATCTTCAAAAAGGTATAAATATCTAACATTGTATGGAGATTGATTATCAGTCTAATAGATTATAGACAAATTCATGGGTTTTAAGTTTACAAGTATAAATTTTTTAATTTTTTGTTGTGTATTCTATGCTTGTAAACTAACAGATGACATGAAGGCTAGGTGCTATATGTTAGCATCGATGTGTAATGAGCTTTAGAAGCAATATGAGAAATTGGAAAGTCTAATAAGCTTCATCTACAAGAGTTGTATTGTGAGCATAGTCGCATGTGTATGTTCCACTCTTTTTCGCTTGTTACCCATGCATTCAGTTCATTACCCAAGGTCTCTCCCCTTTAAGAAGGCGAAAATGATGAAGGTATGGATTACGATGAGTAGGCTTATGGAAACAAATGAAACCTACAAATTCTAATACAAACCCTTTATGAGTAGTAAGGAGGCTTGATAACTCTGAATAAATCATGTTATTATACTTCTTTTAGGCACGTTTTTGGTGTTGATCTTAAGCATTTGAATTGTGTTTCATGTGTTTTTAGCAATTTTTAGTTGAGTTTATTTTATTCTACTAATAGTTGTTTTAGTTAAATAATCAATGCTTAGTCTTGGAAATCTACTGTGCAGACACTTGCTGGAGCATTGGAAGGCAAAATGTGTGAGGAGGACAGAAACTCAAGGCTGTAGCACTGGAATTTGGCATGAAGAGAAGAATTTGGATAGAAACTCAAGGCTGCAGTGCTGGAAAGTTGGCGCTGCAGCGCTAGAATTTGGCATGAATAGAAGAATTTGGACAGAAACTCAAGGCTGCAGCGCTGGAAAGTTGGCGCTGCAGCACTAACTAGGGTTTGAAATATGTCTCGGCACTGCAGCACTGGGAAGTTGGTGCTGTAGCTCTGGCCCGCGGATTTTGAATATTATAAATAGAAACCCTAGCTGAACAAGAGGAAGAAGCGCGACTATTGAAGAAAAAAACAGAATTTGGAGGAGACGAGACGCAAAAGAGGAGTTGGAGACACTCCTGGAGGCTACTTAAAAGCTTTTAATCATTCTTCTCCGGTTTTGTACTATTCTTATCTAGTTATGTTGATGTTTTATGATATGAACATGGTTTGTTTGAATATTATTATGGAGTAGATATTTTTGTGTTAAGGATAGATGAATCCTAAACCCATGTTTTGAGTTGCTATTTGGACAAGTTGGAATTTACTATGTTTTTTAAAGTGTGTGTTTTATTGTTCTTAATGCTGTTTATTATTTTGATTCTTTCTTTAAGCATGGTGATGCGTCAAATAGAGAAGCTATGCTTTTATGAATGGTTGAATTAATAAATATGATGTTGGATTGTTATCTATGCAAAGGCCAGGGTAAAACATGCCACGAATGGAATAGGAGTAATCGAATAGGGATTCTAGGAAGTTCATGTGGTCCGTTTAAATCGTAACCGAATAGGGAGATTTAACTGAAAGGAATTCCATTTAACTTAATGCGTCTTAATTTGAATTAATCTAGAATAGACCTGGAATATGGATATTTGAAGTTAATGATTCTTGAGATTGTGGTTAGACCTAGAATATGGATAACCAATTTATTGGGGATTCTACCATCTTGAAAAATGTATTAAACGAAACTTGTCCATTCGAAACTCTTGTCAATAATGGTTTAGGTGAAGTCGAGTCCTTAGCACGTTAGTTCATAAGAGTTTTCATTCCAAAGTTTGCAAATCTTCCGTTATTTACTATTGTCATCTGTTTTTCCCTTTAGTTAATTATTAGTAAAATTTTCTCCTACAATTATTTGTTTGCTCAAATAACGGTAAGAGTTGAGTCATAATTTCTATAGTATTTGTTCAGTCCTTGTTGGGAATAATATTTACTCATCATTTTATTACTTGAACGATTAGTGCACTTGCTAGTGTCAATTTCATTGCATCAAGGCTCTCGTGATGGTCGTGTTTTTAATAATTAGACTGGTGATTGTTGTCATCCGAGCAGAAAGAAAGGATGCGGGTAAGGAATTTCCGTTTGACCTTGAAGGGGTCAATTCTCTTTTCATTGGTTTGCATCAGAGATTCTGAGGCTTGTGAGATTTAGGTATAAGAGAGTGAGGAATTAAGGCTCTTTCTATTGCCTAGATCGGAGTCTAGCCCTTTATGTTTTAAGAAAAAATATTCAAAACTTTAATATAAGTATTATTACCATACACTAATAAAGCAAAAGTGAGCACACATTCAAAATTTATAATAAAACAAGATGACACCGAATATTGCATTTAAAGTGCTGCAGTATAAGTAAATACATAAAAGAAAATATAATTTAACAATGAAACAGTGAATTGATCAAAATCAATTGTAATGCGCAGATAAAAAGAAAGTTGATTAAAGCATGCAAATTTAAATAAATAAATAAGTTATGTTAGAATTTAATGGATGAGCCAAGACTACTTTAAGCAAATGGATTAAACCTAACAGGTGTGACATATGTGTGGATGCATGCCAAGTGTGTGCGAATGCATGCAGGTTCATGCTGATGTGTGCAGGTGTGTGTGTGCGAGTGTGTGCGGATGCGTGCATGTGCGTGCAAGTATGTCCATGTGTGTGCACGTGTGTGTGGGTTAGCATTAAGCATGTGCATGTGTTTGTGGATTAGTACTAAGTGTGTGCGAGTGTATATGGATGAATACCAAGTACGTACAGACGTGTGCAAGTTCATGCCAAGTGTTTACGGATTTAAAGTCAAAGGGACCGAGGGGGGGGGTCCAAATGAGAATGTATTTTTGAAATAAAATGGACCAAATGA
Organism: Bretschneidera sinensis; assembly: GCA_023935145.1. Classification (NCBI taxonomy): domain Eukaryota; kingdom Viridiplantae; phylum Streptophyta; class Magnoliopsida; order Brassicales; family Akaniaceae; genus Bretschneidera; species Bretschneidera sinensis. Next base: position 101,152,371 of record CM043698.1, on the reverse strand, counting down.
GGTTCTAACAATTTTTAAAATAAAAGAGCTTGTGATTTGTATCAAATTGGAAGAAAGCATATAACTTACAAGAAATTCAATGAGTATCGTAAAGGAGCTAGGATAAAGAAATGAACATGGAAACTAAAATGGGGTTCTTTAAATAAAATGTTAGTGTTGACCCTGAATGATTTTGGTAGTGACAAAAATCTTAATTAAGCACTAATGAATATTACTTAAGTAATACAAATTGTTAATAGTGCTTATACATCAAAGGAGATCAAGATTGTAGAAATTGGTGAATCAAAGTTGATGATCTCAAAAGTCAATAAGCTCTCCAAAAGATCAAATTCAAGGAGAATAATTGAAATACAACTTCAAAGACAATAGGGATAAATTATAGGTTTGAATCCTAAGGTACTCTTTGTAAGTATTTCAGTTGTTATGAGTTAATTATATTTGCATTGCATTTTATTATATAGTCTTAATTAACTGAAGATATAAAATCTCCAAGTGATTTTATTAAATGCAAAAACAATTCTTTGGGCTCAATACTTAACATTCTCTAATTAAACTTAAGAAGAATTTATGTTGACATAAAAAATTACTTGAGCATTTGTAATATATCATTCTTCATATATCTTGCACACACATTATGCTTATATTTGTAATATGTTTTGTCATCATAAAAAATGCTTTAATCAAGAAATTGATTAGATTAATTTTGATGATAACAAAACACTTTTGAAGTGTTTAACTCATGTGTTTAATGTGCAAGAAAGTTTGATTCAATTAGGAGATTTTTTTGAACTAAAAAATCCAAAAAGAATAAAGAGATATGAAGAAAATTGATGCTGAAAACACTGATCATCCAAAAAAATACTGTTCATCCTGAAAACACTGTAGCAACACTCAAACAGTGACCCAGTCGACTGGTAAAACGGGCAGAAGGTTCCCAGTCGACTGGTAAAACGGGCAGAAGGTTCCCAGTCGACTGGTAACACTGTAGCACTAAAAATGTGATTTTTAAAGAGGACCCGGTCGACTGGAAGTTCAAAAATATGACCGTTGGGACTCGAAATCTGAGATTTTAAAGGCACAATCAATTCAAATTAAAGTCTAACGGCCATATTAATTGATGGCTATATAAACTCACTCAATTCAGCATTCAACAAGAAGAAGAAGACATTCAAAAAGAGAAGAACACACACAATCAAGTCATTCATTCTTTGAAACTCAAAAAAGCTTTGAAATACTCATGTTGAGCCATTCTTCAAGCTTTACTTTGAAAGAGAGACATTATTCAGTTGTATAAGCTTTCATTTGCTGTCTCTCTACCATTTACTTTACAACATCTTTTGTAAAGGGATTACTTCCGAGAGGAAGGGGATAGCTTCCAAGAGGCTTCCGAGAGGAAGGGATTGTAAGGTTTGTATAACATCGGTGAAATTGTACGACTAAGTTTCTTAGTGGATTACTTCAAGGAGGTTCCTTGAAGAGAGTGGACGTAGGGTCGGAACGAATCCGATATTGTCGAACCACTATAATCTGAGTTTGCATTATCTACTCCTTAAACTCTTTATTTGCAGCACATTACTTGTTTAATTGCTTGTTGCTTATATGTTTTTATAAACTTGTGTTTATTCCGCAAAAGTTTTTAAAAACCCAATTCACCTTCCCTCTTGGGTTGAAACCTCAGTCTACAATTGGTATCAGAGCAATGTGCTCTTATTTTAGGCTTAACATCCTAGAGTTGATCCTATGGCAACTATATTTTTAGAAGGAAGAGATCCTTCTAGTCCTCATCTTCTCCATGGAACAAATTTCACCCATTGAAAAGCTCAAATGAAGATTTTTATTCAAGCTAATGATTATTATGCTTGGTATTTCATTCTTGAAAATGAAAATGATTTTGATGTAAATGATTGTAAATTCATTCAACTAAATGCTAAAGTTATGAACATGTTTTATAGTTCTCTTGATCAAAACGAAGTTGATCAAATTTCCTCATGTAAGACTGTAAAAGAAATTTGTGATTTATTAGAGGTTATACATGGAGGAAATGAGCAAGAAAAGAATTTCAAATTGAAAAACTATGTTCATGACTTAGAGCATTTTAAAATGAATGAAAATGAATCAATTTTTGATTCGCAAACTCGTTTTACCCTACTTGTTAAAACTTTATCTTTCATGGGTAAAATTTATTCTAACCTTGAACTTGTGAGAATATTTCTTAGGTCTTTGTCAAATCAATGGAAAATTATTTTGACAAAGCATTCTACAAGTTAAAGTTTAGAAGAGCTTGTGGAATCCCTCAAGAAGCATGAAAGCTACTTGGATTACAAAATTGATGGTTCAACCACATCCTTACCTTTTATGAAAATTGAAGATCTTAATCGTGATGGTGATGAAGAAGAAGAAGACTCCTCGAATAAAGAGATCGAATGCGAGGAAATTGCCAACCTATGTATTATGGAAATCGACGACGAAAATGAGGTATTAACTTCTTCCTCTTCAAAAAATAACATTGTTAGTAGTAGTGAAGAATTGATAGAAGTCATAAATGAAATGTATGAAGAATTGAAGAAATTCGATTCTAGGAACACTATTCTTAAAAAAGAGATGGTAGGTCTAAGAGAAGAAAAAGATAAACTATCTTCATTACTTTATGATTCTTCTCAAGATCTTCTTAAAGATGAAAATGAAAACTTAAAGAAGAAGATAATAGAATTGAATAGCACAATATCTAGACTTATGCTTGGAAAAGAAAAGCTAGATGGAGTGCTATCTTGCCAAAGATTAAATAGAGGAAAATCTGGGTTAGGTTATTCTCCATTAGGCAAGCAAAAATCAAAAGAGAGCTTATTCATGAAAGCATCATGTGTGAATGAAGCCTCTACTTCAAAGACCACTAGCAAGGTCAAAAACATTCCCTCAATGAATGCTAGTAGGTGTAGAAATACTAATTCTAATGTATATACTAGAATGAAGCATCCTAGAAATACTCATGCTTATATTTATGCTCATTCAAAAAATGCTTATACACATCCTAGGAATAACCATAATGTGCATCCTAGAAACAATATGTATAATCAAAACTTACACATTGCAAATGCATATCCTAGGAATTACCATCATGGTTATCCTAGAAATAATATGCATACTCATAATAATGCAAGCATGTATCCTAGAAATCATCATCATACATTTTCTAGAAATGGCATGCATATTCATATTCCTTTTAATAGAAACATGTATCCTAGGAACTTATATCCTAAGCATTATAGGCATGAACATCTAAGATATCCTAGAAATTTCAATAACTACTATCTTAGGATTGTGCATCATCAATATATCTATAGATCACCATATGTTGTTAAGAAAGTATTGGTCCCAAAAGGAACCGTATTTTCAAGGACTAACCCCAAAGGACCCAAGAAATTTTGGGTACCCAAAAGTGCAATCGTATATCCTTGTGTGATGTAGATATGTCTCCACATCAAGGAGAAAAGTAACTGTTGGTACCTTGATAGTGGATGCTCAAAGCACATGATCAGTGGTAAAAATTTATTCAAGGAGCTAACTCTAAGAGATGGTGGATATGTCACCATTGGAGACAATACAAAAATAAAGATCATCGGGCATGGAAAAGTCGGTAATGATTTCTCAACCTTAGATAATGTATTGCTAGTATAAGGCCTTAAGCCAAATTTACTTAGCATTAGTCAACTATGTGACAAAGGCAACAAAGTCACATTTGAAATTTCTCATTGTCTAGTTGTAGACATCAAGAGCAACAAGATCAAATTTATTGGCCATAGACATGAAAATGTCTACATAGTTGATTTGAAATCCTTGCATTCTGAAAATAAAAAATGTTTTCCTGATTTTTGTGAAAATCCATGGCTATGGCATAGAAGGCTTGGTCATGTAAATATGAACTTGCTAAAAATCGTTTCAAGAAAATATTTAGTCATTGAACTTCCTAAAATCAAATTTGAAAAAGACAAAGTATGTGATGCTTGTCAAATGGGAAAACAAACTAGAATTTCTTTTAAAGCAAAAAATGTAGTCTCAACTACTAGACCTTTGGAACTTTTGCATATGAACTGATTTAGTCCAATTAGTACCATTAGTCCAGGTAGCCATCAATATGCTCTTGTTATTGTTGATGACTATTCAAGATATACCTTGGTTATTTTTATTGCTTACAAGGATGAAGCTTTCAAAGGATTTGAAAAGTTTTGCAAAAAGGTTCAAAATGAAAAAAGAATTTGTATTTCAAGCATAAGAAGTGATCATGGCAAATAATTTGAAAATCAAAGCTTTTCAAGATTTTGTGATGAAAATGGAATTAATCACAACTTTTCAGCTCCTAGAACTCCTCAACAAAATGGAGTTGTTGAGAGGAAAAATAGAGTTCTAGAAGAATTTTCAAGAACTATGCTTTGTGAAAATAATTTACCAAAATACTTTTGGGCTGAAGCCGTGAATACTTCTTGCTATATATTAAATAGAATTTTGATAAGGCCTCTGCTTGACAAAACTCCATATGAACTATGGAAAGGGAGAAAGCCCGATATTTCCTATTTTCGTGCTTTTGGTAGTAAATGCTTCATCTTAAATAACAATAAAACTAACTTGGGTAAATTTGATTCCAAGACCGATGAAGGAATATTTTTAGGATATTCAACTACTAGTAAGGCTTATAGAGTTTTCAATAAGAGAACTCTAGTGGTAGAAGAATCTGTGCATGTAACTATTGATGAGTCTAACCCAATTAGTAGTAGAGAAGTTTCCTTTAAAGATGATGCAGATTTTATTCCAAGAATAGAAACTCCTACTCCCATTGTTGACCCAAAATAGAGTTTACCTCAAGCTAATGAAGAGATGAAAACTCTCAATTTGGACCAACCATCCTCAAGTCAACAAGAGGAAAGTCTACCCAAGGATTGGAGGTATGTAAATTATCATCCAATTGATCAAGTGATTGGTGGTCCTTCACAAGGGGTAAGAACTCGCTCTTCCATTAGAAATATTTGCAATTTTGTAGCTTATTTGTCTCAAGTAGAACCTAAGACATTTATAGAAGCTGAAAAAGATAATGATTGGATAATTGCAATGCAGGAAGAGATAAATCAATTTGAGAGAAAAATGTTTGGAAACTAGTTCCAAGATCAAAAGATCATTCAATAATTGGAACTAAATGGGTATATAGAAATAAAATGGATGAAAATGGTATAGTAACTAAAAATAAAGCTAGATTAGTTGCTAAGGGATATAATCAAGAAGAAGGAATAGATTTTGATGAAACCTATGCTGCCGTAGCTAGATTAGAAGCCATTCGAATGTTATTAGCCTTTGCATGCTTTAATAAATTCAAATTATTTCAAATGGATGTGAAAAGTGCCTTTTTAAATGGCTTTATAGAAGAAGAGGTTTATGTTGAGCAACCTCATGGATTTGAAAATCCTAGTCTTCCAAATCATGTCTACAAGCTTTCTAAAGCTCTATATGGGTTGAAGCAAGCTCCAAGAGCATGGTATAAAAGACTAAGTAAATTTTTGATTGACAATAATTTTGTAAGAGGTAGAATAGACACAACTCTCTTCACAAAAATGATACTTTGATAGTTCAAATTTATGTTGATGATATTATATTTGGTGCTACTAATGAATCTATGTGTCAAGAGTTTGCAAAGTGCATGCAAGGTGAATTTGAAATGAGCATGATGGGAGAACTTACCTACTTCCTTGGACTTCAAATCAAGCAACTAAAAGGAGGCATCTTCATCAATCAACAGAAGTACATCAAGGACCTACTAAAGAGGTTCGGGATGGAAAGCTCAAAGCCACTTGGAACGCCTATGAGCACAACTACTAAACTTGATCTTGATGAAGGAGGTAAAACTGTAGATTCTAAATATTATAGAAGCATGATAGGTGCTTTACTTTATTTAACTGCAAGTAGACCTGATATAATATTCAGTGTATGCATGTGTGCTAGATTTCAGGCTAATCCTAAGGAATCACATGTAGTTGCAGTAAAAAGAATCCTTAGATATCTACAAGGAACCCAAACCATAGGATTATGGTACTCTAGAGATTCATCTTTTGAGCTAGTAGGTTATTCAGATGTTGATTTTGCTGGATGTAGGTTAGATAGAAAAAGCACAAGTGGTACATGCCAATTCTTAGGAGCTATGTTAACCTCTTGGTTTTCCAAGAAACAAAATTTCGTTGCACTATCAACTGCTGAAGCGGAATATGTAGCAGCTAGAAGTTGTTGTGCCCAAGTGATATAGATGAAACAACAACTAGAAGACTATGGCATGAACCTAAAAGGCATCTCGATATTTTGTGATAATACTAGTGCTATCAACCTAACCAAGAACCCTATTCAGCACTCTAGAACAAAGCACATAGAAATTAGACATCATTTCTTAAGAGACCATGCTCAAAAATGTGATATAAGACTAGAATTCATACTTTCAGAAGATCAAATAGCTGACATTCTTACAAAATCCCTAAGTGAAGCTAGTTTTTGTAAGATTAGAATGTTAATGGGATTGCTAGATTATGATATTTGACTGATAATTGAAAATTATATTTCAGTGCATATATGCAGGGGAAGTAATTTTTTTCAAGTAATTATAGATATTTCTAATTTGAACATCTTTTTGAGTAGTTGATGAGCTATTTGTCTTGATTATTCAATCAATTAACTACCGATAAGGCTTGTTAAGTTTTATCCAATTTTATTTCTTTAAAAATAATTACTTTAGACTTTTTGAAAGGGGGAGAAAATCTGATTTATTGGTAAAAGAGAAAACCTTTGGTAAAATTATTTTACTCCAATGAGTTTTAAATACTTGATAAACTATTTTTGATATGTTTTAAATTTAGATATAATATCTTGAGAATTTTATCTCTATGTGCTAAAGGAACTCTTTCAAAAGCTTTATATCTCTTGATATCTTGTAAAACGATTCTTTTCTCAATATGTTTCATCAAAATATTTTCAATAGCATATTTTGAGGGGGAGCTCTTCTTTGAAATCCACCCTTTTTTATTATGACAAAAAAGGGGAGAAGAAATAAGAATATTAAAGATCTTGTTAGATCTTATTCTTAAGATTTTTGTCACCATCAAAAAGGGGGAGATTGTTGACCCTGAATGATTTTGATAGTGACGAAAATCTTAATTAAGCACTAATGAATATTACTTAAGTAATACAGATTGTTAATAATGCTTATACATCAAAGGAGATCAAGATTGTAGAAATTGGTGAATCAAAGTTGATGATCTCAAAAGTCAATAAGCTCTCCAAAAGATCAAATTCAAGGAGAATAATTGAAATACAACTTCAAAGACAATAGGGATAAATTATAGGTTTGAATCCTAAGATACTCTTTGTAAGCATTTCAGTTGTTATGAGCTAATTATATTTGCATTGCATTTTATTATATAGTCTTAATTAACTGAAGCTATAAAATCTCCAAGTGATTTTATTAAATGCAAAAAAAATTCTTTGGGCTCAATACTTAACATTCTCTAATTAAACTTAAGAAGAATTTATGTTGACATAGAAAATTACTTGAGCATTTGTAATATATCATTCTTCATATATCTTGCACACACATTATGCTTAAATTTGTAATATATTTTGTCATCATAAAAAATACTTTAATCAAGAAATTGATTAGATTAATTTTGATGATAACAAAACACTTTTGAAGTGTTTAACTCGTATGTTTAATGTGCAAGAAAGTTTGATTCAATTAGGAGATTTTTTGGAACTCAAAAATCCAAAAAGAATAAAAAGATACGAAGAAAATTGATGCTGAAAACACTGTTCATCTAGAAAATACTGTTCATTCTGAAAACACTGTAGCAACGCTCAAACAGTGACCCAGTCGACTGGATGAATAGTACAGTCGACTGGTAAAACAGGCAGAAGGTTCCCAGTCGACTGGTAACACTGTAGCACTAAAAATGTGATTTTTAAAGAGGACCCAGTCGACTGAAAGTTCCAAAATATGACTGTTGGGACTCGAAATCTGAGATTTTAAAGCCAGAATCAATTCAAATTAAAGTCTAATGGCTATATAAACCCACTCAATTCAGCATTCAACAAGAAGGAGAAGACATTCAAAAAGAGAAGAACACACACAATCAAGTCATTCATTCTTTGAAACTCAAAAAAGCTTTGAAATACTCATGTTGAGCCATTCTTCAAGCTTTAATTTGAAAGAGAGACATTATTCAGTTGTATAAGCTTTCATTTGCTGTCTCTCTACCATTTACTTTACAACATCTTTTGTAAAGGGATTACTTCCGAGAGGAAGGGGATAGCTTCCGAGAGGAAGGGGATAGCTTCCGAGAGGAAGGGATTGTAAGGTTTATACAACACCGGTGAAGTTTTACGACTAAGTTTCTTAGTGGATTACTTCAAGGAGGTTCCTTGAAGAGAGTGGACGTAGGGTCGGAACGAATCTGATATTGCCGAACCACTATAATCTGAGTTTGCATTATCTACTCCTTAAACTCTTTATTTACAGCACATTACTTGTTTAATTACTTGTTGCTTATATGTTTTTATAAACTTCTGTTTATTCTGCAAAAGTTTTTAAAAACCCAATTCACCCCCCCTCTTGGGTTGAAACCTCAGTCTTCAGTTAGTTAGATTATCTAATCTACTTTCATGGTGATTTATGCACATAAAGCATGTTAACAATTTATTTTACAACAAAAAGAAATTTAACTAACCTTTTTTGCTAAGGAAGATTTCTATATGCAGGATTAATCCTTTGAGATTCATATTCTCTTATGAATTTGATGAATTAGAAAGGTTGGTTTAATTGAGGATTAGACAACTGAATGTAAAGGGTGATCGAATGTGAGAAGCTCTCTTTACAAGTGTGCTTTTTTCTCTTTTTTGTGTGCTCTTTTCTCTTTTGTGATGCTTCTCTCTTTGATTTTTTTTGAACTTCTCTACTTTTTACTCTCTTTGATATTTCTATTCTTCCATTCATTTCCCCCTCTTTGTGTTATTTATAGGAGGAGAGTGGGATGTCCAAGAGATTAAAAAAAATAAAAATAAGTGAGGAGAGAGGGTATAACCAGCCATGGGGAAGTGAGGAGGAAAAGATGCAACTTTTGAGGTGAAAAAGGTGAGGATAGGAAGGGTGAAGTATGGTAAACAAAGCAAAAAGTGAGAGGAAGACAACTCTCTTGGTGGCTGGCCATGGGGAAAAGAAAGGAGAATTTTTTAGGTGGAAAAGGTGATGAGTGAAGGTGGTTTCCATAAAGCAAAAAGGTGAGGAGGATTTCTCTTTGGTGGTTTTTGAAAAAGGTGCATGTTTTAGGTGTTATGGTGGTTTCAATAAAGTAAAAGGGTGAGAACGATTTCTCCTCTTTATGGCTAGCCACGGGGGAACGAAAAGGGGAATTTTTTGAGGTGGTAAAGTGGACTTTTGACACATAGGAAAATGAGAGAGCTTAAGGAGGAAGTGTATAATTAACAAAGAAAAAAAGGGAAAGAAGACTTCCATTTCGCACACTTACATGTGAAGAAAAAAGGTGCAGTTTTTTTTTTAAAGTAATTGAGGTGTTGTTTTTTAGGTAGAAAAGGTAGTTTTTGGCTCATAGAAAAGGGTAGGAAGCTAGGAGGGAAAAATGGGTTTAAAAAAGAAAAAAAGTGAGAAAAACTTCCTCTTTTCTCATACCATATGGTCGACCACATGGGGGAGAGGAGGGAGGCAACTTTTTTTGACATAAATGGGAGAGTTTATCTTGAAAAAGTTAACAAATCAAAAAGTGTCAAGTGGTAGGGGTGAAATTGGAACTCACTAAATTGGATGGTCTTCTTAGGCTTGGATTTCGGGCCAAAGTGTTTTGGGCTTAGAAAAAATCAAATGGGCTTTAGTGGATTTTGGGTTAGGCCAAAATGAATTGAAGGTTTTGGTCTTATATTTGGTGGATTAAAATATAACCCATTTGATTAGAGCTTAATATGGATTGAGTAGAAAAAGATTTTAATTGATTATACTCCACAATTAAATTCAAACCTCCGAATTTAACAAGTCTGAGTGCATTAGGATCAAAGATTTGTCAAAAAAAACTCACACGCGAACTGTTCAAAATTTTTGGAACGAAATTAAGTGTTTATAGTTTGCCCCCTTTTGATTGGAACTCTTTCAAGAGTTTTAATAAAGAGTTCCAATCAAAGGCTGGGAGGGACCACTTTTTCATTTCAAAATTTTAGGATGATGAATATGAAATGCATGCATAAAAGAAAACATGATGTTAGGCAAAGTTTGCATCATAAGAACACCCATGAGAATGGTGAGTAGCTGAAGTGACGGAGCTGGTGTCTATTCACTTGTGTGATACTTTCGGATTGACTAGTACCTGTTGTGAGGGCTTGACTTGTCTGCTATGAGGGTTTTGGTTTGTGATTTTGCCTACTGATGAGGACTTTGTTTTGCATGCTGACAAGGACTTTGATTTGTTATTTTGTCTGTTGATGAGGACTTTTACCTATTGATTCTATAGTCTTTTCATTCAAAATTTTTAAATCTAAGAAAACTTGGGTGTGAGTTAAGTCATGGAATTTAAGATTCCTCTTTATTCAATTATAAAGTTTTTAAAAAAGCAAAGTGTGCAAGATATGACTTTTTACTTTAAAATGTGATGAATAGATCACGTGATATTTAAGGCTTATAAAATGTTTAGCAAGCTATAGCCCTTTTGCAACATCTAGCTAGCTTTTAACTATATATGTTTTTATTTTAAAAAAAAAAATTGCATCTAAAGACAAACTTTTCCCAAAGGCCAGAAATTAGCCATTGATTTGAACACCAGAACTTACTTTGGCTTTTAATGACCTATTCTTTGACCACTCATTTTTATTTGACTCAAAACTTGTATTTAAACCCATCTTTCCTCTCATTTGATACATATATTCTAATAGATCTAAGAATAAAGCTTCACAACTTATCCACAATCTTTCTTCTTCACAAAAAGGGCCATGGAAGCCATCTCAGCTCAAATGATACTATGGAAAGACAATGTTAAAGGCATTGAGCGCCACAACTTCTCTCAGTATGGTGTTAGCGCGATGTTTTTGCTCAAGAGCGTTAGAATTGACTGAAAATTATTGAGGGTAGCTACGACAAAGTGGGATCCTAACATGCATATCTTTCGATTTGGTCTTGATGAAAACATATGAGGAATTTTCCTCGCTCATCCACCGAAATTCATTCAACAAAAGTTTCCTTCTTCTATATACGGACCATCATGTTGAACTCGCCATCGAGTTATTTGGCATCACCAAGCCCCAAATTGAGGCCCTCTTTATGGGCGACGGTTTGGATGTTGTGCCTTTAGCGTCCAAAATTCTTGGAATTAAAGTGAAGAATCTCACCACTCATTGCCGAAATATACTATTCTTCTGCCTCTTGGCCACGTTTTTTATGAAAGAACATAGTTCAAATGTCCATAAAACACTACTTGATGTGGTCAAACAAATTGGAGAATGATATTTTCCAATGAGTATCATTTTAGCTGCCACTCTGAATGGCCTCGATGCCCTCCATTGTTTCAAGACTTCTTATCTTACTAGAATCCCTTTGTTACTCCATGTAAATACTTCGTGTTGTACTAGCTCCATTCAATTTTTCAAAGGTGTTTGACATTTTCTTCTTTAGATGTGGCTATTTAGCAAACTGTCAATAACGACTCCTCTTAATAATTCTAATGCTAAATATGAGCCAAAACACTTTCCGGGGGGGGGGGAGGGGGAGGGCGGGGGCAAACTCTTGGTTAAAAAAGATTCAATGGAGAGCTGGCTCGAATGGTTTTACATACTCAATGTTTTGCAAATTCACCAAGTATGCCCCTAGTGGAAGATCACTGTGGCCACCCTGTCTACCTTCAAAAGTGGTTGCGTGTTGCTTGCTGGTAATACCCATTACTCATATTATTCTCCAGTACATATTCTTAGACAATATAGGAAACCACAAATCGGTCTGTAGTCTGACCATGGCTATTACACACATCCGATGAGCAAATGGTTGACTGGATAGATTCGAGATACTTTTCCCAAATGCACCATGACTCAGATTCCTTGCACTAATTTTGTAATTTTCTTTACAATCTCTAATGATTATCTAGCATGGGTCTGGGGTCAAGTGGAAGCATCGCAGAAGGAAGAGAAGAAGAAAAGCTGCTATGGGGAGTCCAATATGATATTAGTCATTGAGTTTTTATTATGTAAAAAGAAAATCCTTAAAGAATGAAATAAAAAAGGCATACCAAAAAACTCAAGTCGTCAGTGCATTAAATTGATCCACGTTTCAATTCTTCATTGGCTCAACAATGTGAATTTCCTTTTATTATCTTTAAATTTTATTTTGCACAAATGATGTATTCGCATAGAAATTACAAGTACGAAAAAAGGGAAATGGGAATTACAAGAGAGATGTGGTTGCACTAAAGTGGTTGCCTAGGTATCCATGAATGGAATCAAGCCTTTATGTAGTTCAACAGATGAGGAATTTTAAATTTTCTTTTGCTTAAACCGCCTTTGAGGGTTTTTGGTCTAGTGAAAAGCTCTAACATTTTCCTAAGCCGCCCTTTGAGGTTTTCAACTCAACCAACTCTCTTTTTTCTTCTTCTTTTTTTCTCTTTAGAAAAGGGGTAGATGGAGTGAGAATACTATATTGGGGAAAATAGATAAGGGATCATAGGTAATACTTCTTGAGATAATCCAAATTGATAAGTTCAGCAAATTCATTATCGTCAATATTCATAAAGCGCACGGCTCCTTCGGATATGATTTTCTTGACCATATATGGACCGATCTAGTTTTGTTTAAATTTTCTCCTTGGGTTGTGGACTGGTGGCATGAGTTCTTTTACCACATAATCTATTTCCTTGATGCTTTGGTTCTTTACTTTCTTGTTAGAAACCCATGCAATCCTTTTCTGATACCCTTGGGCATGATGAAGAGCCTTCAACCACTTCTTGCTAATAAATCCCAACTCATCATATCGCCCCTGAATCCAATTTTCCTCTTCTAAGTAGCTTTCCGCAACTGTTCTTAGTGAAATAATTTCCACCTCAATTGGGAGAACCACCTCTATACAATAAACTAAGGAGTAAAAAGTGGCTCCTATAGAAGACTTGATCAAAGTTCAATATCCCCACAAGGCAAAAAGAAACTTCTCAGGCCAATTGTGACAAGTTTACGCCATCTTAACCAAAATGTTCTTAACATTATTGTTGGCTGCTTCTACTGCCCCGTTGGTATGAGGTCAATAAGGAGATGACTTATGGCATTGAATTTTGTACTTATTGAGTAAGTCCCCGACCTTTCCTTAGAAATGCATGCCATTTTTTGAGTTCAATTCAAAAGGTAATCCATAATGATAGATGATGTTATGGTTAATGAACCATGCCATATGCTTAGCCTTCAAGGTGGAACATGATGCGGCTTCTACCCACTTAGTGAAATAGTCAATTGCAATTAGGATGTACTCATTACTATTGGAATCCTTGGGAGATATTTTACCAATTACGTTTATACCCCAACTAAAGGCTAAGGCGTGGTTATGCTAAAAAGTTATAGGGGTGGTAAATGTTATAATTTTTCTATACAACTGAAACTTATGGCACTTTTTCACATAATTGCAGTAATTAGTCTCTATACTAATCCAATAATAACCCAAACGGAAGATCTTTCTTGCCACCATTCTTCTAGTCCTGTGCAGACCTCTGGTACCTTTATGTACTTCCATTATTATTTTTTAGCAGTATTTTCATTCGCACAAAGCAGTTGGATCCCATTAAACGATCTCTTATATAGTCTCTCGCCACAAATGACAAACTAGGAGGCCAATATCACCCACTTGTCTTTTTTTTTTTCACGATTGGTAAAAAATTCCTCCTTTTGCAGAAAATTATGGATGTTAATATACTAGGATAAGGTGTCAGATGACCAATTTGGGATATCGATGGCTAAGCAATAGGTCGGTTCATCTTTTTGCTCGACCACTGATGGAATTGCCTCAAACCCTTCAAGCATCTCCATAATTGAAGCTAGAGTGGCCAGTGCATTAGTGAACTGATTCTAACACCAAGGTAGATAAGTGAAAGATACCTTGTCAAAGCACTGGACCAAATTCTCAAGATAATTTTGATAATTCTTCATCTTCTCGTATTTGATCTTCCATTCTCCGCGAGACTGAAAAATGACTAAGGAAGAATGTTCGTTACATTGTGACCTCTTTGGCACTAATTTCAGGGAGTGCTTCTAGACTAGTGATACAAGCTTCATACTCGGTTCCATTATTGGTTGACTTGAAAGTCAAAAAAATTGACAAGGTAGTGAGAATTCCTTTTAAAGAAACTAACACTAGCATGATCCTGAAACCTTTTTGATTAGTCGCATTATCAAAGTACATCTTCCACCCACAACTTTTGACTTTTAGAATTCATTCATTCGGAAAGTTGAATTCTTCGATTTCTTCCTTTCATTCTTGGAAATATGCCAAGAAATCTGAATTATCCTTCATTTGACTGACTTCTGGGTCACATATTGAAGACCAAACTAGGAGACAATGATCATCCTTTCACTTAGGGCTAGAGCCTCAAATACATGCTTTAGCAGATCCAGGCGAGAGATCACTTTCATTAAGAATGAGTGGAATAATGTTGGAGCTTCTTAATGGCCCAAACTAAAGTGAGGTAGGTCTTTTATACCCAAGAATAATTTGACTTGTAAGCCACAAGCTTCTTATTGAGATAGTAGATGACCCTTTCTTTTCTGTCTTAATCCTCTTAAGCTAATATGGCCCACATGGAGGTGCTAGTGATGGACAAGTACAACAAAAGCAGAGCACCATGCTTGGGTGGGACCAACACTAGAGGATTCTTGAGATAGTTTTTGATCTTTTCAAAGGCTTCTTGACACTATTCATCCACACCACTAGCTTGTCTTTTCTAAGCGGTTTGAAAATGGACTTGCAAGTATGGGTGAGCTTAGCAATAAACCTATTGATATACTAAAGCCTTCCAAAAATCCTCTAACCTCTTTCTCTGTTTTTGACACTAACGTTTCTAGGATTGCAAACACCTTCTTTAGATCCACTTCGATTCCCCTCTCATTGACCATGAAACCCAGAAGATTACCAACAGTAACCCTAAATGCACACTTTTTAGGATTCAATGATAGTTTTACTTCTAAATTCTATCAAAGAACTTCCAAAGGGCATCCTAGTGTTCATCTTTGCTTTCAGACTTGAAAATCTTGTCAATCACCTACACTTTCACCTCCTTATGGATCATATCATACTGAAGAGTAGTGACCATCCTCTAGTAAGTTGCCTCGACATTTTTGAGCCCAAATGGTATGATTCTATAGCAGAAGGTCCCCCACTAAGTAGTGAAGGTAGTATTTTCTTTATCTTCAAGAGCCATGAGAATCTAGTTATACGCTGAATAATAATCCATGAATGACAAAAGGGCATTACTAGCTTTATTGTCTATAAGGGTGTCTATATAAGGCAAGGGTAAGTCATCTTTAGAGTTGTCTCGATTCAAATCTATATAATCCACCCATACTCTGAATTTACTATAATTCTTTGGCACTGCCACCACATTAGTTACTCATTCAGGATATTCAAAAATCATCAAGAAACTGGCTTACAACTGCTTGAGGATTTTTTCTTTGATCTTGACTACCCAATCTGCCCTTATTCTTCTCAACTTTTGTTTGAATGGCCTAGCCTCTAGATTCAAAGGGGATCTTGTGTGGTATAATTTCTAGCTCAATGCTTGGCATGTCTTCTTATGACAATGCAAACACATCTTTGTAATCTTGCAAAATTTTTATTAAATTTTCACTTTCTTTTTCAAATAATGTTGAGCCAATGTGAATTTCTTATGGATTTTTACTAGTGCATAAATTAACGATTTGAGTTTCTTCCATTTTAGGTTGGGCTATGCTTTCTTTCTCATTTTTAACTAGCTTAATAATCTCCTTCGATAAAGGGGATTCTTGGCTAATTTTATTTAGTATTTTCCCATCACATAAAGAAGACTCAAAGTACTCTGAATCATTCATTATCTCATTTAGTTTTTTGACTAGTTCATCATTGGACTCGGGGAGGGGGTCAGGCACATCATTCCCTCACTTACACTTGATTTTACAAAATGAAGAGAAAGAAAAGGATGCTTGACCTAACTATTTACCTCCACTAGTGAGCTCGTCAACTAGCATGATTAGCACACTTAGATCGAAGCCTGAGTCTCACTCTCAGCCATCATTAAGATGCTTAAAGCTTCACTATCCAGATTCTCAATCTAATCACTTGATTTATGTGCCTCATTCTTCTCTATTACCATTCTTTTCTCAGAGAACTGAAGATCAAAGAATATCTTGAATCCTAGTTGCCTTTCTTGAGTCTTTCTATTCACTAATGGCTCGGGAAACGTGAGTAAAGAAAATCTTTTCCCTCATTTACAAATTTTCCATTCAGAGTTCCATGGAACTAGCCTTTTTTTTCTCTTACTACTGCTGCTCGGTTGAAAGCTTAGACCTTGTTTTCCAAATTGTTACTTAAAATATGGGAATTCGTTCACTCCTTGTCCATAGTTTCTCAGACCTACTCTTGGGAAGTAGTTCATGCCTTTCATGATATGGAAGATCACAAGGTTGATGCATGGGTCAACATCTATTATATCAATAGCTACCACTTCTTCAAAATAGAAACCATATAGCTTCTTTCTCTCTACATGGATACCGAACATAGAGGTGATGTAGATTTTATTCTCGAACAGGGTTATCACTTGATTTCTAGCTTTTTACTTCATCTTTTGATGGAAGGTTAAAGGAACTACCTCCAGACTGTGGAACCATGGTTTACCCAACATAATATTGAAGGATGCAGCGATATCAATGACATAGAAATCAATCACCACATCACCCATTGTAAGTCTACAGGTATAAAATACACAACATAACATTAAAATTTATGCCCATAGACTTAAATCTCAAGATAACTCTTTATGAATCTATTAGAATAGTGATACAAATAATATTTTCATACAAGGTTAGATATTTTTACCTTTGATAGAGATTGTTATTGATCTTTGAAATGGATTCACCAACCGTTCAAGTGTCTAACCTTTAAGCATATCCATACGAGCAACCAAGAATAAAGATTTTCTTCTCTATGATATCAAACACTGCTTGAAGAAGAACAAAGGGTTGGTCAAATTCTCTATTGAGTGCTAGCTCTAGATTTTTCAGCTTTTTTGAGAGAAAGAGATTAAAAATAATCTCCACAACAAGTGTGTTATGTTCTATTTAGGTTTCTAACAAATAGAGCCTCTATATAGTGCTTTTACTCCTAAAAGCATTAAGATTTCTAAAATTATAATTAAACCATTGGTTTAATTAATTATTATAATTCTCTCTTTTCGCCTATTAGTTTTCCCTATTCTTGTAATTGCCCAATTGTGTGTGACCCCTTAGGTTCAATATTGCGCTAGCAATAGGTTGTAACAATTAGATCCCATCCAATTAATTAAAACTTTTCTTTTAATTTTAATTTGAATTAAACTCCTTTTAATTCCCCCATTAATTAATAATTAATTAAAATTAATTCTTAAGGGCTTCTACAAGTAATGATTAACACCTAGTAGTATATCATGACTAGCCAAACAGTATGAATTAATGTGAACCTTTCTGTTTTCATTTACTATACAATTCAATCATTGCATCATGCAATATCCCTGATTAAATATAAGGCATGAATTTATTGTCAAGCCTTAATTATTTAATCATATGTATTTATATCTCAATTCTATAACTTAAATGGTAAAATTAGAAAATCTTTTTTTTTTAATTTCAATCCCATCTTGACCAAGGAATTTACAAGCTATGACTTAATTAGATCGCATGAAACATTCTCTCTCTTTTACTAAGAGTGATGAATCCTCTATTGTACACTCACGTACCACCATGCATAAATTATCACACCCAATTTCTATCCTTTTGTGACCCTTGATTAGAACGCATACACAAGATATCTATGGTGCCTCAAGTCCAAAGATCACTTGTATAACTGTAACGTAAGACTTCTTATTTACAGCCAATAAAATTTCCATTAGAAATTTCTTAGTCGAGTTAGTTCGGTGTACTTGTTCTCTAATAAACACCCACATAACTTATTTTAGTGTCATAAACACTAGTAACCATGAGATCAATCACTACTAACTTTTTGAGAAAACATAGTGTGTACGAATCTACTCGGATTTACTAATGCAATTCTTAGTGATATTATGAATAGGAATATTTAAGAATAAATCTTAAGGAAATACATCTCACTAGCATGATCTTATCGTGGAGCTCATTTACATTGCTCATATTCTATGGGCTTTATCATATAATGCACATGCAGTGATTTGTAATGAACATGATAAATAAAATAAATGCCATTGATAATTATTTATTTTCAATAAATGAATAATATTAATTACAAGTAATATGTCCATAACATCAAACGTTATTGTCATATAGGGCATATTACTATCAATCTCTCATTCGCACTAAAGCTAATTGCCTATATATCTCATGACTATCTTCTCAAAATGGCAATCGAACTACTATTGGGAAATGGTATTAGTTAGTGGATCTTCTATGTTGTTTGTTGATGAAACTCTTTCCATATTTACATCGCCTCTTCCAATGATTTCTTTAATCCGATGGATTACTCCAAAATGTGTTTGGACTTCTGATGAGATATTGGTTCCTTCGCTTGCACAATAGCACTATTGTTACCATAGTACAAAGTTGCTAGATTAATAATGTCTAGAACCACTCCTAGTTCATTGATGAACTTCCTTATCCAAACAGTTTCAGTGACAGCTTCTGATGCAACAATGTACTCGGCTTCTGTGGTCGAATCCGTAATGGTTTCTTGCTTGGAACTCTTCTAACCCACTACTTCACCATTTAAGGTGAACACATATCCAGAAACTGAATTTATTGTATGCAACTATAACAAAAAATCCTAACGAATTTAAGCATGGCCACTACAGATAAGGTTTTGTCAAATTCAACTCATTTTTTTTTCTTGAAACCCTTTGCTACTAGCCTTGCCTTATAGGTCTCTACCTTTCCATCTACTCCAATCTTTCTTTTAAAACCTAGTTGTAACCTATAGGCACTATACCATCAAGTGCATCGACCAAAGCCCACACTTTATTTAAGTACATGGAATAAATTTTGTATTTTTTGGCTTCTAGCCACTTCTTCAAATCGATGTCTAATATCACTTTTTCGTAGATAGCATGTTACTTATCATCTATAAGGTGTACCTTCAAGTCACCATTTATGAGAAATCCATATCTCTTTAGAGCCTTGGGTACTCTACTAGATCAATGAACTAGTTGTGTAATGGGAAGATCTATTGATTTAGGTTCCTCAATTTGAATAATATTAGGTTGTGGTTCTTGTAACACTTCATCAAGTTCTATCTTCCTCCCACCACTCCATTTTAGTGTAAACTCTTTTTCTAAAATGGTTGCATATTTGGAAACAAACACTTTTTGTTCTTAAGGATGATAGAAATAATATCCTAATTTTTTTTAGGATATCCCACAAACCTATATTTGTCAAACCTAGTTCCCAACTTGTCTGTATATAACTTCTTTACATAAGTAGGACACCCCAAAATCTTAATTTACTTAAGAATAGGTTTCATCCCTCTCCACATCTCATATGAAGTTTTGGGTAATTCCCTTGAGGGATCTCTGTTCAATAAGTGTGCAACAGTGAGGAAGGCATATCCCCAAAAGAATATAAGAAGATCAATGAAACTCATCATAGACCATACCATATCTAATATAGTAGGATTTCTCCTTTCGAACACACTGTACAATTGTGGTGTTCTAAGGAGTCCACTGTGAGAGAATACCATTATCTTTGAGATAATCAAGAAAATCATCAGTCAGGTATTCACCTCCTCGATTAGATCGAAGAGATTTAATGCCCTTACCAGATTGCTTTTCAACTTCACTATTGAATTCTTTGAACTTCTCAAATGATTTGGACATGTACATCATTAAGTACATGTACCCATACCTTGAGTGATCATCGATAAAGGTAATGAAGCAGGAGTAACTGTAATACCCGTATTCGTAAAGTAAGGGTAAAAAAGTAATTTAATAAATATGATATGAAATTAAAATAATATATATACGTGAAGGATTTCGTATTGAATAAAATAATTATTTTGAAAAAAAAATGGACACGTGGGGGCGTAGTTACAAAGAAAATGAAAAAAAAAACCAAAAACCAAAAACGTAATAACACCCAGAGTCCAGGTGTTGTCAAGAGATTTTTAAATCTCTGCATGCTTTCCAAATGTAAGATTTGGTGGCAGTGGGTAACAGTAAGTTTATATATATATATATATATATATATATACATAAACCAAATTCTGTTTGGTTTTCTCCTTTCCTCAATTCAAACTACTCAATTTCTTTAAACACTTGGGGACCGAAAGAAAAGTTGAAAGATCAAAATTTTGAAGGAGTTTACAAGAGAATTTTATAGAGAACTATGGAAGCTCTAAGAAAAACAAAAGGTAATAATGTGAGTTTTATTTTTGAAATCTAGCATACATGAAATTTCCCGGAATTCAAAGTGGAAATTTTCAAAGGATATGAATTATGGAAGAATTGAAGAATAAATTAGAAATTTTAATATAAATATTATGTCAGGTGTTGACAATCAGCAACCAGGGAAAATTATTGAGAGGAGCAGGAAAGGTAAGGAGGTGATCCGTTGGTAGCTCTAAGTGCTACGTGGTGAGTTAGATTTACTTTAATTAATCAAGATAAATATGAAATATATAGTGATAATATTAGAATAAACCATTAACTTAAGATTTGGTGATAGACGAAAGTTAGTTTATAGGAATAGTGGATGTGTAGAGAATTATTTTATGAGAAATAATATTATAGGAATAATGAGTCAATTTAATAATAAAGGCGATAAGGGAAATTCTTGATGAGCTATGGTTGATGATTTGATATGATTTATGAGAGAAGAAATTTAGTGGATCTTGACAAGCTATGGTTGATAAATTGATGTGATATATGAAGAGAAGAAATTAGTGAAATTGATCAAATAGTAATTTGAGAAAAGACATGATAGCTAAATTAAATGTATGAATACATGCTTGTTTTTATATTATTGTTCATATGCATATTTCATATCATTATTCATATGCATATGCATGAAATAAAATAACCGGGAGGGGGCCGGTCTAAACGAAAAATCATGACAGCTGATATATGCTAGAAATAAATGAAAACCGTGATAGCCGGTATATGCTGGAAATAAATGGAAACCGTGACAGCTGGTATATGCTGAAAATAAACAAAAATCGTAACAACCGTTATATGTTAGAAATAAAAGAACCGGGAGGAGGCTGGTCTAAAAGCATGTATATATGTGGGAAGACTTTCCATAATAATAATTCATGCATTGCATTTGTTTTAAATATTGATTGTATTACTGAAATGTTGAAGTGTTGTTTGTTATTGTACATTTATTTATAGATAAACGAGTCTCACAGAGAGACAGTTATGGTGAGAAAGAAAAATAGAAGTATGATATGATAAAAACCATCTAAATGATAGACTTTATGTTGTGAACCTCATAACGAGCTAATTATGAGATAATTGATGGTCTTAAGGTGAACAAATATTTAAGAAGAAGAGATTGATAGAGAATGAGATTTATGATATGTGTAGTGATAGTAGAATGCTATTATCAAGTTATATGAGATATCAATGATTAAATATTAAAAGACTATATATATAAATTGAATATTTCTAGTAAATTTAATTCACTGAGCTTGTGAAGCTCATCCCTCATTGTACAATGATTTCAGGTAGTAGGCAGGACAGATAGTTTGGTGAGTTGAGATTCAGATAAAATCATTATCTATAAGCTACATACGTGTCCACATCCTCAGACTAATGAGAAAATAAAATAAAAATTTATTTATAAATATTCATGCATTTTACATTGTATAGAATGTTTAAGTCAAAGATTAGAATGATGTATCTCCCCTGTTGAGGGTTGAGTTTTGATATAAAAAATTTTGTTGGCGTTATTTTCTTGTTGCATATATGTGTCGTGCTGGAATTTTCAAAATGTGACAACACCGTCTCGGGGGTGGCCAACCCGGGATGGGTTGTTACAATAACCTCCTTTAGCATTAACTGTTAGAGGTCCATACACATCACTGTGTATTAGCCCTAATACATTTGTGGCTCTTTCTCTATGTCAACTAAATAGTGATTTAGTCATCTTTCCATGGCATAGGTTTCATTGGTTGGATAGGATTCATAATCTGATTGATCCAAGAATCCATCTTTTACCAACTTATTTTCACCATCCTCATTGTTATGACCTAGTCTTAAGTTCCACATGTAAGAATGATTTAGATCATTATCTCATTTCCTTTGTTGTTCCATATGAAATATTTTACCATCTACTTATAGGTGGTAAAACTAAGTAATAAGTCTCTAAGGCTAATATAGCAACGCTTGCTCCATTTCCAAGGTGAAGGTTGACTTCTCTTTACTTAGTTTCTTGTTTTTTCTCAACGTTTGCAACCTATTGCAAATGCAAGAACCATACTCAGTATATAATATCCAAGTAGGATCATTAATTATATTTCAATGAAGAATAACTAAGACATGCCTTTCGAAGGCTTGTCTTGTAAGGTGATCCTTGTAGTTTCTCTTCCAATGCCCATCTTTTCCAAAACAAGAGCATTGACCCTTATTCTTATTGGATTTTGATGAAATAGCTTTTTTGACACTTCATTTTGCTTTTAGTTGTTTCTTCTTTTTTTTCAAGACTTTCTTTAGAGGAAGAAGCCCCATCAACAAGAATAATATATGTCACCTTTCTGGATTATAGCTTTTTCAGCTTTCAGCATATAACAAGTTCTAGAAGCATACCTTCAAACTTATTCATGTTGTAGTTCATAACATACTACGATAATGAGTCTAGAAGGTATTGAAGAATTAAGTCACTACTTAACTCTACATCCATACTAAAATGAGTCAGTCTAACTGCTTGATATATTTTATCATCTTTAATCGCTCATAGATTAATGATCCTTTAGGCATCCTTGCCTTAGTTATGCTCACCATACAACTCTTGTAGATGAAGCATTATTGCATAAGAAATTTTCATCTTGTTATATTACTTCTAAAGCTCATTAGACATAGATGTTAGCATGTAGCTCCTAACCTAGATGTCATCTTGCCACATCTTATACCTCTTCTTCCAACATTCTTAGTAATAGTTGCTAGAAGCGAATTATCAAGAAACTAGGTCATTTTTTTAGAATTGAGAATGATCCTTAAATTCCTTTGCTAATCTAAGAGAGTGGACCGATTAGTCTATTTGCATCAAGTATGCAAGATAGTGGGTTTTGTTATTATTATCTGTGGTGTAACAATAGATAAAATTATCATTTATTCATATTATTAACTACAATAAAGATTTGGTCTTTAATCTAAATGGTGTCTCCCACTATTCTTTTTGATTCCCATAACCCTCAATGTGGAAAGTGGAAAAGCTCTTTGGAAGGTTTCCTAGTGGGGACTAAGATCCTTTCACTTTTGCATTATAGCCCTACGTTTGTGTAACAAACTACAATGCACTTGATAGTTAGATAACTGTTATCATTTGCATCTTATGCAGTTCCTAATCATAATTTAGCCTTTTAAATGTATATAACCTTACGTTTGTGTAACATATCATATCTATTTTAGTTAAGTCAATCCCACAATTCCTTTTAAGTGTAAATTAGTGATACATCCCTTACGTTTGTGCAACAAAACTTTATCATTTGTTTACCTTGTATACATCATATTTTTAATAGTCAATATAATTTTCGTACAAGCATAAATCTTATGTTTACATAACAAATTTACACACATAAAAAACTCCGCATATTGACTATAATGGTGGAAAGCTATGAATAATCATTCCTAATGATTTTCGTTTACAACTTAATATTAAACTTTTGCACATGAGGGATTTGGGTCTTTAAGTTTAAATCTCATCATTTAAACGTGCATCAAATATATAGAACAAGTATAGAATCTAATTACATGCATAACAATCATATATCACTTGCATATATATTTTAACCTATGTGGATAACTATAGACTTTTTAAGCGTGATTTACTTGAGCCAATAAAGTAAATCACTTAGTCAAACCCTGAGTAATTATTACATGAAGAAGTTCACCATTGAGTTTGGATAGGTTTCAAGCATTGAACTCCCATTACCTATATATTGTGACAACAATGGGGTGATAGCTCAAGCTAAGGAACCAAGGTCTCATCAGAAATCCAAGCACATTAAGTGTCACTTCCACTTGATTAGAGCGATCGTTGGAAGAGGAGACGTAAGCATTCATCATCTTGAGAAGTTGGGTATAAGATACATGAATGATTGGCTTTAGTGCAAGTGGAAAATTGTTAGTAGTATGCCCTATAAGCCAATGACATTTGATATCTAAAGACATTATTTTAAAAAAATATTATTCAAATTGTTATCATAATTAATGAAAAGTTTAAATAATCACGAATATCTACTTATTTACATTATCATGATTAAGTCCATAGAGTAATAGTAATGGAGATGGGATTATGATGAGATCATAATTTTGAGACCTAGTCTTCTCGAAAACTTTTCTCTTAAATGTTCCTAGTCATAAGATACTTATTGGACTTTAGCAATCTGGTTAGATTGATACATACTATGTTTGCTCAATTGGGAGGGTGATTGATCTCAATGTCACTTGTGTGGTAGATACTAAAACAAGTACAGATTTTATAGGTTTTCGCCACTCTCATAATCAATATTTAATATCGCTTCTTCGCAGTTAGTAGGTTCTTCATCATCTATAAGGTGTACCTCTAGGTCACCATTTACGAGAAATTTATATCTCTCTAGAGCATTAGGTATTTTGCTAGATCTATGAACTAGTTATGTATTAGGATCTTTAATTTGAATAGGACTGGATTGTGGTTCTTGTGACACTTCATAAAGATCTATCTTGCTCCCACTGCTCCTTTCTAGCATAAACATTTTTTTTTCTAGTAAGGTAGCATGTTTGGAAATAAACATCTTTTGTTCATGAGGATGACAGAAATAATATCCTAAATATCCCACAACCTACATTTGTCAGACCTAGTTACCAACTTGTTTGTATATAACTTCTTTATAAAGGTGGGACAACCCCAAATCTAAACGTGTTTAAGATTAGGTTTCCTCCATTTCCATATTTAGATAGAGTTTCAGGAATTGCCTTTTAGGGAATCTTATTCGATAAGTATGAGGTGGTTAGGACAATATATACCTAAAAGGATATAAGAAGATCAGTGTAACTCATCACGGATTATACCAAATCCTATAAGGTGTGATTCTAGGAGGAGTTCACTGAGAGACAGCTCATTCTCTTTGAGATAAGCAAGAAAATCATCAATTGGATATTCACCTCCTCGATTAGATCAAAGATCTTTAATACCTTTCCTAGTTTGCTTTTCAACTTATCTTCTGAATTCTTTGAACTTTTCAAATGATTCAAATTTGTACTTCACTAAGTACACATACCCATACCTTGAGTGATCATCGGTAAAGCTAATGAAGTATGAGTAACCTCCTCTAGTGTTGGCTGTTAGGGTCCTATACACATCAGTATGTCTTAACCCTAATATATCTGGGCTCCTTCTCTATGTCCACTTATTGATGCCGAAAATATACTAGATGAGCTCACAGACCCCTATAAACATGAAAGACACGTAAACTAAAAGGTCCCCCGGGGGTGGTGCCCCAAGGGGACTTTCTGACGCCCAAGTTAGTGATGTGAAAGAATAATCAGAGAATAAAAAGCTGAAAAGCTATGTAATTATAAGTTGTGTCTGCGTACCTTTGATAGTAAGAGCCCCCTTATATAGTATTTTGGAGCAGAGTCTAATTAGGAAAGTGATTGATCACCAAGTATCATGATAAGCTAGATTGTTTAAATAATATTTTATCCATAAACTGGAGTGTCGTGGTAGTACTAGGACATTGGTTTGAAATTATTATTATGCCCTTTACCAAGTGTAGTTATTACCTTTTTGCCCTTGGAGATTACCACGTGTCACGATATTATTGGATGAGGAATTTTCCTCAACATTAGGTGCCCCCCACTTCCTTAAGTGTAGTTATGTGGTTGGGGAAATTGGTTGTTTAGAGTGATTTATTTCTATGTTGTGTAATTCGGATCAAGTCTGACATTGTTTCGGTACCCAGGTACTTAAGAAGGTGAAAAGTAGATACACTAATTTGTTTGAGTTATGTGGAAGATAGCATAGAGCCACCCTTTGAATGTCCCATGCTTGAGAAGGATTAATAGCTAGACACTACCTTCTCGAGAGAGAATGGAAACTCCGAGGAGACCTCAAATCTTGGCGTTGCCTCATCGGAAGGGAAAGTAATGAGTCTGTAAAAACATACTTGAGCTAAGTCCTTCAAAACAAGGTAAGTGATGAGTCTGAGGAAACAAACTTGATTTGAGTGCCTCGAAGTGAGGTTGATAATGAGTTCTAGTGATATGGACTTAAGCTGAGCTCCTCGAAGTAAGGTAACTAAGTGAAATGGACTTGAGTTAAGTGTCTCGAAGCGAGGTAGAAAATGAGTCCGAGTGATACGGACTTAAACTGAGTGCCTCGAAATGAGGTAGATAATAAGTTTGAGTGATACAGACTTGAGTTGAATTCTTCAAAACAAGGTAGGTAATAAGTCCAAGTGATACAGACTTAAGTTGAATTTCTCAAAGTGAGGTAAGTAACGAGTCTGAGTGATACAGACTTGAACTGAGTGCCTTGAAGTGATGTAAATAATAAGTCCGAGTGACATAGACTTGAATAGAGTGCCTTGAAGTAAGGTAGATAATAAGTCTAAGTGATACTGACTTAATTTGAATTCCTTGAAACGAGGTAAATAAGGAGTCTGAGTGATATAGAGTTAAACTAAGACAGATAATGAGTCCAACTGAAACAAACTTGAGTTAAGTGCTTCGAAGCAAAGTAGATAATGAGTCCGAGTGATATGGATTTGAACTGAGTGCCTTGAAGTGAGGTAAATAATGAGTTTAAGTGATACAGACTTCAGCTAATTTCCTCGAAGCGAGGTAAATAATGAGTCCTAATGATATAGACTTAAGCTGAGTTCCTCGAAGTGAGGTAAATAATGAGTTTGAGTGAAACAAACTTGAATTGAGTGCCTCGAAGCGAGGTAGATAATGAGTCTGAGTGCCTCAAAGTGAGGTAGATAAAGAGTCTGAATGATACGGACTTAAAGCTGAGTTCCTCAAAGCGAGATAGATAATGAGTCCTAGTGTTGTGGACTTGTTTTGTTATGAAATCCTCTTAGTTTAAAAGAGAAGTCTAAGGGACTCGACTTGGGGTGAACTCCTTAAAGTCTTGGCGAATGGTCCAAGGAGAATGACTTGGATCAAACTCCTTGAAGCTGATAGAGAAATTGGGCCAAGGTCGAAGTAGCTCAGGGCTATCTCCTCGGAGTCGATAGAGAAACTGAACTAAGGCTATCTCCTCGGAGTCGATGGAGAGAAACTAGATTGAGATTAAAGTAGATCGAGGTTACCTCCTCAGAGTTGATGAAAAAAATGATCGAGGTCAAAGTAGCTTAAGGCTACGTCCTCAAAGTCGATGGAAAATTGAACTGAGGTCAAAATAGCTCAAGCTACTTCCTTGAAATCGATGAAGAAATTGGACCGAGTTCATAACTATTCAGGACTACCTCTTCGGAGTTGATAAAGAAACTGGACCAAGTTTAGAGTAGCTCGGAGCTACCTCTTCGAAGTCGATGGAGAAACTAGAGCTAGGTTGAAGTAGCTTGGTGATACATCCTCAAAGTCGATGGAAAAACTAGACCAAGGTCGAACTAGCTCGGGGTTACATTCTCGGAGTTGATAGAAAAACTGGACTGAGGTCAAAGTAGCTTAGGGCTACCTCTTCGAAGTCGATGAAAAAACTGGACCGTGGTCAAAGTAACTCTAGGCTACCTCCATGGAGTCGATGGAGAAACTAAACCGAGGTCAAAATAACTCAAGGCTACCTCATCGGAGTTGATGGAGAAATTGGACTAAGGTTGAAGTAACTCGGGGCTACCTCCTCAGAGTTGATGGAGAAACTAGACCGAGGTCGAAGTAGCTTAGAGCTACCTTCTTAGAGTGGATGGAGAAACTGGATCGAGGTCGAAGTAGCTCAGGGTTACCTCTTGTGAGTCAATAAAAAAACTAGACTGAGGTTGCAGTAGCTCAAGGCTACCTCCTCGGAGTCGATTGAGAAACTGGACCAAAGTCAAATTACCTAGGGGATATCTCCTCGAAGTCGATGGAGAAATTGGATTGAGATTCAAATAGCTCGGGGTTGCCTCATCGAAGTTGATAGAGAAACTAGACTGAGGTCAAAGTAGCTCGGAGCTGCCTCCTTAGAGCTGAAATGAACTGAGAAGTCCAATGAGGATTGAAGCTTAGGGCTGTCTTTTTAGAGCGGAAATGAACTGAGGAGTCCGAGGAGGATGGAAGCTCGGGGTTGTCTCCTAGGAGTTGTATTGAACTAAGGATTCTAAGGAGGATGAAAGATTGGAGCTATGTCCTCGGAGCTAAAATAAACTAATGAGTCTGAGGAGAATGAAAGCTCGGAGCTATCTTCTTGGAGCTGAAATGAACTAAGGAATCCTAAGAGGATTGAAGCTCGGGGTTGTCTCATTAGAGCTGAAATGAACTGAGGTGTCCAAATGTTTTGGAGTTTCTATCCCATCTTGTGGAGTGATTCTGTTTTGTGGTTTTTGTCTTTTATTAGTCGTGGCTCAATTGTTCTGAACCTTTTAGGTCAAGGCTTCTTCAGATTGTGTGTAGGTAAGTCTGTTTGCATAAAGTATGCACAATAATGGGTTTAGTCATTTTGATCTACAATGTAATAACAGATAAAATTAGCTTCTATTCATATTATTAACTACCATAAAGATTTGATCTTCAATTTAAATGGTACCTCCCACTATTCTTTTTTGATTCCCACAACCCTCAATGTAGAAAGCGAAAACTCCTTTGGAAGGTTTGCGAGTGGGGATCAGGATCCTATCACTTGTTCATTAAACCTTGTGGTGACAAAACAAATCATATCCACTTTAGCTAAGTTAAACCAACAATTCCTAACAAGTGTAAATTAGTGATATAACCCTTGGGGTGACACAACAAAGCTATATCATTTATTTATCTCGTGTACATCACATGTTTTAACAAACAATATACTTTCCTATAGATGTAAACATTACGGTGACACAATAAATTTATACATGTAAAAAACTTTGCATGTTGTCTATAATGGTGGAAGTCTACTAACAATCATTCCTAATGATTTCTTTTTACAACTTAATATTACAATATTTGTGTGTGAAGGGTTTAGGTCTTTACGTTTAGATCTTATCATTTAACATGCATCAATGACATTTAACAAGCATATAATCTAATTACATGCATAACTTACATACATTACATGTGTGTGTGTGTGTGTATATATATATATATTAACATAAGTGTAT
Source organism: Bretschneidera sinensis (assembly GCA_023935145.1). Lineage (NCBI taxonomy): Eukaryota > Viridiplantae > Streptophyta > Magnoliopsida > Brassicales > Akaniaceae > Bretschneidera > Bretschneidera sinensis. The sequence continues at coordinate 101,122,664 of CM043698.1, read as the reverse complement.
GACTATGGACTTTCTAAGTGTGATTTACTTGAGCCAATACAGTAAATCACTTAGTCAAACTTCAGGTAATTATTACATCAATATATCCCATACATTCATGGTTCTTCATTCTTCAAACAAGCCGCCATGCTTCCTTGTGGACTCCTTGATTCGCCTCAATAAAACCCTTTCTAACTCTAAGTAACTTTACATACATCAAATTTATATAAGAAACCTTAATAAGAAGTTAAGGGAAATTATATTGGAGGGAGATAGAAATTTACATTGAGAGAAATAAGAAGATGTGAGAAATGAAACCCCATCTAAAATTAAATAACAAAAAATAATACCATAAATTTAACCAATTGCCAAGGTGTAGGTCCAATACTCATCCATTCATACAATCAAATTACATAAATAAATAAATAAAATTAATTTTATTTTAGTTATGGCTATTTCTTCTCAAATTGCAATCCTAATCCCATTAGGTTTCCAGAAATATTTTTTAATCCTATTCCAAATAAGATTAAGATTCTTTATTGATTAGAATTCTCAATTCCAATGTGATAAAGATTTTGGAGTTTCAATTCCTAATCAAACTCCAATTTCTTAAAACATTATTCCAAAATTAAGAAAATACTCTCAATTAAAAAAATATATTTTTACAATAAAATGACTTATTTAGTTGAATAAAAAATGCATTTTGAATTCCAAGTCAAAACAAATTCGTAAACTAAAGAATGAGCAAAAACTTGCAATTTCGAACAACAATTTTTCTGATATGAACATTGTTCAGTTTTTAATCATATCTAAAAAAATACATGGAATTTTGAAGCATGGTTAGTTTCATATGAAACTAAACTTCCATATCTTTCCAATACTTCCAAAAACCCAAAAATTCGATTTAAAATAAATGAGTTACACTCGTTCAAAATTCTACCAGAAAATCTACTCATCAAAGTCAATTCTCGGGCTCCTGGAGTCTAATCTCGGGCTCTTGGAGTCGATTCTCTAGGTTATATGATGATTTTATAAGTTTCTACCTCATGGAGTCGACTCCCTCAACCCAAGAGTCGACTCTCAGAGCGTACTCTGCAAATTTTGACACAATTTTTTTTTTTTTTTTTTTTTTTTTACGTTTTTCATCCCAAATTCAATTCAATTCGATCCAAAAACAATTTTTGATAATCTAAATTAAATACTACCAATTCTTATTGGTTTAATATTGTTCCTCCAACAATCTAATTATCATCTCATTATAATAACCAAATAAAAAATAATTTTGAAATTTCATGACTTATGGTTTCATGAAACCTAAATTGATTTCCTAGATTATTAAATTTGCAATCTTAAGAATTCCAAGATCAAATCTATCAAGACACAGAAACAGAATTAAAAATCATCATAAAGTTAGCTTCATACCACTATAAGTCTACGGATATAGATACACAACAAAAAATTAAAAAATTTCTATACCAATAAACTTAATCCCACGAATTTCTTTATAAAACTATTAGAATGATAATCCGTCTACATACAAGGTTAAAAATTTATACCTTTATGAAGAATATGGTTAAGAATTTAGTGTAGAGTTCACAAGTCATTCAAGTGTTCGGTCTCTAAACTTATCTACACGAGAAACCAAGACCAGACATCTTCTTCTCCAGATTTTGAACACCGTGTGAATAGGAGGACTAGGGTTGGCCAAAAATTCCTTGAGTGCTAGCTTTATAAATTCAACTTTTTGAGAGAGAGTGAGAAATAGAGAGACTGAAAAAATTTTAACAGTCAAGCATTAGGGTTTTGATACGAACAAATTAGTAATAGATAGCTTGTAAGGTAATAAAGGGATTCGAGAGTAGTTAGTAGTTGGTTAATATTTTGTTAATTAGTTAGTTAGTTAGAATGTTAGTTGGTTACTCTTCCACTCATTTATCATAGCCTATATAAGGCATGGTATACTCATTTGTAGAACAATGAATAAAGAAGAAACCTAATCTCTCTTTTCTCTCTATTTTCTTAGGGGTTTGTGGTAAGAACTGTTTTAGATAAAGAAAGAAAATGGTCACTATTTCGAGTAAGTAGCTAACTCCTAAGAATTTTTGCTAGAATTCCTCTCAAAATCTTCTATATCTTGTTCAGATCATGTTACAAGTATTTATATGATCATATTATAGCTGGACTATTGGATAGTTACTACTAACAGCTTTTTAACAAACAATTAACAACTTGTAAGTAACTTACAGTTGTCTAAGCCTCTCTTAAGCTAATACCTATTAGGTTTCTTGCTTAGTCTTGTAATCCTTTGAAGTGTTGAGCTAGTGCCAACAATCTTTTCCTTTTCTATTGCTTCAACTATTGTACTTGGCAGTTCTTCTTTCTTTATCCTTAGCTTCTGTTCACCAACCTCCTCTTGAGTTGTATCATTCCAGACCTTGTCAAAAAGTACCTTGTTGGTTCAAGTGAGGATATTTCTTTAACAAGTCCTAAACATTCTCACGAGAATTTTCTATAGGTGATAAGCCCTCCCATTGTACTAATACTTGAGGAATAATCTAACGCTTAAGTATGATTTGTCTCTAAGCTAACACAGCTAAAGGAAGAATGAGTGGTTGATTATTAAAGATTTTTAGAGGTAAGGGAATAACCCGTGTAAGTGAATTAGGGCATATAAAGGGTTTGAGTTGGGATACATGAAAAACAACATGGATTTTTCTTCCCTCTAGTAGTGCTAACTTATAAGCCAGTTTCCCCACTTTCTGACGAATTTGATAGGGACCAAAGTATCTCTTGCTCAACTTGTTGTTAGCTCTAAAGGCTATAGAGGTTTTCCTATAAGATTGCATTTTGATAAGGACCTAATCACCCGTATTGAAATACAATTCTTTTATGTGCTTATATGCTTAAGCTTTCATCCTAGACTGAGCTTGTAGTAAGTTGTTCTTCAACTATTTTAAGAGTTATGTCCTGTTAATCAAGTGATGTTCAACTGCTTCTATATTAGAAGAGTCTTTGATGTACTCTAGAATACTAGGTGGAAGTCTCCCATATTCTGCCTCAAAATGGGTCATACCAATAGCTGAATGATTTTTGGTGTTGTACCATAGTTCAATCCATGATAAGTAAGTTGTCCAGTGTGTAGGCTATTCATGTACAAAAGACCTTAAGTATTGTTCCAAGAATCTATTAAAAACTTTAGTTTATCCATAAATTTTAGATGATAAGAAGAACTCATGCTAAGAGTAGTCTCACTTAAGATGAACAACTATTTCCAAAATCTATTGAGGAAAATGGAGTCTTTATCAGAGATTAAGATCTTGGCAAATTAATGGTGTTTGATCACTGTATCAGTGAACAATTGAACCACAATAGTAGTATTGAAGCTGGGATGTAGTGCACCAAAATGTGCAGCATTGGAGAGTCTGTCAATGACCACCATTATAGCAAAACATCCTTTGGATAAAGGGAGACTAGTATTGAAATCCACAGAGACATCTTCCCAGACTTGATTTAGTACAGGTAGGGATTGTAAGAATCCTACAAGCTTTGAGGTGGGATACTTCATATACTAACACGCCAAGCAACATTTGACAAATTCTTATACTTCTTTTCCCATGTGAGACTAGTAAAAATTTGCTGACAATCTCAAATAAGTTCTTGATACCCCAGAATGGCCATCCATAGGAGAAGAGTGAAATTCAGTAATAAGTGTATTCCTTAATATTGATTTGGAACCTATTTTGAGTTTGCCTTTATAGTGTAGCAGCCCATCTTTGATTGTATAATATGGGTATAGAGGTGAAGCAACATGAATGGCTTAATGAATAGTGACAAACTCTTGATCAAAGGTGTTCTACTCTCTGATTTTTGCCATGACATTAAAAACAGACTTTGAAATTGCAATTAATCCTTATTCTTTCTGAGAGTATACTAAGTTAGTTGTGGTTGTAGAAGTCTCTAGAACTCTAGACAATGCATCAATTATCTCATTATCTTTACTAGGTCTATAGACAATGATATAATGAAAACCAAGAAGCTTGGTTAAGTAGTGATGTTGTTAGGGGGTAATAACAACTTGATTAATCAAGTTTTTTAGGCTTTTGTGATCAATCTTAATAATGAACTTTCTTCCCAAAAGATACTACCTCCATTTCATAACTACTTGTGTGATTGCAAATAGCTCTCTGACATAAGTAGAGACAAAACTCTTTCTTTGTCCTAGGTTTTTGTTGAAGAAGGCTAAAGGGTGACATTCTTTAGTGAAGACAGCTCCAATGCCCACATTAGAAGAATCTGTCTCCACTTCAAATGTCTTCATAAAATCTAATAGAGCTAACACTGGAACTTGGGTCATAGCAATCTTTAGTGTGTTGAAAGAATTTTGAGTAACATTATTCCAGTGGAAGGCTTCATTTTTTAAGAGGTTAGTTAAAGAAGAAACTATTCTGGCATAGTGCTTGACAAACTTCCTGTAATATCCAATTAAGCCCAAGAAACCTCTCAATTGTTTGAGATTTGTTGGGAATGGACAATTAAGCATAGCTTGAATCTTTCTTTGATCTGGCTACTCACCTTGAGAGGAAACTATATATCCCAAGTACTCTATAGTTTCCTTACAGAATTCACACTTGCTTCTTTTGGCATACAACTTATGCTCAGCTAGACATTGTAATACTTGTCTAAAATAGTTCTTGTGCTCTTCCAAGAATACACTGTAAACTAGTATGTCATCAAAGAAGACTGTTACAAACTATCTTAGGAAAAAATTGAAGATCAAGTTCATTATGGCCTGAAATGTGGAAGAGGCATTGGTTAGACCAAAGGGCATGATCAGAAACTCATAGTGCTCTTCATGTGTCCTAAATGTAGTTTTTGGAATATCTTCTTCATGAACTCTTATGATGATATTCAGACCTTCAATGTAGCTTAGAGAACACCCTAGCACCCTGTAACACATCTAGTAGTTCACCAATTATAGGTATAGGAAACTTGTCCGTAACAATTGTAGCATTCAAATCCCTATAGTTAATACAAAATCTCCATAAACCATCCATTTTCTTCACCAAAAAAACTGGAGATGAAAATGGTCTTTGACTATTTCTTATAATTCCATTCAACAATATTTCCTGAATCAGTCTTTCAATCTCACTCTTCTAGAAATATGAGTACTTGTAAGGCTTCACATTGATAGGAGTGGTTTTAGGAAGTAGATGAATGTGATGATTAAGTGGTCTAGAGGGGGGAAACTGGGTTTGTTCTTGGAAAACCACTTGAAAGTCTTATAAGATTTCAGAAAGTCTCTTATCAATGATTAGCACTTTTGTATCTTGATTACGATCTTCAATCTTTAAGTGGTGATAAAAGACAATGCCTTCATAAGTAGCTAACTTCTTCAGCTGAGTGTGAAGTAGTGGGACAGGGTGCACGTATGATTCTCCTTGCAAGTGTACTTTTTGTCCTTGTCAAAAGAAATACATGGTAAGGTCTTTGTAATTAGTCAAAACTGATCCCAACCTTTCTACCCATTGTTTTCCCAAGATAATGTCTACCTCTTGAATAGGTAGGATAGATAGGTCTATCACAAACTGATGATGTTGTAATGTAATAGGGACTGAGTAGCATATCTTATCACAACAGAGGTAATCCCTATTCCCCACATAAAATTTAAAAAATTTAGAGGTAGCAATGGACAAGCCTAACCTAGTAGCAACTTCTTCTTGTATGAAATTGTTGGTACTCCCACTATCAACTAAAATTTGCAATGTAAAATTGCCATGACTATCACTTATCCTAAGAGCTAAAAGACTCATTTAGCCAGTTAAGGCATTTATACTAATTTCAGATAACAAGTTACAGTCTTCTTCTTGTAAGTTGTGGATGGAAAAAGAAATCTTGATCTATAACAGTTTCTACATCATTTTTTGTCTCCTTTTAGTATCAAGAACTTACTTTTGCATTTATGACCATGGTGGTATTTTTCATCACAATTATGACGAAGACCTTTTTCTCTTCTAGTATTGAGCTCTATAAGGCTTAGTTTTCTAATAATGACTTGGAGTGATGGATTGGTCGGGACAAGCTTTGTGTAGTGTGGCTTGGTAGTTTTTGTATATAAAGAAGACTATCTGGATTCCATAAAAGAAGAGTTATTGAAGTTACCTTGAGACTTGTTGGACACTGGAGTAAAAGATCATTATTGTTTGAATCTGTTTCTGATCTCACTGTACTTTCCTTCTTCCAATATTGCAAAGGCCATGGCTTACACTATAGAGGATAGTTAAGCAATCAAGAGCTCCTTCTTAAATTCTAGCTTGAAACCCGAGATGAATAGACTAACTAAGAAGGATTCAGATAAGCCTTGAACCTTAGTAGCAAGGGCTTCAAACTGAGCTTGATACTTAGCAACAAATGTTTTTTGTTGACACTTTACCAAAGCCCCATTTGGATCATCATAGCTGGAATACCCAAATCTCAATAGCAGTGCTTCAAGAAAATTTGTCCAAGATTGAATTAGACCTCCTCTATAAATCCATTAATACCATGTTAAATTTGGTCCCTCCATGTAGAAAGAAGAAATGGTGATTCTTTGATCATGACGAGTACTATGGTACTAAAAAAACTGTTCAGCCTTAAACACCTGCACATCTGAGCCATCAAATCTTAAGAGCTCCAATCTAAATTGTCTAAATGAGGGAGTAGAAGTTATATTCTCCTAGAAATGAGAATGATGTGGTCCTTCTTGCTCCATCTGAGCTGGAACTTGATACTGGTTCTAGAAATGATTATGATTCTAAAGATTGTCCATACTGTTCTAAACTAAAACCATGAAAATCTTTATGTTATGGTTAAGTTCAACAATTTGTTCTTTTGTAGTCTTCTTAAACTCAAAAATATCTTGATACTAAGCTGTCAGAAATCCTTGTAGAGTCTAGATGTTGTCATCCAATTTATCATGGATAGTTTTGATATTCGCATCCAATCTAAGTTGGAGATTCTTGACATTTTCATCTAGTCTTTGAATCCTTGTTCCCTTTTCCATATTTGTTGTTGGATATGATGAAGTAAAATTGATATCTATCAAGAAGAGTAAAGAAGGTGAGAAGAAGGAAAGAATTAGTGAATTGGAAGACGATGGATCCAGATTTGAGGATTGGAATCAGGAATGAGAACTGCAATTAAAGCACCAATATTAGGAACTATTTTGGGTAAAGAAAGAAAATGGTCACTAATTCGAGTAGGTGACTAACTCCTAAGAATTCTTGTTGGAATTCCTCTCAAAATATTCTATATCTTGTTTATATCATATTATAAGTATTTATATGATTATAGTACAGTTGGACTACTAGACAAATACTACTAAGAGCTTCTTAACAAACTATTAACAACTTTTAACTAACTTGTAACTAACTTCCAGCTATCTAAGCCTCTTTTAAGTTAACAGCAATTAGGTTTCTTCCTTAGTCTTGTACTCCTTCTAAGTGTTGAGCTAGTTCCAGTAGTCTCTTCATTTTGTATTGCTTCAGCTGTTGTACTTGGTAGTCCTTCCTTTTTTGTCCTTAGCTTCTGCTCACTGTCCTCCTTTTGAGTTGTATCAGTTGGTCACTAGCCATTAATTAGTGCCATTATCTTCATCTTCCATACAATTCACCTTCAAGAAACCATTTTCATCTCAATTACCTCCAACAATCATAATCATCCACCCAAGAAACCCAAAATTCTCTTCTTCTCTCTTGTAACATTCCTTGTAACATTCTTGGAGTTTAGACTTGTACTCGAATAAAATCATTTTTCTAAGCTAGAATTTGCATCAGGATTCTATCAAATAAAACATTTATATAGAGCTTTTACTACTAAAAACTCTAGGATTTTTAGAATTGCACTTAAACCCAAAGTTTAATTAATTCTTAGAAACCTCTCTATTAACCCATTAATTTTTCGTATTCTTTTAATTTCTCAATTGTGTGTGACCTTTAAGTTCAATATTGAGGTGATAGTAGATCCTAACAATTAAATCTTATCAAATTTAATTAAAACAACTTTTAATTTTAATTCGAATTTGAATTAAAACTCCTTGTAATTTTTCTTTAAGTAAGAATTAATTACAATTAATTCTTAAGGGCTTCTACAAGTTGTGATTGATACCTAACAGTATGTCATGACTACCAAGACAATATGAATTAATGTGAACCTTTCCATTGACTGTTACCATACAATTTAATCCTTTCATTATACAATGTCCCTAATTAAACTTAAGTAATGGATTTACTGTCAAGACTTAATTATTTAATCACATGTATTTTGATCTCAAGTTCATAACTTAAATGGTGAAATTAGAAGCTCCTTTCTAGTTTTCACCCCACATTGACCAAAGAATTTCCAAGCTATGACTTAATTAGATCACATAGGACATTCTTTATCTTTTACTGAGAGTGATGGATCTTCTATTATACATCTCATACCTCCATGCATAAGTGGTCATACAAAATTACTACCATTTTCTGACCCATTATAATCACATTTAGTTAGGATCAAAGTATGATGACCCATACAGAAGATATCCATTGTGCCTCAAGTCCAATGATCACTTGTGTAGCTGCAAAGTAAGATTTTCTATTAATAGCCAATAGAATGTCCATTAGGAATTTTTTAGTTAAGTCAGTTCGGTGCACTTGTTCTCTAACAAGCACCTACATAACTTATTTTAGTGTCTCACACACTAGGGATCGTGAAATCAATCACCTTCAACTCATTCAGGAAACATAATATGTACTAATTTATTTGGATTCATTAATGCCCTTCTTAATGATCTAATAATTAAGAACATTTAAGAATAAAACTTAAGGAAATACATCTCACTAGCATAATCTCATAATTGTGATTATTTACATTGCTCTTATCGTATGGGCTTTATCATGTAATGCATATACATTGATTTGTAATGAAGATGATAAACAAGATAAATGCCAGTAATAATATTTTATTGTCAATAAATGAATAAGATTAATTACAAGTAATATGTCCATAACATCAAATGTTATTGGCTTGTAGGGCATACTACTATCAATTTTAGTGTCTACCATACAAGTGACATTGAGATCAGTCACCCTCTCAATTGAACAAATATAATATATACTAGTGTAACCGGGTTATTAATGTTTAATTAGTATCCTATGAGTAGGAAAATTTAAGAGAAAAGCTTTTGAAAAAACTAAATCTCAAAATTATGGTCTCATCAAAATCTCATTTCTATTGCTATTACTCTAAGGACTTAATTATGATAATGTAATTAAAAATATATTAATGATAATTAAAATTTACCATTAATTATGATAAAAATTTGAATAAAATTGTCTTACAATTAATATCCTTAGACATTAAATCTCATTGGCTTGAAGGGTATACTACTAAAAAGTTGATCATTATCAATCCATGTTTACGGACTAATGATCCTTCACGCATTCTACCCCTAAAAAGGTCCTTTAAGATGTTGGTATTTGTCTAAGGTTTAAACATGACTAAACATGGTTTAAAGATTATTGAATTCTAAACCGAGGTTGGAAGATTAAAATACAGCATGTTAAAGGAGTGCACACATGTGTGTGTATCCATTTGGGTGTGTGTGCACACCCCTAATCAACAAGGCAAAGTAGTGCGCACTGTTGTGTGAAGGGCAGCATCAGTGTGCGCCTCATCTCCCCTTCACCAGCACCTCACCGCCCAGCAAGGAAGCTTCTTGGAGAAGGGAAATGCCGCACCACCCCTCCACCAGCACCGCACCACCCAGAATGTGGTGCAAAGGAGCTTTGCCTAGCGCCTCACCTCCCCCTCTTCAGCGCCTACGCGCTAGTCAAACTGATGCACACATGGACAGCTTGTTTAAACCTCCTCTTAGGTGTGTGGATGCAAGGTTAAAATCCACAGAACCACTTAGGATTGATGGAGGGCCATGGTTAAGTGGTCATTAAGATCTAAGGGTGGAGATTGACTCTCAAGATTGGACAAGAAGTTGGTGCACTATATAAAGGGTCACCTAGCTTCATTATCAACACAAGTTTATGACATACTTTGAGATCAATTGTAAAGAGTGGCATACAAGAGAGAATTGTGTAAGAGTGCAAAGACACAAACATAAGAGGGACTCATTGTAGAGAGGCTGGTTGTAAAGAGAGAAGAGTCTAGATTAGATAGAGAGCATTGTTAGCTCTTATCTTCTTCCTTTCTTCTCTTCTTGGTTTCTTCAAGAACTTGAGCTTCTTGAAAAGGGTTGCTGTAATTGTAAAGAACCATTGATTCAGTGTAGAGAGTTTAGAGGAACTCACGGGGATGTAGGCTATTGTCAAACCTCGATAACAAATCGCTTGCCTTATTTTCTTTATTGCTTTCGATTGTTGTATTTTTTTCTATATGTCATTCTAGACTTGGGTGTTTAGAAGATCACCACTTGGGCATCTTGTCAAGGTGATTTCCAATAGTGGTATCAGAGCTTGCACAGCTAGGTATCAGAGCAAGAACAAGAAGGTGACGGAGCCAAGACTCCAAGAATCAAAGATCAACTTCTTGGGTGATTCAAGAACGGAGTAAAGATCAGATCATGTTCTTGAGGGTGATTCAAGAATGGTGTTAAGATCCATCTTCGATCATGTTCTTGAGGTTGAAGAAAGTATTTATGGGTATTACATAAATTTGGGATATTGTCCGCAAAGATGGCTTCAAATTTAGTGGTTGAGAAGTTTGATGGAAAGGGAGATTTTTCCCTGTGGAAGCGGAAGATCAAGGTGGTTCTAATGCAACAGAAAGTGGACTTGCCTATTGAAGAAGATGAAGAGATGGCTTACAGCACCATTTTCTTGCACTTGTCGAATAGCATCACAAGGGAGTGCAGAGACTCGAAAGATCCGGCTGTCATATGGAAGAAACTAGATGAGTTGTTTCTTACCAAAACTCTCCCTAACAAAATTTATCTTCTTAAAAGAATCTTTTCTTTTAAAATGGATCCTAGTAAAGAGTTGCAAGATAATCTTGATGTCTTTAATAAGCTAGTTCAAGATTTGAATAGCTGTAGCATTACATTTTCGGATGAACAATTGGCTGTTATCTTGTTAAATTATCTTCCTGATTGCTTTGATAATTTGATTAATGCTATTGAGTATGGAAGAGATACTTTAACAAAGGAGATTGTGATCAATGCCATAAGGGCACATGACTTCAAAGCCAAGATGTAGGAGACATCAAGTGGAGATGAGCTATTCGTAAAAGGAAGGCCAGCAACTCAGAATGGCAGTAGCACTCATGGCAACTATCGGGACAAATCAAGAGGTAGAGGGTAGAGCCATGGGAGATCTCATTCCAAGACAAGACTTGGAGGAGGAAGGAGATGCTTCTACTGCAACAAGGAGGGCCATTTCAAGAAAGATTGCAAGAAGAGGATGTGGGATGAGAGGAGAAGCCACACTAACAATGGAGAGGCTTCGGTTGCCAAAAGAGAATAGCAAGATGATGTTCTTATTGTGTGCGCAAATGTGAGCAGGGGGCAAGGTAGCGAAAAGTGGATTCTTGATTCTGGGTGCACTTATCATATGTGCCCTCACAAGGAATGGTTCAAGAATTTCAAGGAGATCAATGATGGAAGGGTCTTCTTGGGGAATGACAATTCTTACCAAGTGAGAGGGATTGGAGACATCCAATTGAGGATGTTTGATGGAGTCACAAAGCTGTTATGAAATGTGAGGTATCTTCTAGATTTGAAGAGAAATTTGATCTCATTGGGGGAGCTAGATTCCATGGGGTATACATACAAAGTAGAGGGAGGAAAGATCAAGGTGGCCAAGGGATCTTTGGTAATAATCAAGGCAGCAAGAAATGATGGACTCTATGAGATGATCGGAGAGACAGAAATCAATGATCCAGTAGCAAGCTTGATGGTTGAGATGGATAAGGCAGCCCTTTGGCACACTCGCTTGGGACATATGAGCGAAAAGGGCCTGTAAGTTCTTAGCAAGGATGGTCTACTTGGAGGTGACAAAGTAGAGAAACTGGATTTCTGTGAGAGTTGCATTCTTGGAAAGAAACACCGGGTCAGCTTCAACATCGGAGTGCACAAGTCTAAGGGGATTCTTGACTACATATATTCGAACCTTTGGGGACCAGTAAGAACACCAACAAAAGGAGGTAACTTTTACTTTCTGTCTTTAATTGATGATTAATCAAGAAGAGTGTGGGTTTATTTACTTAGAAATAAATCGGATGCCTTAAATAAATTTTTTGTGTGGAAGAAGTTGCTGGAAACTCAAACAGGTAGGGTAGTTAAGGTTTTACAAACCAATAATGGCTTAGAATTTTGCAATAAAGATTTTGATAAATTCTGTGAATTAAATGGCATTTAAGACATAGAATGGTTGTAAAAACATCTCAGCAAAATGGAGTTGCTGAGAGGATGAATAGAACCCTTATGGAAAAGGTTAGGTGCATATTAATAGGATCTAGTTTACCAAAATATTGTTGGGGAGAAGCTGTGGCTACAGCTGTATACTTGGTAAATAGATCACCCTCTAAAGCTTTAGAGCTCAAGACTCCAATGGAGATGTGGAGTGGGAAACCCCTTGAATTAAGCAACCTTAGGACTTTTGGGTGTGCTGCATATGCCCATCAAAAGGAGGATAAACTTAGCCCAAGATCTAGAAAATGTGTATTTCTAGGATATGGTGATGGGGTTAAGGGATATAGGTTGTGGTCCTTAGAAAAGAAAGGCATGAAACTCATTATAAGTAGGGATGTTATTTTTAATGAATTGTTATTTCCCTACTTGGAGAAAACTAACCCTGTAGGGGCTAGTGAGCAAACCAGTCCGAAAGTTATGGAACATCCCATCAAGGAGAGTTCAGTTTAGGTAAATCAAGGAAGGCAAAATGGTTCAGACCAGGTAGAGCCCTTGGATAAAGGCTAAGCTCAAGAAACTCAAGAAGAGACTGAACAAGAAGAGGTTGATGCAGCAAGTCATAATGACTACCAGCTCACAAGAGACCCGAGAAGGAGGGTGGTTAGACCACCTTTGAGATATGGGTTTGCGGATGCTAATGTAGCAGCTCCTTGGAGAGAAGGAGAGGTTGAACCAGAAACTTACATGGATGCCATGGAGTGTAAGGATTCGTTAAAGTGGCAGCTGGCTATGGAGGAAGAAATGGATTCTTTGATGAAGATTAACTCTTGGGAGTTGGTGCTCAAACCAGAAAAACAGAGAGTTATGGATTGTAGATGGCTCTACAAGATCAAAGAAGGGAATACTCCAGGGGATGAAGTCTGATATAAAGCTAGGATGGTGGCGAAGGGGTTCACACAAAAAGAAGGCATAGATTTCACCGAAATCTTCTCACCGGTTATGAAGTACAAGACGATACGGATAGTGTTAGCATTGGTGGTCCAATTTGATTAGGAAATCGAGCAAATGGATGTGAAGACAACATTCTTACATAGAGAGCTCGATGAGACCATTTTTATGAGGTAACCCGAAGGCTATGAGGAAGGAAGGCAGGGAGAGTTATTTTGCAAATTGAAGAAATCTCTCTATGGCCTGAAGCAATCATCACCTCGGCAATGGAATAAGAGGTTTGATTCCTTTGTAATCAGCTTGGGTTTCATAAGGAGCTACTATGATTCGTGCTTGTACTACAAGGGGCAGAAAGTTAAGGAAGTGGTGATCATCCTCATCTATGTTGTTGATGTGTTGCTGGTTGGGAGCAGCATGGAGAGGATAAGGAAATTAAAGGCTCAACTCAGTGAGGAGTTTGAGATGAAGGATCTTGGCCATGCACAGAAGATCCTTGGGATATGTGTCATCCGGGAAAGGGAGAGAAACAGATTGAAGATCTCTCAAACTTCCTACATAGACAAGAAGATGTCTAAGTTCTCTATGAAAGATAGCAAACCAGTGAAGGCTTCCCTTGCTAGTCATTTCAAGTTCTCTAGTGATCAATGTCCGAGATCGGAGGCGAAGAAGAAAGGAATGGAAAAAGTCCTCTACTCTAGTGCTGTTGGTTCTGTTATGTTCACCATGGTTAGCACTAGACCTGACATTGCTCATGCAATGAGTGTTCTCAACAGGTTTATGAATAATCCCGAAAAGGAGCATTGGCTTGGGATGAAGTGGTTGCTGAGGTACTTGAACGGAAGCCTAGAAGTAGGGCTGGTTTATGAGAAGAGAGGTAAGTCCATCTGCCTTAAGGGTTTTGTGGATTCGGACTATGGAGTAGACCGGGATAAAAGGAGATCGATTACCTCCTACTTCTTCAACTTAAATGGATGTTATGTAAGTTGGAAGGCTTAGTTGCAGCCGGTGGTAGCACTCTCAACAACCGAGGCTGAGTACATAGCTGCTACAGAGGCCATTAAAGGGTTGCTGGAAGAGTTGAAGGTACTGAAGGAGCAGGTTGTGGTGTTTTTGGATAGTCAAAGTGCATTGCACTTGTGTAAGAATCCGGTGTTCCATGAGAGGACAAAGCACATGGATGTTCGGTATCATTTCATTCGAGAAAATGTTACGAAAGGATGCATCTATGTGGACAAGGTAGCCACGGAAGAAAACCCTACGGATTTAAGTACTAAAGTTCTACCGCTAAGTAAGTTTAATCATTGCCTTGGACTACTTAGAATTGGAGTTGGTTAATTGATGACTCAAGATGAGTTTGGATCCTGAAGCTTTCTGCACAATGGTTCGGGTTTAAACACTTAGACAAAGGTAGAGATTATTGGTATTTATCTAAGGTTTAAACATGTCTAAACATGGTTCAAAGATGATTAAAGTCTAAACCAAGGTTGGAAGATTAAAATACAGCATGTTAAAGGAGTGCACACATGTGTGTGCATCCATTTGGGTGTGTGTGCACACCCCTAATCAACAAGGCAAAGTAGTGCGCACTGCTGTGTGAAGGGCAGCATCAGTGTGCGCCTCACCTCCCCTTCACCAGCGCCTCACCACCCAGCAAGGAAGCTGCTTGGAGAAGGGCAGCGCCGCATCACCCCTCCACCAGCATCGCACCACCCAGAATGTGGTGCAAAGGAGCTTTGCCTAGCACCTCACCGCCCACTGTTCAGCGCCTAGGCGCTAGTCAAACTGATGCACACATGGACAGCTTGTTTAAACCTCCTCTTAGGTGCGTGGATGCAAGGTTAAAACGCATAACACCACTTAGGATTGATGGAGGGCCATGGTTAAGTGGCCATCAAGATCTAAGGGTGGAGATTGGCTCTCAAGATTGGACAAGAAGTTGGTGCACTATATAAAGGGTCACCTAGCTTCATTATCAACACAAGTTTGTCAAATACTTTGAGATCAATTGTAAAGAGTGACATACAAGAGAGAATTGTGTAAGATTGCAAAGACACAAACACAAGAGGAACTCATTGTAGAGAGGCTGGTTGTAAAGAGAGAGGAGTCTAGATTAGATAGAGAGCATTGTTAGTTCTTATCTTCTTCCTTTCTTCTCTTCTTGGTTTCTTCAAGAACTTGAGCTTCTTGAAGAGGGTTGCTGTAATTGTAAAGAACCATTGATTTAGTGCAGAGTGTTCAGAGGAACTCATGGGGACGTAGACTATTGCCGAACCTCGATAACAAATCGCTTGTCTTCTTTTCTTTCTTGCTTTCGATTGTTGTATTTCTTTCTACAAGTCATTCTAGACTTGGGTGTTTGGAATATCACCACCCATCTTGTCAAGGTGATTTCTAGCATAAGATTTAGAACCTTGTATTGTGTAGACACCCAATTTCATTCCAAATTTTTTGAACATGTCGTGCTTGGGTTCTTTTGATGAATTTTTTATCCTAATGTGTACAGACTTAGTAAATTTGGAGGTTTGAATTTAATTACAAAGTAAAACCAATTGCAGACCCTTTCTATTCAATCAACTAAGTCCATTTTAAGCTTTAATCAATTGGACCATATTTTACTCTACCAAATTCACAACTAAAGCCTTCAATTCATTTTGGCCTAACCCAAAATCCACTAAAGCCCATTTGATTTTTGCTAAGCTCAAAACACTTTGGCACAAATCCAAACCCAAGAAAATCATCCAATTTAGTGAGTGAATTTCCAATTTCACCCCTACCGTTTGGCACCTTTTGATTGGTTCACTTTTTCGAGATAAACTCTCTTTCTTACATAAAAAAACGTTGTATCCCTCCTCTTCCACATGTGGTCGACCATATGATGTAAGAAAAGAGGAAGTTTTCCTCACCTTTTTGCCTTTTTAAACTCATTTTTCCCTCCCAGGTTCCCATTATTTACTATATGCCAAAAATCACCTTTTTCTACCTAAATAAACACCTTTTCTACCTAAAAAACTGCACCTTTCTTTCTTCCCATATGAGTGTGCAAAATGGAAGTCTTCTTTCTCTTCTTCTTTTTTTGCCTTTTTGCTTTGTTAATTGCACACTTCCTCCTTAAGCTCTCCATTTTCCTATTTGTCAAAAGTCCACTTCAACACCTAAAAAAATTCCCCTTTTCCTTCTCCCAAGGTTGACCAGAAAGAGGAGAAATCCTCCTCACCTTTTTACTTTATCGAAACCACCATAACACCTAAAACTTGCACCTTTTTCGAAAGAGAAATCCTCCTCACCTTTTTGCTTTATTGAAACCAGCTTCCCTATTCACCTTTTTCACCTCAAAAACCCCCATTTCTCTTCCCCATGGCTAGCCACCAAGAGAGTTATCTTCCTCTCACTTTTTTCTTTGTTTACTATACCTCACCCATCCCAGCCTCACCTTTTTTCACCTCAAAAGTTGCACCTTTCCCTCCTCACTTCCCCATGACTGGTCATACCCTCTCTCCTCACTTATTTTTGTTGTTTTTTAATCCCTTGGACAATTCACTCTCCTCCTATAAATACCTTCTTGTTAGCACAAAACACACAACCTAACACACAAAGGGAGGGGAATGAATGGAAGAATTAAAAGAGAAAATATAGAAGAAAAAAAAGAGAGAGAGAAGTTTAGATAGAGTAAAAAAGAGATAAGTTTAGAAAAATCAAAGAGAGAAGCATCACAAAAGAGAAGAGAGCACACAAAAAAGAGAGAAAAGAGAGAAAAACACACAAAAAATTGAGCTTCTCACATTTGGTCATTGTATAATGAGCTCACTGAACATGACTTGATTTAATAACACCTACATGGAGTTTTACTTATCTACCAATAGGTGGTTCTTATGTTATAGTCGTGCATGTGATCTTTAGACTTAAGGCACCATGGTTATCTTGTACGTGACTTACTATACTTTTATACTATTTAATATGGTTTTATCTATGGATCATTAATTAGTAATAAATGGGTATAATGAGTTTTATATGGAGGTATATGAGTTTACAATGAAGGATCTATCACTCCTAAGTAAAAAGGGAGAATGTCCTATCAAATCTACTAAGATATATTTTGGGAAGTTTCTTGGCCAAGACAGGGTGATAATTAGAAAGAAGTTTCTAATTTCACCATTAGAATTATATTCTTGAGATCTAGACACATATAATTAATGTTAAAGATTTGAAATAATTCAATACCCTAATTAGCTTAATCAAAACATTGCATGATGGAAAAATTGAATTGCACATAACTGATAACAAAAAGGTTTAAGGTTTCGCAACCATACTCACACTGTCTAGGTAGTGATGATATGCTGATATGTGTCACTCATGGTTGTAGAAGTTCTAAGAATTAATTTAGTGGATAATTAATTAATTCTTACAAAGAGATGATCAAAAGGGGTTTGGATTCAAAATAAATTAGAAGGAGTTCAAATTAATTGGTAAGGGTTCCAATTGAAATTACATAAAATTTATGGTGTACAACCAAATTAGTTTGAACCTAAGGGTCACACACAAAAGAGACAATATATAATTAGGAAATAACTGCAAGGGTTTAGTTTGCAATTAATGGTTGGTTGTACCTAACTCTAACACTATAAATAGTATACTAGTATGCAAAAATTTTCTAGTACAAAATCTACACATAGGTTTTTCCTAAGGCTTTAGTCTTTAGAGCTTGAGTCAACCTCATTCCAATCAAGAGGGCCTCATAGTCAATCTCATTGTTGGAGGCCTTGAAGTCGAATAGTACGGTGTACTCGATGGTGAAGTCTTCAGAGCTTTTGAGACTAAGTCTTGCCCTAGTCCCTCTGAAGTTAGATAACTCATCAACGTAAAGCCTCCACTTAGGTTGGTCGAATCAGTTTCATGAGGGACGAGCCCTAATGTTTCAGGGATTCAAGGTGGCCCTTCATCTTGTTCCTCCATGACCGTTCATTTTGCGATGAAGTTGGCTAGTGGTTGTGCCTTGATGGGTGGTCAGGCTTATGTAATTAATATCGAATATAGAGAAGGAAAATTGGTTGAATTTTTAATTTTTTATTTAAAAAATATAGAAGTTAAACGATTCTTTTTGTTTAAGGTTTAGTCATCACACTTCAAGTTGATTTGGTCATTGTAATGGTTTAGCAGACTTATAATTAGCAATATTGAACATGGAAGAAAGAAATTTGATTTAATTTTTTTATTTTTATTACAAAATAGTGGGAAGTACTTAAAAGTACTATGTGGTTTAGTCTTCATTTGATTAATTAACAATAAACCTTAGTTACTAAAATTCAACTTTCTAAAACTTTGGTTTTGAAGTTAAAGAAGGCTAAATCACGTATGAGATCCTTTTGTGTATTTTCTCTTATACTTAAACAAGTTTAGGAATATGTAAAGCATAAAGTAAATAGCTAGAAATGTAAAGAGATTAAGGAAGAAGAGTGTGCAAACAAATTTATAGTCTTAAAGCTCCTCATTGAGATTTTTCCACCAAACATGAATAGCACACTAAATTTCAAATATCTAGATTATCTCAACACAATTGTTTTGCGGGTTCACATTCAACCTTTAGAAGAGTTTACTCAAATCTCACACTCAAACCTATCTTAAACCTTCATAAGTTCTCATTTACAATTTTCATATAACTCACGGCCATTACACTAGTTCTCCATTAGAAGAAACACATTTATATCCCTCTTTTTTTCCTTCTTTGCTATTTTTTTCTCTGTATAAATAACTGTTAATTAAGTAGATTCAGAGCACAACTTTACATCAATACTTTAATCATGCTTTATGGAACTGATCATATTTGTGGACAGTTGTTTCTTTCATATGCAATGATACCCACAAAATAAAAACAAAAATAGTTTATAAATAATGGCATTGACACAATAATTCATGAAGTGGAACAATCAGAGAAAAGAGAGAGAGAGATAAGAGCCTTTTCTTTAAGTTCTTTTGCACTTTAGACTGAACCGCGTGCAAGCCTACTTCTAGCTTGAGTTCCAGAGCATATCTACATATAAATTTAAAAGAAAACACTTGTACACATATCTTAATTAGTATATGTTTTTGGCTTACAACCTAATTTTTGTTCTTTAGCAGCAACAAATCCTTTATGAAATGGCCCAAAATACTCTAGCCCAAGTAAACTCCAGGACCAGCAAACTCCCCGGCCCAACGAATACTGGCCCACATGAGCTCCAGGCCCAATAGAATACTCTAACCCAAATAAGCTCCAGGCCCGACAGAATGCTTCGACCCAATGGACACTGTGGCCCAATGATCGGCCCAGTAGATGCTCTGACCCAATGGGCACCCCGGCCCGATGATTGGCCTAGTAAATTCTCTGGTCCAGTAGACACTCCGGCCTAATATACTCTCCAACCCAGTGACTCTTTGGCCCAATAAAGAACGGCCCAATAAACCTACACCTAGGCCCCCTCTGCGCACACCGCCCCGCAGCCACTCCACACCGCCCGACGACCGCCTACGTCCGCAGTCGCCCTACGGTCGCCTACGTCCACAGCCCTACAGCCACCCTATGACCTGCAACCACCCTACAGCACCCCCTCTCCTGAGCTTGTAATCATACCCTCCCCCACCGGCAGGCGACTATAAATGGGCCAAGGTATGGACTTCACCGAGATATTCACACATACCTCTACTCACACTCTAATTGCTTAAGCCCTCGGTTCTTTTTGAGCCCTCGGTTTCTCCTTTAAGCCCTTGCTAACTTAAGCTTCGGAGTGCCCTCGGAGGTCTTCCCCTCCCCTCCTTCCAAGCCATATCAACACCCGAGCCACGTAAGCACCAACGGTTTTTTGGCATCAACAGATTGGCGCTGTCCGTGGGAAACCACAATCTCTCGCTACAGTGAAAGCGAAGAAGTAAAAAGAACTCATGTCACGATGCCGCCAAGAAACAGTACTAGAAGAACCAACAAGGAAACCCCAGCGGCATGCTCGGCTCCTATCCAAGGCAACGCTCGCAGTCACCAATCCAGACCCAGGTTCCCAACAATCCCCGAGCAACGCCCACACCTCTACGGAACCGACTCTTTTAATTACCAAGAAGCTACGACACACCTTCAAGCCCCAGTGACTCAAGCCCAGTTCTAGGAGCTATCTAGAATGATAGCCAACCTAGCGGCCCAAGTTCGGGGATGAGGGCAGCAACCATCCTTCTCTCCTCACCAGGCTTTAGAGCAAGCCGAGTCATTCGGCAAGGACGACCCAACCTATAACCAGCCCCATATCGAGCCCTCGCCACGTTACAGCCGATCCAATGAGAGCTCCTCCTCAAAAGGCAACCTCAGCCTGGACAGCCGGTTCGAAGAAATGGAAGAAAATATAGATACAAGAATCCCAGCATCATGGATGAACTCTGCATCCAAGACCCTCCATTCACGGAAGACGTCCTCAAGACCCCGCTTCCACCCAACTTCAGGATGTCTCAGGTCAGGATGTATGATGGCTCCACGGATCCTATGGACCACCTACAGCACTATAAGACAACTATGATGCTACATCGGCATTCCAACCCGGTCATGTACCGTGCTTTCCCTTTGACTCTCGAGAAGGCAGCGGGTACTTGGTACTCACAGCTGAAGCCAGGAAGCATCAGCAACTTCAAAGAACTCAGTTACGCATTCACCTCGCATTTCCTCAGTAGCAAGGGGCCCAAGAAGACTTTAGAGAGCCTCTTCAATATTATCCAGCACTGAGGGGAGAGGCTTCGAGCCTACATATCCTGGTTCAATACAGCAGCATGGGAGATTCCTGACCTCGACCCAAATATCCAATTAATTGCGTTCAAAAATGGATTGAGGTCTGGCATCTTCAGCTCCAAACTGACTTGGCGCCCGCCCAGAGACATGAATGAGATCCTAGCCCGAGCTGAGAAGTACATACTGGCAGAGGATGACCAAGCCTTCAGAAGAGAGAGAGAGGGAGAAGCTGAGAAGAAGAGAAAGGATCTCGACCCCCAGAGGGAGACAATCAAGAGACCCCACCAGTAGAACAGGTACAAACCCCACCCCCGGGTTGACGACTTCGCTCCACTCAATGCAACTAGGACCAACGTCCTCATGTAGCTCCAAGATAAGTCCGTTCACTAGTGGCCACCTAGGAAGCCACATCTCGAGGGGGATCAGAGATGGTGGTGCTGAATCCACAAGAACTATGGTCATGACACTGAGGAATACCACGACTTGAAGGAGTAGATTGAAGCTCTTATCAACCGAGGATACCTAAAGGAGTTTACTGAACCCTGGAGAAGGGATGAGCCCACACTGCCAAGAAGAGATGTTGGACGTCCCTATCGCCAACAACAAGAGAAGCAGGACCCGTAAAAAAATCCTAGGACTAAGCAAGAGAGGCCCATTCAGAAGAATTAAGAGGTGGCCACAACCACCTGCATCGTCAAAACAATTTACGGGGGCCCGGCCACGGAAGGTAGTTCGAGGCAGAGCAGTAAAACGTACGCCAGGGTCATAGCCTCTGTCAACGATCCCTACAAGAGAAGGATAACAGAGCCAATGATCTCCTTTACGGAGGATGACTTAGAGGACGTGCAGACTCCTCACGACGATGTAGTGGTGGTCTCTCTCTTGGTAGCCAACTGTGAAATACGACATATTGTTTCATGATGCTTACCAATGCATGGAACTAAAGGATGGGCATCTAGAGCCAGCCCCGACCCCCCTCTATGTTTTCAGCGGATCTCTAGTGTTTGCTGAAGGGAGCATAGTCCTCCCAGTGACCGCAGGAATAATGCCAAGGACCTCCACAGTATATACCACCTTCTTGGTAGTCAAGCAGCCCTCCTCTTACAATATGATAATCAGCCAACCCACCCTCAACAAACTGAAGGCCGTTGTCTCCACCTATTACCTAAAGGTTAAATTTCCTACCAGTAAAGGTGTAGGAGTGATCAGAGGGGATCACAAAATCTCTAGGGCCTGCTACCTAAGCACTGTCAGAGAAGAGAAGAAGATAGAGACCCTACCCCTTGAAGTAAAAGATCTCAGGGACGAGATGAGGACACCTAGAGGACAACCTGTGGAGGAGTAGACCTCATTACCCCTCGGAGAAGACCCTGCCTGAACTGTCTAAATAGGCGCAAACCTCTCTGAAGAGTGCAGGAATGAGCTCCTCTCCTTGCTCCAGAAAAATAGAGATTTGTTTGCCTGGTCGGCCTCGGACATGCCGGGGATCAGCCTTGGAACTATCGAGCATCGCCTGAATGTGGACTCCAAGTACAAGCCGATCGTCCAAAAGAAAAGGACCTTTGCCCTCGAACGCTAGATGGCTATCAACACTAAAGTAGATAAACTGCTGGAAGACGATTTTATCAGGGAGGCAAGGTACCCTGAGTGGGTGTCTAATGTGGTGATGGTCCGCAGAGCTAGTGGCAAGTGGCGTATTTGTATTGACTTCACCAATTTAAATAAAGCCTGCCCAAAAGACAGCTTCCCCCTCATCGGATTGACCAGATGGTAGACACCACCTCAGGGCATGAACTCCTTTCCTTTATGGATGCATACTCCGGCTACAATTAGATCTTCATGCATAAACTAGACTAGGACAAGACTGTCTTCATCACTGATCGAGGGTTGTACTGCTACAGAGTTATGCCCTTCAGGCTCAAGAACGCTGGGGTGACTTATCAGAGGCTGGTAAACAAGATCTTCAAGGAGCAGATAGGACAGAATATAGAGGTTTATGTGGATGACATGCTGGTTAAAAGCACCGAAGCATAGAACCGTTGCTCCGACTTGAAAAAGGCATTTGGAGTATTGCACCAGCATAACATGAGGCTGAATCCATCCAAATGCACATTCGAGATAATCGGGGGAAAGTTTTTAGGGTTCATAGTCACCCAGAGAGGAATAGAAGTCAACCTGGAGAAGATAAAAGCCATCCTCAATATGACCCCTCTAAGTCCGTGAAAGAAGTCCAATGGCTCACCGGCAAAGTCGCGACCCTGAACCGGTTCATGTCCAAATCTGCGGAAAGGTGCTTTCCTTTCTTTAAGGCCATCAAGAAGGCGAAGATTTCTCCTGGTCCGAGAGTTGCCAAGAAGCTTTTGAAGGTTTGAAGAAGTATCTAAGTTCGCTACTGCTCTTAACCAAGCCTCTCCCGGATGATAAACTTTTCCTTTATTTGTCAGCCAGAGAAAGTACTGTGGCCTCGGTCGTGGTGCGGGAAGAAACGGGCATCCAGAAGCCCATTTACTATGTCAGTAGAATTCTCCATGAAACTGAGACGAGGTACCCTCCTATTGAGAAGATGGCCTACGCCCTGGTAGTGGCTGCACGGAAGCTCTGACCTTATTTTTAGGCGCACACCATCGTTCTCCTGACGGATCAACCCTTAAAGCAAGTCTTATATAATCCGAGTGTTTCTGGGAGAATGGTAAAATGGGCAGTAGAGCTGGGAGAGTTCGACATCTGCTACCGGCCTCGAAAAGCAATCAAGGGCTAAGTTCTGGTCGACTTCATTGTAGAGACAACCCTGTCCATAGAGCCGGATGAATCTGCAGCACCTATGACCAATGGACCCTCCCAGGGATGGACCCTCCATATAGATGGATCCTCAAATTCACTAGGGAGTGGGGCAGGGCTCGTCCTTTGTAGTTCAGAAGGCTTTACGATCGATACGCCCTAAGATTTGAGTTCAAGACCTCCAATAACGAAGCGGAATACGAAGCCCTCCTAGCTGGTTTAAAATTGGCCAAAGCATTGGCCGTCGAGGTTCTAAATGCATTCAACGACTCTCAGTTGGTAGTGAGTCAAGTAAAATGAGAGTTTGAGGCCAGGGGGGAGAAGCTCGCCCAATATCTCCACAAAGTAAAGAAGTTAGCCACTATGTTTAAGACGTTTCGGATAACTCAGATCCCTCGAGCCGAAAACTCCAAGGCAGATGCCCTGGCCAACCTAGCCTCTTCCCGGCACCTGGTGCAAAGCCAAGCTGTTTACCGGGAAACTCTCTCCGTCCCAAGTATAAACAAAGCTCCAATCCTACCAGTAGAAGAGGGAGCAACATGGATGGATCTAATCCTCCAGTATCTGAGAGATGGCACGATACCATAACAGAAGGATCAAGCCAGGAAGCCAATCTCCCGTGCCTCCCGGTACACCCTCGTGGAAGGATAATTATACAAAAAGGCCCTGACCCTACCTTACCTACGATGCCTCGGGCCGAGGGAGGCCGACTATGCTCTCCGAGAAGTCCACAAAGGAATATGTGGGAATCACTTGGGAGCCCGGGCCTTAGCCTTAAAAGTTCTTTGCCAAGGGTACTGCTGGCCCAAAATGAAGGATGATGCAGCTGACTTGGTCAAGAAATGTGAGAACTGTCAATGATAGTCTCCAATATCGCACTGACCTGCCAACCCTATTGTCTCCATCACCAGTCCCCTCCCCTTCGCTATGTGGGGGATGGACATTCTTGGCCCATTCTCCACAGCCGTCGGACAGAAGAAGCACCTCATCGTGGCTATTGATTACTTCACTAAGTGGGTTGAGGCAGAGCCTTTGGCCAGCATCATAGATCACCAGACCCAAAATTTCATCTAGGAGTTAATAGTATGCCGATTCGGGATCCTTCGAGTATTGATCACCGACAACGGGAAGCAGTTTGATAGCTCCTGGTTCAAAACATTCTGTGATGACCTCCACATCGAGCACCAATTCTCATCCGTTGGGTATCCACAGGCCAATGGTTAGGCTGAAGTAACCAATAGGACGCTTCTCCAAGGAATCAAAAGGAGACTTGATGAGGCAGATAAGCAGTGGGCTGACCAGCTCTCCAATATCCTTTGGGCCTATCGGAAAACAGTACGAACGCAACAGGAGAAACTCCATTCTTCATGACATACGGATCAGAGGCCGTTATCCCTCTTGAAATCGGGGTCCCATCAATACGAGTACAATGCTTTGAACCAAGCATCAATGAAGAAGGATTAAGGATGAATGCAGATTTGGTCGACGAAGCCCGGGATAAAGGCCAAATCCTCCTGGCTGCCTACCAGCAGAGGGTTACTCGATACTATAACTCCCGAGTTCAGCTCAGGGACTTCAAGCTACATGACATCGTCCTTCGAAAGAGTGAAGTGTCTCATCCTCGCCACACGGGAAAGCTCATTTCAAATTGGGAGGGTCCTTACCGGATCCGAAAAGTTTGTCGGGTCGGCACCTATGAAATCAAAGATATGGATGGCAAACTCATCCCCCGCACTTGGAATGTGGAGAATCTTCGAAAATTTTATCAGCGAAATGTAAAAGTAAAAATTCAATAAAGTTTCCGTAATTTTCTAAAGTTAAAAAGAGAGTACAAAAGTCGGGCGCTATTGGCCCTGGGTACAAAAAAAAAGCATTAAACCTATTCTAAGGAAATTGGGGCCTCCTAGGCCTCGTTCTCGCCCCCCACTGCCTCCTGGGCATCACCTCCAGTAGGATCCTGGGCCCCATCCACTGCGGCTTACCCTATGCCAGTTGCGGCAATATTTGCCACATCTCCTTCAGTAGCAACCGTGCCCAACTCCCACGGAGGAGCACAAAGATCGAGACCTAAAAAATCGAGCCCTGAATAAAGGAGCTCAACCTGCCTTTTGGCCTCGTTAAAGCCGATTAGGATTTGGTCCCCAGCCTGATCTAGCAGCTCCTCCTCTCTTTCAGCAGCCTTCGCGACCATCTCCTCCGTCTTGGCCCGGGCCAGGTCCCTCTCATTCCTAAGGGCATCCTTGGACTTGCGATGCTGGTCCCTCTCAAAGACGGCATCGTCTTTGGCCCATTCGGCCGACTCCAAGAAAGAGGACAAAGCCTGAACCAGCTCCCTAGTCTCCTCCAGCTTGTACTCAGTCTTCACTAAGTGATCACCCAGATCTGCACAGTGTCAAGCGAGGACGCGGCCAAGAACTCTAGCCTGAAACGCGAACGTTATTAGAAGAAAATAAGGTAAAATAAAAACCGGGATAAGGCAAAGGGGCGTTACTTGGGAGAAGGCGGTCTCCGCAGCTGAGCATAACACCTCAAGGGGCTTCGCCGAGAGCTCCAGCATGTCACTGAGTGGGATCCCCAAAATGAAGTGCTCACGCACAGCCTTTGGGTGTACAAACACCGAGTCGTCACTCTGTAGCGCCCATCGCGGTATGAAGGTGGCAGCGACCCCTGATCCTCTCTAGAGGAGGATGGCCCGAGAGAGGAGTGGGTGCAGCCTGATGCACCCTTTCCACTGAAACTGGCACCCTTGGTGGACTCCCCCCAACTGCAGGCACCGGGGCCAAGATCCGGGCTTTCTTTTGCTCTTGCTCTGAGCTGCCAGCCTCTGCAGCCCTTTTACTCTCTCGAGACATGCGTCTCGCCCTCTCTATGGCTTTGGCAGCTACGTCCATATCTACACAAGGGACGAGCGTTAATAACTTGAAATAACAAATCAAAGTGACTACAATAAGGAACAACCAAGGGCTACCATGCTCGAGGCTCGAAAGAAGGCTGGGAAGACACAGGCCGCACCTGTGGAGTTCTTCGTTATCTCCAAGAACCTCGATATCCAATGGTGTGGCCTGCATTGCCTCTAACGTCTCATACTCTTGGTGCAGGAAGTGTGGCCTCTTGCATTGGCCAACATGCTCCAAACTCCAATTAAGGGGAACGTCGAAGCTCTCAGCACTCCGAAGAAAGAAAAAAACCTCATTCCACCTCTTTATAGAAGAGGGCTTCTCTTTCAGTACTTTCTTCCGCCGCCTCGAGCTAACGATAATCCACCCAGAATGAGCAAGCCGGGATAGTTGGAAGTGGGCCTTGAACGCATTAAGGCTCAATACCTATCCCACCTCCTGGCACACAGCGATGAATGTCAGGATCAACTGGATCGAGTTGGGCACCAGCTGACTTAGTGTGATACCAAAGTATCTTAGCACTGAGCAGAGGAACGAATGAAGAGGGAGCCAAAACCCAGCCTTAAGCTGATGTTCGTAAACACACAGCTCGTAAGGCACCTGGCCTGAAAGGGCGTTGCAAGCTCTCTCCCCACCCCCAGAGCCCTCATATGATAATCTAGAGGGATTCTGTACTTAATCTTGTCCCCACAAGGCTAGCCTCCTTCACCACACTCGGAATGGAGTTCTCTTCGAAATCCACTCTTCTCTCTTGGTATCTATGGCGTCATCCCTAATTATCATTGACGCCCGGACATCCTCCTCCCCGGATGACTCTCCATCCTCGCTCTCTTCTCCACCTTCTGTATAAGGCACGAGGGCACGACCCCCACCGCTACGGGCCGTCTCCCGGGAGGAGATTTCGCCACTAGAAGAGACACCCATTGCCTCTCCTAAATCCCTCGACAAAGCCCCGCTACTATCGCTACTACTGGAAATCCTAACTCACCTAGAAGAACTTTTGAGGAAGACTCCTAAGAAGGTTGAGCGCTCTCAAACTATCTCTTGCTGAACTTATGCTCTCAAAAATGCTAAGTGAGGATTGAAGTGAGGTGAAACTCCCTTATATAAATACTGTGGCAGCAATAACGAGGCGCATTAACTCAGCATGTTAGAGCACACCCCCTGCAGTCCCCCAGGTGTTGTTTCCAGACACTGAGGTGCTAGCTGTCACTAAAACATGCCCTCTGCTGTCACCCATGCGCCACCATTTATTGTCAACCATCATCGTCCATCGCGCCCACTAAAAGGAAGACCCAGTAGGCCCAAAGTGGAGAAAAAGCCCACGTAAGCAATGAGGGGGAAGCCACATGAACATGATTTCTCTAAGTCTTGATCGCTCGGCCAACGTTCTCCAAATTCCGAGCGTATAAACTGCGTTGCATACGCTCGGCCAAGTTTTCTCCAAAGTTTGAGCCTTGTCGAATGCTTGGTTGTATTCTCTAAAGTTCGAGCGTATGAGCTACGTTGCATACGCTCGGCCAAGTTTTCTCCAAAGTCCGAGCCTTGTCCAACGCTCGGCTGTATTCTCCAAAGTCCGAGCGTATGAGCTGCATTGCATACACTCGACCAAGCTTTCTCCAAAGTCCAAGCCTTGTCGAATGCTCGGCCGTATTCTCCGAAGTCCAAGCGTATGAGCTGCGTTGCATACACTCGGCCAAGTTTTCTCCAAAGTTCGAGCATTGTCCAACGCTCGGCCGTATTCTCCAAAGTCCGAGTGTATGAGCTGCGTTGCATATGCTCGGTCAAGCTTTCTCCAAATTCCGAGCCTTGTCAAATGCTCGGCCGTATTCTCTAAAGTCCGAGCGTATGAGCTGCGTTGCATACACTCGGCCAAGTTTTCTCCAAAGTCCGAGCCTTGTCAAACACTCGGCTGCATTCTCCAAAGTCCGAGCGTATGAGCTGCATTGCATACGCTCGACCAAGCTTTCTCCAAAATCCGAGCCTTGTCGAACGCTCGACCGTATTCTCCAAAGTCTGAGTGTATGAGCTGCATTGCATACGCTCGGCCAAGTTTTCTCCAAAGTCCGAGCCTTGTCAAATGCTCGGCCGCATTCTCCAAAGACCGAGCGTATGAGCTGCGTTGCATACGCTCGGCCAAGTTTTCTCCAAAGTCCGAGCCTTGTCCATCGCTCGGCCGTATTCTTCAAAGTTCGAGTGTATGAGTTGCGTTGCATACGCTCGGCCAAGTTTTCTGCAAAGTCCGAGCCTTGTCGAACGCTCGGCCATATTCTCCAAAGTTCGAGTGTATGAACTGCGTTGCATACGCTCAACCAAGTTTTCTCCAAAGTCCAAGCCTTGTCGAACTCTCGGCCGTATTCTCCAAAGTCCGAGTGTATGAGCTGCGTTGCATACACTCGATCAAGTTTTCTTCGAAGTCCGAGCCTTGTAGAACGCTTGGCCATATTCTCCAAAGTCTGAGCGTATGAGCTGCGTTGTATACGCTCGGCCAAGTTTTCTCCCAAGTCTGAGCCTTGTCAAACACTCAGTCGTATTCTCCAAAGTCGGAGCTTATGAACTGCGTTGCATATGCTCGGCCAAGTTCTCTCCAAAGTCTGAGCCTTGTCAAACACTTGGCCAAGTTTCTCCAGGTTCGTGCGTTTGAACTGATTGTCAAAGACCGAGCCTTGTTAAACGCTCGACCAAATTTCTCCAGGTCCGAGCATCGCGAGGCAGTTGTCAAAATGCTCGGCCAAGACTTCTCCTAGTTCAAGCATTTCTCCCACATTGTGCCCAAAATCAAGTTCATTTTATTGAATAAGTATGAAAGGCAAGGATATCATACAAGACAAAGATTGAAAGAAAAAGATATTTTATTAATTCAAAGAATTACAACTAACGACCTCGAAGTACAAAGTAAATAGGGCCCTAATGGCCTCGAAGTACAAAGGGAAAACTTAAACACCAAGCTTTTTAGGCAGTCCAGTACACGATCTGTCCCAGCCCCTTTGCCTTCTTCATGGCACCCCCTGAGACTGAAAGCGCTCACCTGCCAAAGGCAGCCCCAGGCTCAGGGGACCTCCTCAGCCCCTCTTCTTCTTCCGTTCCAAGAAGCTCGAGGCCTAAGAAGCCCACCATCTAGAGACACGACTCCCCCTCCTGGCTTTAAATGAACCAGTGGTACTCCTTTGAGGACGGCCTCAGCCCTTCTTCTTCTTCCGTTCCAAAAAGCTCGAGGCCCAAGAAGCCCACCATCCAGAGACACAGCCCCCCTCCTGGCTTTAAATGAACCAATGGTACTCCTTTGAGGACGGCCGCCCCCCTCTTCTTCTTCGGTTCCAATAAGCTCAAGGAACCGAGAAGCTCATGGCACAAGGAACCTTCACCGCTCCTACTCGGAATCTGAAAGAGATCCTTGCCCCTGCAGAATCTAAAAGAGGTTCTGACCCCCATTTGAAATCAAGAAGAGGTCCATGTTCGTTGAGCCACGGTCCTCTTCCAGAGTAGTCTCGTCTCCCTCTTTGGTTTCCATAAATCCCTCAAGGAACTGTTGACCCCCCTTCATCCTTAACAGCAAGACCATCAGAACTTTCTAGGTCAAAGCGTGACCCCTCAAGAAAAAAGTAAAGCCAAGCCTCACAAGAAACCAAACTCGTTTTAATTTAAAAAGAAACTGTGTTAGGAGCCCCTTTTTATAAGAGGGGAAAACACGTTCCGTGAGAGGAATTAATGCAAAAAACGAAAAAGGATGAGACTTTTACGGTTTCGAGATGACCTTTTTGCCTCCCCCAGACGACTTTCCACCTCCCGAGAATGACGAATCGACTCCCGAGGACAGCCATCTAACACCGGTTTGACTTGCGCGTACCTCTTCAACTCCATTGAAAGCCCGTCCCACACAATACTTCCTTAAGCACATAAATATACTCAAGGAAGTGGGGGGCCTGTGATATGACCCAAAATACTCCAGCCCAAGTAAACTCCAGGACTAGCAAACTCCCCGACCCAATGAATATTGGCCCACATGAGCTCTAGGCCCAACAGAATACTCTAACCCAAATAAGCTCCAGGGCCGACAGAATGCTCCGACCCAATGGACACTCTGGCCCAATGATCGGCCCAGTAGATGCTTCGACCCAATGGGCACCCCGGCCTAATGATCGGCCCAGTAGACGCTCCGGCCCAATATACTCTCCGGCCCAACAAACCTACACCAAGGCCCCCTCTACCCACACCGCCCCGGAGCCGCTCCACGCCACCCTACGACCGCCTACGTCCGCAGCCCTACAGCCATCCTACGACCTGCAGCCACCCTACAGCGCCCCCTCTCCTGAGCTTGTAATCATACCCTCCCCACCGGCAGATGACTATAAATGGGCCAAGGTGTGGACTTCACCGAGATATTCACATACCTCTACTCACACTCCAATTGCTTAAGCCCTCGGTTCTTTTTGAGCCCTCGATTTCTCCTTTAAACCCTTACTAACTTAAGCTTCGGAGCGCCCTCGGAGGTCTCCCTTTCCCCTCCTTCCGAGAGCCTTTAGTTCACCTCTGTTACTTGTGCAGGGTCCAGGCCACATCAACACCTGAGCCACGTCAGCTCTATGCCACATCAGCACCAATGGTTTTTTGGCATCAACAATAATAAATACGAATCACTCTACAAGATTTTACAATAACATTTCTTGTGCTGAGCTGCTTTATTGTGGCTGATGCTATGGTTGAGAAACGGAAGGAATAACCTTAAAGGCGCAAACCAATTGAAAAATTTATAGCCCCAAACTAATAAAAGTTCATCAAAGTAAGATAAAGATTCAATAGCAATCGCTGGCTAACTTTTTATCCCTTTCATCAAGGCAACCATATTTATCCCTGAAAAAAAAACATATATTATATCATTTGCATGATGCAGTGCGCATAAAGTATTAAGAAAACATTCATGTAAATTATTTTTTTTTGTTTTTGAAGATTATCTTTAATAATGAGTTAATCCCTTTCATTTAAAAAAAATATAAACTTTAGTTCCTATCAACATAATCTAATAAAAATATTTGTATCGAAAATAAAAACAAAAATTGACGTCAATCAGCTTTATTTCATGATCTGCACATACAAACTATAATTTTTTTTTTATAAATAATACCCCAAATACTTTTATGATAATTGCAACTTAATTAATTATTTCTCTTTTTTCTATTTATTTCTCCATATTAAAAGTCCCACTCCCACCCACCCCTTTTTTTTCGCCACATCTTTTTTCCCGTTTCTTTCGCAGACTAAAACGCAAAACCTTCTAATTTTTATCTTTCCTTATTTTTTTTATTTCTTCCCTATTTCATCTTCATTTTACTTTCTCTCTATTTATTTCGGCCCTACCATTTTGCTAACAGTCACCACAAGATTCAAAGCTATCTCTTTTCTCTACTTTCAAATCTGCTCTGCAATTTTATAGTACTGTAATGGATGGTCTAAAAACTCATTTCAAGAACTGATTGGATGATAACAGTCAAGGTGAAATTTCAAAATGGACAAGAACAATAATCTTAACTTAAAGAAAAGGAGAATAAAATAACCCCAAAAATAAATCATTTTTTTTATTTGGTCTCAGTCTTGAATGATGAAAATGAAGACTAAAGAGAACTGGATTTTACCAGGTTGTTTATTTGGTTGCAGATATTGAAATGTTACAATTAGTTCACAAATTTATTATCAATTTTAGGATCACTAATCCATTTTCAATTTTACAACAATTCCACAACTTCTCATCTCCTTGAAAGATGAAAATCAAACAAAAAAATAACATTCATTACAATATTTTCTTTCTCGCCACAACAACCAAACAAATATATATATATATATATATATATATATATATATATATATATATATATATATATATATATATATTTTTAAAGAATGAGCTTTTTCAAAATACACTAGCAGCTACAAAACCCCCAAATGCCAAGATGACCCATCTCACTACTGCCCACCACCACCGTTCTCCTCCACCCACCTTCTTCAACACCATCAACTCATCTTTCGCATAAGATCCCCACCAACCCGACTGTGGGGCCCTACAATGCAACTTTAAATCTTAGCGTAGTCTTTAAGTCAATCATTTGTGTTGAGTATCAAACGAGCATAACATGGAAGAAGGAGATGGAGGAGATGAAGTGACCGAACAAAGCACGCAGATGATTTTTGGTGGCAAAATTTTGTTAGACGGAGATGGAGGAGATGCAGAGAGAGCCGCAGATAGAGAAACTAAAAATATGTTAGAATTGAGAGAGAGAGAGAGAAGTGTGAGAGGGTAAGTGAGTGGAGTGGCTAATTAGGGGTAATTGAGTCTTGTAACTTTAGCGTGTCAACTGATAGTTCTACTTCAGTTTGACCCAAATGTTCATGTTAGATTCTGTCAACATGGACTAAAATCTATACTTTGAAAATAAAACGACTAACTCGTAATTAATTATAAACCTCAAAGACGAATAAATAATTTACCACTTAAATGAAGCACTTTTGGCACTTAAATGAAGAAATCTGAAAATTTTGAAGCAGTTATTGGCTAGAGTGCGATAGAGTGCAGACCCCGATACGATCGAGCGTACCAACGCTCATGCGCATACTAAGAAAGCTCGAGCGCAACTCGTATGCGATCGAGCGCACATTTACATATGTGAACAGTAAAACGGCAAAAACCTGTTTTGGAAATAAGAGAGGTTTTGTGTTTTAAGAAGTTTAGGGTTTCTAGAGTCTTCTAGGATTATTCAACCCCTATAAATACACTTGTAAAAACACAGATTAGAGGGATCTTGAAATCTTCTTTTGGATTTGTAAGCTTCGGGAGAGAATTGACGACTCTTCTCTCAGGTTTATTCTTTCTCCTTATTTTATGATGATTATCATTGACAGCATGTGTAACTAACTCTTTATAGGGCTCGATTGAAGCCCTAATTATGCTTTTCCATATATATATATATATTCATTGATTACCTTTGCCAATAGCCACGTCATGATGCTTTAATTGATTAATACATGTTTTATTGAATTCCTCATATGTGTGTGTCTGATCAACGTATGCATGTGGTATGGACTTGTTAGTTAGATCAATTTGGATGACTGAGTCTTGGGTCTGACATTAGTAACAAAAGAAATCCATACCGAATTCTTGGGTTAATCAACATGAAAAACCGGGAGTAGATACCATACCCTAGGTCCTGTGTGATCGTCAATTTCCATAAGTCCTATGCTCTCTTAAGGAACAACTCAATGTTGAATCCCTTAAGAAAGAAAAGAGTTAGAGTAGATACCATGCCTAACTCGTTGCTTAGGGAAATCAATAGCCTAAGGAGTAGATACCATGCCTTTAGGTTGACAACCATTAGGTATTCATTTTTATGGCTAGAGCATTGGGACATTACTTACTAGGAAAGTATGATTAGTGGTGGATATCAAAGCCTTATATTCTTATCATTATCAATCTAGACTTAATAATTATTTCTCTCTTTTTATATTGTGAAATTGATTCTAAGAATGAAATTTAACAATTCCTGTGGAGATGACATTGCACTTGCACACTATGCTACTATTGATTTTGTGCACTTGCAAATAAAACTGTACGATTATTTGTTTATTTATTTAGGTAGATAAACGCACAACATTAGAAGAGAGCACAGAGACTAGATGAGGAAGAACATAATCTAAATAATACTCCGTTATAAATTGATTTGAAGCCTAATGAATGATTAGGTTTTGCACAAAAATGGACTCTAATAACATAAAATGAAATTTGCTAAATTTATAATACCATGTGGCAATATAAATATTTAAAACGTGCCACACGTGCATGCGTTACACCAGCAATATAATGTCACTTATACAACTTTTTAGACTTACACGTGGCTTTTAGCTTACATTACTAGAAATTGAGCTTTTAGCAACCAAAAAAGTCTTTGCAAAGAGTTAAAAGTTGTTGCAAAAACACTAATAAACTCTATAACAAAAAAGTCCCGACTAATGCTCCTTGCCAAAAAAGGTCTTAACGCAACAACATTCATTGTAAAAACCTTGCTGTTGCTATAAACTTGTCTTATTAAGCACTTATAATATTCTATGGAAACAAGAAAATCGTTGCAATATGTGAGCCCTTTCACAACGACCAAAGAAGTTGTTGCATACGTATCCTATCGCAACAACATTTTTGTTGCTGCTAAAACCCAATGGCGATGATGCATAAAGATCTTATCGAAACGACATTTTTTTGCTGTTAAAACCCCAATGGCAACAACAAATTGTTGCGAAATATCCTTCGGCAACCACAAAGTCGCTGCAAAAATGGGTTTGTGTTTTTTTATATAAAATTTCATTATATTTTACCACGTGCTTAAAAATATACATTATAAAATACAAAACAAACCGTATCTGCACAATAAAAAAAACTATCAAAATATATTAGATTAAGAAAAAAGATGCATATTCATCAACCATATTAAAAAATGAGAAACATTTGCCGTCGATAGATCTAGTCTTGAAAATATCAACTCTGCATACAACGTTCAAATTCTTATTGGAATTCAATCTAAATATACAAAATATAAATATCGATGATCACCAACAAAGACCTAATAACTAATCTTCCTAATGTCGAGGATCGCCAACAATGATCAATACGCAACCTCACTGACCATACCACAAAATTTGCACGAACAATGAATACAGTGACGTGAAGGGAACTTCTGGAATTGAAAAATAAAAGAAAGAATATATTACTGATCTACTAGGCTAAACATAAAATTAAACACATCTCTACATTAATTACATAAAGTATCTAAAACTCGAAGTGATAATGCTAATCCTTCTAAAAGTGAACACCAACAAAGCAATTAAGAAAACCTTGCAAATCAATTAAAGTCCTTTTGCTTAAATTAGCTAGTTCTAGAATTATCAAGTCCCAAATCATTTTTTAAGTTGTATTTCCTCTAATTTATAAGAAAGATAAAAAAAAAGCAAGCAAGACTATTTAAAGACCTTCTTAATCAATAAAGAGGGATTTGTACAGCGTGCATAATCGACAAGTTCTAGAACTATCAATAATGGAGTTTTAGTTCGATTAAATGCCTGCTTACATCCCTAATGATATAAGCGAAAGTGTAATAAAATTAACTCAAAAAGTCAACATTGCAACTGGCACGAAGGGGTAAGAGGTTCAAGTCCTAACAGTAATATCTCCTAATGTAAATGAAATCTGAGTTTGATCACTAATAATGAAAATCTCTTTTTTTTAGTCCAAAATGCACTCTTGCTATATTATTTGAATTAACTGTTTTCTTTTCTTTTCTTTTCTTTTCTTTTGACTCAATGTTTATTAATTTATATAATACCATCAGAGTATATTAGGAAGCTAGAGAACAACAGGTCTTTTCCTTTCCCTATTATCAATGCCATTACTCAAGGATAAGTAGAATAGCAATGTAATACTAGTCTATTTCCTTTTTCAAAGAAGTAGATGAACATTTAGCAAGTCTAACTGTGCAAGTGTGAGGTCGAATTCATAGGGAATTGCGTTGTGAAAATATAATTTCATCTAAACTAACCTTATTTTAACCTAGTTCCGAATTTTGAGTTATATTTTTGCAAAAGAAATATAAACTTAAATTAAATGGAGTTAAAAACTAATGATAAAAACACTAAGGTATCTGAATCTACCCCACCAAAGCTAAGCATATATCTTCATGTAAAAATAGCCTATCAAAACATTCCATGAATCCAACTTAAAACAAAAAACAACAAATATCCCAATTAAATCAAAAGCATCCAATGTATCCGCTTTTAACAAATCACAAAGGAAATCCAATTTAATCAAAAACAATTTGATGTATCCATCAGATGAAACACAAGGAATATCCAACAGAACAATTTAAACGCAATCAATCATAAAATTTTACTCAAATAATTGACAGAACATTTATACTAAAAAAACATCAGAATTGAATAAACAAATCTGAAACTATTATGCCAAACAACGGCGAGACTTCATCTTCAACCTTAGTTGAAGATTCTAGCCACTCATAGTTATGAAACTACAGTTCATAATAAAAGTACTAAATATTTAAACTAAACAAAACAAAATGAAAAGAAATATTTACTATACAAGGGAGAAATTCCACTCGTTGTTGGGCGGCGCTTCCCTTCGTGGTAGCAAAGCCTTCGGGATCCACTAGAATGCTAGTAGACGTCCACTGGATTACACCAAATAGCTTTAGGAATTGCACACCGAATGATGAAGTCAGATGGTGTTTATATATGGGGAGTCTCGAAGCACTATAGGTTTCAGATTCGATGTGGGATACTGCCCCGAGTGCGCTCGATCGCAGAATAGTGCGATCGATCGCAGAATAGTGAGATCGATCGCATTTGGGCTCGATCGCAGGTCTTGTGCGCACGATCGCCTGTGCACTCGATCGTGAGTCAGGTGCGATCGATCGTAAGAACACTGCACTACAAAGATTTCGATGTGGGATATTGACCATGCGCTCGATCACAGCACGGTGCGATCGATCGCTAATGCTCTTGAAGCTTGACATCTCCCGAAATGCTTCATTTTCTCCACAAACCTATAAAAATACATAAAACACATAAAAGAAAGTGAAATAATACAAATTAAGAACCTAACAAATATAAATTAAAGGGCTTAAATATGCAATATTTAATACTCATCAAATACCCCCAAACTTATATTTTGCTAGTCCCTTAGCAAAACAAAATAAAAAACTAAATGAAAAACAAAGAACATAAAGATAAGTTCATCACTCATGTTATTCAAAAATTTAAGGAGCACTCAAAATCACGAAATTCGTTCATGAGCAAGCTTAAAAAATCTAACCCATTTTCACAATGAATAAGAATTTAAAACCTAATTACTTACAAGAGGCATGCTAAGACATCACAAGCTTGAATCAATGTAAAGTGAGTTAGCATATACTGATGAGGTTTCCAAATAAGTTCAATGTACAATGTTTCCACGTCTCAAGATTCACAGAATTTCTCATCAGAATAAACAACAATGACATAGTTTTATTTATTTATTTATTTTTATATAAGGTTCTGCTATGTTTAGTTCCCTCAAGCTTTCTAATTGACCTATGTAATGAGTGTTGAGGCAATGACTCCCAAACCAGATGGTTTTAGGGCATTAGGTGTAAAGACACCCCTAAGGACTTACTAACTCGAGTCAAGAAGGCTACGAAACTAAATTGTCCTTAATGCTACCAAGCAAAATTTCCACCTTTTGACGTGAACACTCACTGCTTACTGAGGCAAGAGGTCCTTACTCAGCGAAAAATTTCGCAATGATCATTATGAATAAAGTTTCCACCTTTTGACGTGAACACTCACTGCTTACTGAGGTAAGAGGTCCAGTTACTCAATGGAAAGTTTATTATGATGATCATTTTTTTTATTTTTTTTAAATATACCCAAGTGTTTATCCAACAAGTCATCCCGTTTCAGTTAAGATAAGAAACATACACATTAACATCACATGTCATACCTCACACAAATATGTGCTAATGTGCACGTGTTAGATTGACTCAAACATGTGAATTCTCAACTGCCTAAAGTAAGTAACTAAAGTTTAAACTCTATCATCAGATCATGTGTTCAAAGTTTTAAACTCACCAATGAAATCACATCACAATTTTTTCAGATCAACCAAAATTTTCAGACGAACATGTACATGTATTTATCTTCACGAAGAAAAAAAAACAATAATAAATTAGGACAAAGTGTGTGTAACGTGTCTCCTATATCCCCAAACTTAAATGACACATTGACTCCAACGTGTGAATAATATGAAAAGAGCTGACCTGGGATATGGAGAACTATCTGGACTAGTATGGCTCGTAGCATACCCCCAAACTTGAATTGAAGTACGTGTTGTCCCTGAAAAATAAATACTGGAAAACAAAAATACTAGAAACAAACATTAATCATAAATATATAAAATAATAAACAAATAAAAAGGATAAGCTGTGGGGTGCCTCCCATGAGCGCTAAGTTTAAAGTCTTCAGCCAGACTCCCCCTAGTAGACGACACTCAATCTGAGTAACTAGAATCCTCCAATAATATCGTCTCTATGTTCGAACTCCTCAACTCCAAGAATGGTTTTAGCCTCTGTCCATTTACCTTGAAAGTGTTACCATTCTTTGGATCCTCAATCTCGATGGCTCCATGAGGAAAAATCGACTGAATAATAAATGGGTCTGTCCAATGAGATTTGAGCTTGCTTGGAAAAAGATGCAAGTGTGAATTGTATAGAAGAACTTTTTGACCTGGCTCAAAAGCTCGTCTCAAAATGTGTTGGTCATGAGTCTTCTTCATTTGTGCCTTGTAGGACCGTGCACAATCGTATGCATCATTCCGTAGCTCCTCTAATTCATTGAGTTGGAGTTTCCTTTGTGTGCCAACCTTCGAAAGATTGAAGTTCAACTGCTTGATAACCCAATAGGCTCTATGCTCTAATTCAATCGGAAGGTGACATGCATTTCCGTACACAATACGATAGGGAGACATGCCAATTGGCGTCTTGAAGGCTGTCCGATATGCCCACAGTGTATCAGTCAATCGCAGAGACCAATCCTTTCTACTAGGGTTCACAGTTTTCTCTAAAATGTGTTTGATCTCGCGATTAGAAATTTTCACTTGTCCACTCGTCTGCGGGTGATATGGGGTGGCAACCTTGTGTGTGATGAAATACTTCTTCATCAATTGCTCAAAAATCCAGTTGCAAAAGTGCTTACCTCCATCACTTATGATTGCTCGAGGCGTACCAAATCGAGCAAAAATAGTGTCCTTTAAAAATTGGACCACAAGTCTGTGGTCATTGGTCTTGCACGTAACGACCTCCACCCACTTGGACAGATAGTCCACAACAACTAGAATGTACAAGTAGCCAAAAGAGTTTGGGAACGGTCCCATAAAATCAATGCCCCACACGTCAAAAATCTCAACAATCAGAATAGGGTTGAGGCATATTCCTCCTAGAAAGACTCCCTAGCTTTTGGCAACGCTCACAAGATACACAGTAGGTGTGAGAGTCTCGGAACAGGGTAGGCCAATAAAATCCACACTGCAAAATCTTTGCAGCACTCTTTTTAGCACTGAAATGGCCTTCACCGACATGATCATGACAAAAGGCGATGATATTAGATTGGTCATGCTTAAGAATACACCTTCTGATGATCTGATCGGGACAATACTTGAACAGGTAAGGATC
This sequence comes from Bretschneidera sinensis, assembly GCA_023935145.1. Classification (NCBI taxonomy): domain Eukaryota; kingdom Viridiplantae; phylum Streptophyta; class Magnoliopsida; order Brassicales; family Akaniaceae; genus Bretschneidera; species Bretschneidera sinensis. Next base: position 101,082,695 of record CM043698.1, on the reverse strand, counting down.
GTCCCAGAAAAAAAAGTGTTTTACCATGGCCAAAAACTTTGATTTATCTTGTCGCCCCTAATACAAAGGCACGTGTTCGGTGACAAGATAGTTCACTATATCAGCAAACCATGGAGCGGGATTTTGAGCAATGAGCATCAACTACTCATCAAGAAAGGTCTCAGAAACGGGAATGGCAGCCTCAATGAAATCCACAATTAATCTAGATAAATGGTCTGTCACCACATTTTCAGAACCTTTCTTATCCCGAATCTCGATGTCGAACTCTTGAAGTAGCAAGATCCATCGGATAAGACGAGATTTAGCATCTTTTTTAGAGAAAAGATACTTTAAGGCTGCATGATCCGAGTAGATAATGACCTTAGATCCTAAGAAGTAGGATCTGAACCTGTCTAATGCAAAAACGACTGCTAACAACTCCTTCTCAGTGGTAGAGTAATTAAGTTGTGTGTCGTTTAGAGTTCGACTTGCATAATAGATAACATGGGGAAGTTTATCAACACGCTGCCCCAAAACAACTCCAACAGGATAGTCTGATGCGTCATACATAATCTCAAAAGGCACACCCCAGTTGGGTGGCTGAATAATGGGTGTGGACGTTAGAATCTTCTTCAGATCCCCAAATGCTTTCTTACAGTCTTCATCAAATATAAATGGGGCATCCTTCAACAATAACTTGCATAAGGGCCTGGTGATTTTGCTGAAATTCTGGATAAATCGTCTGTAGAAACCTGCATGGCCCAGAAAAGAACGAACCTCCTTCACTGTACGTAGGGGTGAAAGGTTGGAAATCAGGTCCACCTTCGCTTTATCGACCTCAATCCCCCGATGGGACATGACGTGTCCCAGTACAATACCTTGCTTGACCATAAAATGGCACTTCTCCCAATTAAGCACCAGGTTGTTCTCCTTGCACCGTACTAAAACCAAAGTGAGACGGTGCAGGCACTCCTCAAATGATGAACCGAAGACAGAGAAGTCATCCATGAAAATTTCTAAGATCCACTCTACCATGTCAGAGAATATGCTGACCATGCATCGTTGAAAAGTAGCGGGTGCATTGCATAACCCAAAGGGCATGCGACGGTAGGCGAATGTCCCAAAAGGACATGTAAACGTCGTCTTCTCCTGATCTTCGGGGTCCACGGGGACCTGGTTATATCCAGAATAACCATCCAAAAAGCAATAATACTCGTGCCCAGCCAAATACTCCACCATCTGATCAATAAATGGAAGTGGAAAGTGATCCTTTCTTGTGGCAACGTTCAGCTTACGGTAGTCTATACACACTCTCCACCCTGACTGAACACGAGTTGGCACCAACTCATCATCCTTATTCTTTACTACCGTCAATCCCGCTCGCTTGGGCACGATATGAATCGGGCTCACCCACTTGCTATCAGAGATGGTATAAATGATCCCTGCATCTAACAGCTTAATTACTTCTGCCCTCACAACCTGTTGCATAGCTGGGTTGAGCCTTCTTTGGGCTCCCTCGATGGCTTGGTATTCTCCTCCAAATGTATCTTGTACATTACCAACGAGGGGCTGATTCCCTTAATATCCTCTATAGTCCAGCCAATAGCTTCCTTATGCTCTCATAAAACATCTAATAATTTCTCCTCTTGAACCTCACCCAAATCTGATGCTATAATCACAGGCAAACAATCGGCTGGACCTAGGAACTTATACTTAAGATTATCCGGTAAAGGCTTAAGCTCCTTCTTGTGGGGTTCAGGTGCTACCATCTCCTCCTTCTCATTGCTTTCTCGAGGATCAGACTCCAATATGACATTCACTTGCTCGAGTAACTTATCTAAGCCCAAGTCTTCTCCAAAGTGAGCAAAGCATGCCTTCAAGGGATCCTCAATGCTTGATTCATTCACAATCTCCTCAAGAATCTCCTCTATCAAGTATACATTTCTCACTTCATCATACTCCAGTGGTTGCCTAGTGATATCAAAGATGTTTAACTCCACTGTCATATTTCCGAAGGAAATCTTCATCACCCCTGCCCTACAATTGATCAGGGCGTTAGCCGTGGCTAAGAATGGTCGCCCTAGAATAACCAGTATCTGAATCCCTACATTCTGAACCGGCTCTGTGTCAAACACAATAAAATCCACGGGGAAATAGAACTTATATACTTTTATCAAAACGTCCTCAACTATTCCTCGTGGTATTTTCACTGACTTGTCAGCCAATTGAAGCGTTGTGTTTGTGGGCTTCAATTCTCCTAACCCTAACTACAGATAGACTGAGTAAGGCAGAAGATTCACATTTGCTCCTAGATCCAATAAAGCCCTCTCGATCTGGCTGACTCATATCGTGCAAGAGATGGTAGGACTCCCCGGGTCCTTATACTTGATGGGTAGCTTGCACTGAAGGATTGAGCTAACCTGCTCGGTCAAAAATGCCTTCTTCGGGACATTCGTCCTCCTCTTGATATTGACCAAGTCCTTTAAAAACTTGACATATGACGACACTTGATGGATAGCATCCAAAAATGGGATATTGATTTGGACTTGTTTGAATACCTCCAAAATTTCCTCATACTTCCCTCCTTTCTTAGGCACCTGTAATCTCTCGGGGTAGGGCGCTTTAGGTATAAATGACTTAGGAGGGTTCTTCACATTAGGTATGGCTGTAGATGACTCAGCATCTCTCTTCTCCTTATTGCCACCTTCTTCCCCCTGCTGCACAGCAGGGGTCTCTTCTACTCGATTGTCCACTTTTCTCCCAGACCTTAGTGTAACAATCGATTGCATTTGTTCCTCCCCATGCGTAAGATGTGAAGAATTTCTAACCATAAATTATCCCTTCGGGTTGGGCACGGGTTGATTGGGGAACTTTCCTTTCTCTCTCTCACCCAAGTGACTTGCAATTTGCCCTATTTGACTCTCCAGCTTGGCAATTGCTTGGGTGTTTACCACTGTTGCACTCTTCACATCACTCATATTTTGGCTAGTCGTCTTCATGAACTCCTTGAGGGTTTCCTCTAGCGACTGTGAAACTGGCGCTGGTGTTTGAGTGGGTGCTTGGTAAGCAAATGATGGTGATGGATGGGCAGAACGACCATGACTAGGAATTTGTGGGGAAAATCCGGGAGGATACTGATTGTGAGCATGATAAGGGGCTCCTCCCTAATTCATTGGTTGGTTCTGCTTCCATGAAAAATTTGGGTGGTTCTGCCACCCTCGATTGTACGTCTCGGAGTATGATCCATTCGACTGCCTCCTATAGTCATTGAAAGCATTTACTTGTTCCATAGGATACTCGGCAAAAGCCGGCATTGATGGACAATTATGTGCTAGATGCATGGGACTAGTACAGATGGAACAGCTATCAACATTGAATGTGTTGGCAGCATTGATGGACTAGCCCACAGTGAGAGCGTCAATCCTCTTAGTGAGAGCATCTAATTTCATCCAAAGGTCAATGTCCTCCTTTACCTCATAGATGCCTCCTCTCTTAGGAGCACGAGTGGATTTATCTCGACAGCTTGAAAAATTCCACTGTTGCGAGTTATCGGACAACTTGTCCAACGCCTTGTATGCTTCCTCCCCCGTCAGACTCAAGAATACCCCCCCATTCATAGACTCGATCATGCTACGGTTGGGTTGAGTCAACCCTTGGTAGAAGAATTGAACAAGTCTCCAATTTTCATATCCATGTGGAGGGCATCTGATCAGTAACTCTTTGAAGCGCTCCCAGCTCTCAGAGAACTTCTCATCCTCGTCTTGAGTGAAAGAATTAATCTCCTTTCGGCACTTATTCACTCTAGACATTGGGAAAAACTTATGATAAAATTTACTACGCAAGTTTTCCCAAGATGTGATAGACCCAGGCGTGTTGGAATCCAACCACGCCCTAGCTCTATCGTGAAGAGAAAAAGAGAAAAGTCGAAGATGAACAGACTCCTCAGAGAAGTTCTGGAATTTGAATGTAGCACAAATATCTTTGAACTTCTTCACATGACTATAAGGGTTCTCAAGATCTAAGCCATGAAATGAGGGTAGGAGTTGGATGACATGTGGCTTTAAATCAAAATGGGTGGCATTGGTAGGTGGAAACACTATGCAAGAAGATGAATTGGTCGCAACGAGTGCGAACAAATCCCTAAGGGATGTAGTGGAGTCCACGTTCCAAGCTCTAGGTTGCTCTACATGTTCAGGATGATTTGCATTCCTAAAATTTTCTCCCATTTCAACTGTCTCTCTTTCAACTAGTGCTCTTTTCTGTCTCCTAAGAGTTCTTTCTAAGTCGGGATCTAAATGTATCAAATCTAAATTCAAGGATCTCCGATCAAGCATATGCCGCACAGAAAGCAGTAAAATCACCTAACCAGCAGAAATTTGCAAAAATGTTTTATTTATTTTATTTAACAATGCAAATAGAAACAAATAAAATAAAATAAAATTGCCAAAAAGAAAAATCAAACAAACAATACCAACTAACTAGTAGAAAAATAAAATTAATTCAGACAAAAATTTCACCAACCAAACAATTCTCCGGCAACGACGCCAAAAACTTGTTGTGAATTTTAAATTACTCACAAGTGCACGAATCGTTTGCAATATAGTGTGTGCAAGTGCGAGGTCGAATCCATAGGGAATTGCGTTGTGAAAATATAATTTTATCTAAACTAACCTTATCTTAACCTAGTTCCGAATTTTGAGTTGTATTTTTGCAGAAGAAATATAAACTTAAATTAAATGGATTTAAAAACTAATGATAAAAACACTAAGGTATCTGAATCTACCACACCAAAGCTAAGCATATATCTTCATGTAAAAATAGCTTATCAAAACATTCCATGAATCCAACTTAAAACAAAAAACAACAAATATCCCAATTAAACCAAAAGTATCCAATGTATCCGCTTTTAACAAATCACAAAGGAAATCCAATTTAATCAAAAACAATTTGATGTATCCATCAGATGAAACACAAGAAATATCCAACAGAACAATTTAAACGCAATCAGTCATAAGATTTTACTCAAATAATTGACAGAACATTTATACTAAAAAAAATCAGAATTGAATAAACAAATCTGAAACTATTATGCCAAACAATGGCGAGGCTTCATCTTCATCTTCAACCTTAGTTGAAGATTCTAGCCACTCATAGTTATGAAACTACAGTTCATAATAAAAGTGCTAAATATTTAAACTAAACAAAACAAAATGAAAAGAAATATTTGCTATACAAGGGAGAAATTACACTCGTTGTTTGGCGGCGCTTCCCCTCGTGGTAGCAAAGCCTTCGGGATCCACCAGAATGCTAGCAGACGTCCACCGAATTACACCAAATGGCTCTAGGAATTGCACACCGAATGATGAAGTTAGATGGTGTTTATATAGAGGGAGTCTCGAAGCACTATAGGTTTCAGATTCGATGTGGGATACTGCCCCGAGTGCACTCGATCGCAGGTCTTGTGCGCACGATCGCCTGTGCGCTCGATCGTGAGTCAGGTGCGATCGATCGTAAGAACACTGCACTGCAAAGATTTCGATGTGGGGTATTGACCATGCGCTCGATCGCAGCACGGTGCAATCGATCGCTAATGCTCTTGAAGCTTGACATCTCCCGAAATACTTCATTTTCTCCACAAACCTATAAAAATACAGAAAACACATAAAATAAAGTGAAATAATACAAATTAAGAACCTAACAAATATAAATTAAAGGGTTTAAATATGCAATATTTAAGACTCATCACTAACCAAAGATTTCATTATTTTGTCAAAAGCTTAGAAGTTTTAATTCATTAATAAAAGCAAACAAAAACTCATTAAATAAAACTAGTTATGTGTCAAAAGGGGATAGAACACAATGTATTGTTTGCCTATAAAAACCTAGAGGCATCTAAAACGCTTTTTACGGGAGTCTGACCACATAAATTCATTAAGAACTCTATCAATTAGTAAAAATCAGCCAATGGGCAAAAACCTCAAATTTACAATAAAATACTGACATAAATATCCTCCCAAGGCTAAGAGTTCAGCAGAAGAAATATTTCAAGAAAAAAGCAGAAGCCTAATTCAGCCACCTGAAGCAACCAAGTCCATCTGTCCATGCATAAGGCTTCCTTAAGGTCAATCAAATTCAAGTTCCAGCAAGCTGGTAAAACTTAAGGTAGGCAACTCATCTAAAACATTAGAGTAAAAATAAAATCAGAAGTTGCAGAAGCATCAGTAAGAATAATCATCATTCAGGTAAACCTCAAAGTTTCACGAACATTACCTTAGCTTTCCCTATTGGAAGGCAAAAACTGGAATCAAGAAATTCAGCAGAAACAGGGAATGACTCACCATACCTGAAGCACAAAAATTAGATTAGCAACAACACTTTCAAAAGTAGCTCTACATATCTTAATATGTTACAAACTCTAGCACTAAACTACTCACAACAACTCATTTTCAAGGAAAACAACAGGATCAGGGTCCCTTATAGCAACCTTTAGTAGTCCACAAGCATCTTCAGAAGAGTATGTGGTCAGCACTTTCAAGCCAGGGCAAGAGGCATACCATGCTGCATAACACTGCATAGTAATTAAGAAAGAGCTTTGTCAAATATTTGTTTCTCCACATAATGAGCCCCAATTGTCCCTCTAGATTCTAGAAGCACATAAGCAACTTAGTAAAAAAATGGAAAAGTGTTTGGGCAAGGTGAATCCAGGATCAAACTAAATATGTATCATCACAAGAGGGTGAAAAGTAGATAATGAAATCATAAGGGCATAAGAGAGTTGGAGAACCATACATGAGAGTGTTGGGCACCAACTGTAGCAGCAGCACCATTAGGTCCTCTGAAAACAATGGGCACAGACATCTAGCCAGAAGACATATAGTTTGATTTTATAGCAGAATTAATAGTGCGGTCAATTGCCTGAATTTATTTCAAGGAAACAGATCAATAAGAGATAATCCTAAAAAAGAAATCCGATTAAAGCACATCAAAGGTACAAATGGCACTCAAACTGTAAAGAGCTGGCAATCAGGGAAAATTACAAGGCCCCTTCATGGTAAAATAGAAAAAATGGTAACAAAAATGGAAACAATTACTCACTTCCCTTTCTTGTTGGTATCAATAATTATCTATTCTTTGAACGTTCTTCTTTTCCTGTTTTAGAATCACCTGAAAGAGATGGTAGCATCATGATATGCTAATAAGCAAAAATTATCAAGAAATAAACAGAGTTCAATTCATCTGAGAAAAGAATAATTTAGAAAGAAAAAAGGGGAGGACAGTAAATTAACATGTAAAAAGTTGAATCCATCAAGTTTAAAGATTTTATAAAATGAATAGCAAAAAACGCACAATACAAATGCAAATTCAAGATACCTAAACATCTCTTCTAGCAAAATATATAACTACATTCAAGATGATAAAAAGGAAAGTAAAATCATGTCCCATGTTTGACATTATTCTCTGCAGTTATTATCTTGATTTTCAATGATAAAAGAATTCAAGCAAAGCCAAAAAAGAGAACATAGCAGCCTCCCAAAACTTGCACATTTATCATGGTACCAAGACATATACATGATGTTTTGATGCAGAGACACATTATAACCACATTTTAACAAAGGTCACGATCATTGTTAACTAAATACATTCCAAAGATATATTCTATCAGTATTGATATGAATCAGGCACCATTTTATTTCATAGACAATTAGACATATTCAAGAAAATTAGCTTGATAGAGTGGGTAAAAAATACAAACAGCATTCTATTAAGGTTTCCCATCCATAGTGCAGCTCAACACCTAGCATGTATAGAATTTCAAAATTGTATGTATAAAAGAAGTTACTTTGTTATGTTAAAGTTGGTTTTACTGTTTCTCCCCTGTAACAGAAGATCCTTGTAAAATCCTTATGAAGCCTAGTAAAATCCTTGTAACAGAAGATCTAATGATATATTCACAAGAAGTCTACTTAGTAAGCTGAAATGAGCATTTTCATCACTAACCCTCACTTTCAAAGTTATTGAGCAAATTACTTGCATAATCAACAAACCTTAATGGACTTGAAATCAGCGTTTTGTTCTTCATGTCCAAATAATTTCAAACAGAGTCTATACAATTTTCAAATGAGTTCTACAGAAAAATTACACATGCTTCTAACAACCATATAAAAACATGATCAATAAGAAATTGAAAATACTGTTGGCACCCCAGAACTTAAAGTGACCACTCACAATAATTAAACTTGTGCACATACACTTAGCACCCCTGAACTTCTACTATTGCACCTAAACTAAGAGCTTATACCAGATCTTACCATTGCACCACAACTGGAAATAACAGTGGCTAAATAAGGATCTGATTCAAACTTTGAGGACCATAAGCCAACTGACTTTGAGAGGAGCTTAGCTACCATCACTGGGACTATACATTTCCATCGTCCCTTTTCCCATAACTGACTTCTGGGCGCATGAATACTTTAATGAGACAGAACATATAATAAGCATTTTTCAAGCTACATATAGAAGGTCTCACCAATTAAGTGTTACAACCTAATGTACAAGTTTTCAGTAACATACTTGAACTAATCCATCTAACGTTCATACAACCCAAAGGACACAGGCAAAGGGAGAGAATCTTCCCTCATTCCTAAGTTCAAAATTTCATCATGTGATTGACATACATATGCATTGAGCACATTTTAGATTTATTTTTATATCTTTAGTTATGAGTCACCCATTAGCTCATACAACTTATGAAGGTTCAAAGAAGTTTAATCACTTAAACATGTTAAGAAAATAAGCATGTTCTCAGGCCATATGCAAAGACTCTCATCTCCATAATCCAGGCCATGTGCCATAAAAAAGGCTCTAATATCCTAATCTTAGTAAAGAACTAGTAGACGATCCTCAGGTCTTCAGCAGACCACATGAATTCGGTCCATCCAAAGTTTGTTGCGACTAAGTGGGGCTAGATGAAGGGAGAAAATCTGGCCTGATTCCAAATATTCTGTGTTTCAATGATCTATGATATTGAGAGCATTTTAGACTCACTTCTGATATCTTGACTGGCAACTTGCTCATGATCATATAGACTGGCAACTTGCTCATGATCATATAGCTATATTTATGTCTGCAATTTCTCAGAATCTCATCTAGTGTAAACCTGTGTGGTCATAAATTCTCCTGTTGTATATATCTACTTCTATGTAGCATTCATCTCACTTCCAAGTTTTTTCCTGTAATTCCTTGATATCAATGTTCCAATTCAATGCAGTATTTGGCATCAAATCTAGGAACCAAAGCATGTAAATACAGTTGACATTTCAGTTACAGAGGACAATGGACCATACGTTGGAAAGGTTTCCACCATGTAAGATCAAGATTATTATTCTTGCAATATTAGAAATTTTCAAAGAGAAGTTTATGCAAATTGAAACTTGACATGCACCTAAAACACTTTCAGGGAAGATTATTTGTCACTTGGAATGCAATATAACAGAAATGATAACGTTTATCGGTTACAAGCCAAACCTCAACAACATGGTAGGATAAGTAAATGTTTTATTCTAGGATGAAAGAAGTGAAGAGCCAATATTAAGAAAAGATGATACCAATACAGAGAGGTTTCATTCCAAAATGAAGTTAAAATGAAGTGAAGAGCCCTCAAGAAAGATAATAAAGTGAGAAAAAGTTTCTGAGTAAAATAAGAGCTAATGGTTCCCCCTCACAGCAAGAAAACTAGCCTAGTTTGTAAAATTAGGCACCCATTTGAAAATAACGCCAATATTCCTCATGATACCCAAGAATTATGTCATGACATGCAAATACTTGTTACCCACCCTCACTTTTGTGCCCATGCAAACATGATGTCTCTAAAAGCTTGGGTGCTTAGGATACTTAAAACACACCAAACAAGAACAAATCTCCACTTGAAAAGTAGAACCCACATTGAAAAACATAGAGAAGTTGTGTACAAGATTATCATCATATATATTCCTTAAATTCAACTAATCTTAGTTGTTCCTAGGTTTCTCAAGGAAAACCATTACAGTTCACTAGTTCAATTTAAGTTTCCAAGGCATAGAAGAGAATCCAGCAGAATGCAAATTTAAGTCTTTTTGGTTTTATTGAATAACTAGTCATTACTGTTGCCCAGACAAAAAGTTTTTGAAGAGGAAAGAATCATGCGTACAAGGAACATCATGAACTAGTATAAGCTATTTTATATCTACTCATGACAAAAGAAAAAAGGAGGAAAGGAATATATAAAAAATTATGCAACGCATCCACAGAGGCATAATAAGGCTACTAGCACAAAATCAAGCTACAGCTTGGAAAAGATTATGTATCTTTAATAAGCTACTTACCCTTGCCGCTCCATTTTTGTGACCATGGTAGGTGGGTCCATTCTTATACTCTCCATACCAATAGTAAGTCCTGGATCTCTCATCCTATAGAATACCCCCTCCATGTTAAGTGCCAAAATTTCAACGCCCAACAACTAAATATGCATAATTGACTAAAACTTATTTCCCACTTCACATTTTCCCCTTAAAAACTATAGCCAAAAAAATATAAAATGAACTATAAGTGAAGGACTGATGTCAAAGCACAACCTCGGTATGAAACCTTCCTAAATTTTCCATCATCAAGGTTAATATTCTGAAGAGAATGATAAATTAAAAAATTAATAACGTATTCACTTAACAAACCAAGAATCAATCACTAAACTTGAATGCCCATTTCATAACCAAATTCAATCATCAAGACAAAAATCATAAGAGCTCAATCGACTAAAGCATTCATGAATGACATATCACCTATAGAACGAGTAATTTGTACTAATCCAAAAAATTAACCTAGAAAGAAAAGAACACAAAAATTGGAGGAAATTTACCTTGGATTTTAATTTGAACTTAGGTTTTGATTCTCCTTTGAGAAGAAAACCCAAACTTCTTGCTGTGGCTGTTAAAAACCCAAATAATGAACGTCAGTTAAAACCATATATACCCTTAATTGGTAAGAGATAAAAAGAGTTTTATAAAGAGAGAGTTCATTCTTGTTGTGGCTAATATCTGCGGTAGTCGGCGAGGAGTGAAAGCGGTGCGAGAGAGACTGCCGAAGATGCACAAGATGCAGAGAGTGAGATTTTTTTTTTTAACTTTGAGAGATAAAGGGAGTGAGAGGAGATGAGAGTGACGTAAAGCGAGAGAGAGCTCTTGTGGAAGCAGCGCGAGAGGGATAAAAATTTTAGGTTAAAATTTCCCTTATTGGGGAGTTACTGAGAGAGACTTCAAAAACCTTCTGAAACTTCAATAGGTGAAGGCCCAGAGCTCGGTAAAGAGGACAACTACTTGATTTAGAGCCAACTTATAGCAACGATAAAAATTTTGTTGTTGTTAAAATTTGTTGCGAAAAGTCAACTTTCTTGTAGTGTTACGCTTCCTCTATTTTATAATATTTGTTTTTTCTCCGTAATATCTATTCTATTGCAATTTTTTTGTTAATCTTAAATTAATAAATTTTTCAAATTTACTTTTATAAATTATTCTGGTTTCTAAAAATTGTTTTTCACAATTTTAATCTAATCAAATATGTAAGAGAAATAAAACATCAAATGCATCCGAAAGTTAACATTAACTAACAAAATGAGATGAAGTACTATTTTAAATTTTTTTTTTTTTTTTTTTCCATTTGGGATAGGTTTCCACCACTTTGTTATCTTAAAATCTCTAACTAAAATCCCATAAAGGGAGGAAAAAGAAAACGAAAACAGAGTCTCCTATACATGCCTCGAGACCATAGATATAATAAAATTTATTTGTCGTGGTGAACAAAGCCATTCGATATTCTGGACTCTAGAATTATATGGATACGTCCAATCCATCTCCTAGTTATGTTGCATGTCTCCTAAAAAATCTAACTATATTTGAAAAAAGGGGACAGCTACTACTCTTTTTTTATTTTTGCACAGAGACAGCTATTAGGTACTCGTAATGCTGTACTATGGTTCGTAAATAACAACATTGCTGAAGAAACAACAGCTAGAAGAACAAGATCAAAAAGTGCTTCATATGCACTCTGTTTAAATATCTAACACTAACCGGAAAAAAATTCTCACCTATTGTACATTGAAGCAAAATTTTAATGGCTCAATTGATGGCCATAGTGAAATCAATCACTCTGTATGGCTCGCAAGATGGAGTGCAAGGAGCTTGATTGTTGAAAATTATTGTATGATTCTCGAACCCACATAAAAGAACGATGGCTTTTTAAGTTGGGTGTTGGACTATAGTGCGAGTATAACTATGGTGACAAGGACATATTTGTGTATATATATATATATTGGAATCAGAATCTGTTAGCTTAACCTTTTAGTCTCAAGTGGTCTCTAACATCATATATTTTGGTCTCCCATTTAGTACAATATTGTCCGCTTTGGCACACTAGGCCACACGGCTTTAAAACATGTTGTGCAAATGGAGATGATAATCATTTATAAAGTGACCGATCACATCCTCTTTAGGAGATGTGGGATATCTAGACTTGACCCCATCTTGGGGTATCACAATCTCCCTTTCTTAGGGTACAACATCCTCACTGTGTGGTATACATCACCGGCTGAGCTTTCGAGAGTCGGCTTTGATATCATTATAACGACCCAAGCATAATACTGTCCGTTTTGGCACACTAGACTGCACGGCTTTAAAACGTGTTGTGCAAATGGAGATGACAATCACTTATAAATAGACCAGTCACATCCTCTCTAGCCGATGTGGGATCCCAAGACTTGACCCCCATCTTGGGGCATCACATGAACTCTCCAAACCCAAGTTTTTTCTCAACTTAAGTTAGCAATCACCTTATTCACATCAGTGACGGACACGAGTCTATCGTTGATAAGGTTTTTTTTTTTTTTTTCCAAATTCAACAACAAATGTGTATGTCGTTGATATAGTTTTTTATTTGATTTTTTTTATATTTTTCTGTACTTGTTTAAATCTATTCAAAATATATCCATTCATAAATATCAATAAGATAGATCAAGTTTGTCTTAATGATATTAATAAAAATATATTTATAAAATATAAATCTCTATTATCAAATAAAATTTGCTTTCAAAATATAAGTCTTATACAATGTTTCATTAAAAAAAGGATCCAAAGTTGCTTGTGATCCCGATCATCATCTTAGCCCACTGCACTCGAACTTGCAAGATCCAATAGAAAAATAAAAAAGTCATAACACATATAGTCATTACATATATAAACGAAAATGAAATTAATTGTTTTAATAGTTCTAAACCTTTGCTATATAATCCAAACCGGTGATCCAAAATGGATTTTGCTTATTCTCACGAGTCACATTTCACCCTATGGACGTCTTAGTACATTCGACTCATCACTTGGATAAATGTTTTCTCCCATATAACCAGTAAGTGTTAAACATTTTTAGCCTAAAATCCACTCATTTGCTAACCGGTGATTCAAAATGGATTATGTTTATTCTCACGAGTCACATTCGATCCCACAGACACGTCAGTACCCCCGACTCGTCAATTGTATAAGTTTTTTTTTTATAATATTTTCACCCCTAAAACTACTGAAATATTAAATGTTTTTAGCCTAACACCCACACTTTTGCGAAATGATGATCCAAAATGAATTTTGTTTGTTCCCATAAGGGAGTAATGAAGTAAGAAGTAGAAAAAAAAATTATCATAAAACCATGAGAATAAAAAAGGATAACATATTAGTGAATAAAGAAATAGATAACAGATTATCCACATCATGCATGTTTATGCATGCTTTCTAACCATATTCTTCCATTCATAAATAGGTAAGGGTTCCTAACCTATTCAAGAATGCATAATCCTTATTGCATTTAGTAACTCTTATGTCGTTTTATGTACACAAAGTTACATATAGGACTTTTTATGTCCATCTTTTGTAAGTTCATAATATACAATATGTGGGTAAATCTTGGTATGGACATTAGTACCAATGACTTTGAGTAGCCATCTTTTATGCAATTATCTTCCCAAGTAAGTTGCAAGTTGAGGTATTTAGTAGGAGACATTCTTACATATTCTCAAACTATACTCAATTTATACTTCGAGTGAGATCATGATAGGCTATCAATGGCCTTGAATTAGAGAGAGAGAGAGAGAGAGAGAGCCATTAATGACCATGATTTTACTCGGAGTATAAGTTGGATATACACCAAAAGTATGTAAGAATTTCTCCTTTAGTAGAGTGACAGATCTCTTCGCAATAGGTGCAAAATTGTATGTTGCATTTGTCTTTCTCACTTATCTCTTCTTGACTCTTGGCATTTCTACCATGTCGTCCTTTACCGACAAGTCCATTGCAGCATCGATTTCCTCTACCTAGCATGGGAAAGGATGGGAATTATCAGCTTCTTTCTTGGATCTCAAGCACTCAGATCGAAATAGGGAGATGCGAGACTTCTTAGAGGTGGTGTTTGAAGACTCTATAAACGGTGACACTTTTTCCTTATGTTAAGTATAGTAATCATGTCTTTGTAGCTAGAAGGTTTTGCGAGTCCTTCAAGCTTTGGTTAGTGAAGGTATGGATTTCTAAGTTCTTCAAATGTATCTTGAAGAGATGAAGCATTCTATCAATGCTCGTCTATATTAGTCTAGTCTCTTTAATGACTTCACAAAATTTCACGTCTTTCTCTTATAACTTTTTAATGTAAAAAACACGGTCTCCTTTGCACTCCTTGTCACTTAAGGCTCAAAGAAATGCTTGTCACAAGCTCCTCAACTATGAAGAATTAGGCTTGGAAACATTGATCATTGAGGGAAATAAAAAAAAATAAAAAATATTGACTCCTTTATATCCAAATCACCTTATGATTTGTATAGAACATCTCACAATCAATAAATTTAGGGTTTAAAGTTGTTACCTTTGATTTGATTTGTTCTTGACACGTTGGAATTAATGTAGCCGAATTCTCCACTATGCCCGAATCCACACTCCTTTGTGTTCTTGAATTCACAACAACCTCAAAAGTGTGTGGTCTCCAAGGTTGATCCACATAGGACAAATCCTGAATTGGGATTTCTCTCTCAGTTATATCTCTTTCTCTCTCTCTCTCTTAGAAAGAAGATCAATTAAAACCCTAGGAGAAACTTGTGTGTAGATTTTGTACTAGAAAATTTCGCAAACACCAATAAACTATTTATAGTGTTAGGGTTAGGTACAATTAACCATTAAATGTAAACTAAACACCTGCAATTATTTCCTAATTACTCATTGCCACTTTTGTTTGTGACCCCTTAGGTTCAAAGTAATTAGGTTATAGTATGTAATTTCAATTGGAACCCTTTCTATTTAAATAGAAATCCTTCTAATTTATTTTGAATCAGAACCCTTTTTGATTATCTCTTTTATAAGAATTAATTAATTTCCTATTAAATTAATTCTTAAGGCTTTTACAATCATAAGTGACACCTAGCAGCATATAATGACTACCTAGATAGTGTGAATTTGGTTGTGAAACATTGAACTTTGATGTTATTAGTTACCATGCAATTCAATCTTACCATGCCCCATTAAGCTAATTAGGGGTATGGAATTACTGTCAAGTCCTTTGTATTAATACTATATGTCTAGATCTCAAGAATATAATTCTATTTGTGAAATTAGAAACTCATTTATAATTTTCACTCTGCTTTGGCCAAGGAACTTTCTGAATTATACCTTAGTAGATCACATATGACATTCTCCCCTTTTACTTAGGAATAATAGATCCCTTGTTGTACACTCGCATATCTCCAAATAAAACATATTATACCCAATTACTACTAATTAATGATCCATGAATAGAACCATATTAAATAGTATCAAACTATAATAAGTCGCATACAAGATAACAATGGTGCCTCGTGTCTAAGGATCACATGTAAAATTGCAACATAAGAACTACATGTTGACAAGTAAAACTCCATTAGGTGTTCTTAAGTCAAGTTAGGTTCAATGAATTCATTCTCCAATTATCATCCACATACTTGTTTTAGTGTCTACCACTATAACGGCCCATCCCGAGTTGGCCACCCTCGAGATGGTGTTGTCACATTTTGAAAATCCCAGAATGACACATATATGCAACAATAAAAATTATACCAACAAAATTTTTTACATCAATCCTCAACCCTCAACAGGGGAGATACACCATTCTGATCTTGACTTAAACATTTTATACAACGTTATATACATGAATATTTACAAACAAATTTTTATTTTATTTTCTCATTAGTCTGAGGATGTGGACACGTACGTGGCTTACAGATAATGATTTCGTCTGAATCTCAACTCACCAAACTATCTGTCATGCCTGCTACTTGAAATCATTGTACAATGAGGAGTGAGCTTCTCAAGCTCAGAGAATTAAATTTACTAGAAGTATTCAATTACTTCTAAAAAATCTTCCGATATTCGTTCATCTTTTTCCTCAATAAATTCAATAACAATATTCTGTAATCACTACTCAATTTCATAATTCCCCTATTACACAATCTCTTCTTAAGTTGCTCATCAGACATATTTCTATATTTCTTCCTTAGCATATTTGTCTCTCTGTGAGACTTATTCCTCTATCAATAGATTTACAATCATAAACAATACTTTAACATATCAAGCAATAACAATCAATATTTAAAGAAAACGCAATGCATGAAGTTAAATGTTATTATTATTGGGAATATCTTCCCACATATCAACATATTATTTATTTATTTATTTTTTTATCTTAGATCGGTTGCCTTCCCGGTTCTTTCATTCTCATTTAGACAGATTGCTTTCTCGGTTCTTTTATTCTCATTTAGACCTGCCGCCTTCCTGGTTCTTCCATTTTCATTTACACCTGCTACCTTCCTGGTTCTTTTATTTTCATTTAGATCGGCTGCCCTCCTGGTTATTTTATTTCATGCATATGAATAATGATATGAATAAGCATATAAATAATAAAATAAAAAGAAACATGTATTCACACATTTAAACTAGCGATCCTGATTATTCTCAAATTATTATTTGAAAAAAATTTCACTAAATTCTTCTCTTCATAAATCATATCAAATCATCCACTATAGCTCGTCAAGAATTTCATTTATCATCTTTAATATTAAATCGACTAATTATTCCAATAATATTATTTCTCATAAAATAATTCTCTATACATAAATTATTCCTATCATACCTATCAACCAATTTACATCTACCACCAAATCATAAGTTAATAATTTATTCAAAAATTATCACTATATATTTCATATTTATCTTGATTACTTAAAGTAAATCTAACTCACCACGTAGCACTTAAAGCTAGCCGTGGATCACCTCCTTGCCTTTCTTGCTCATTTCAGCAATTTCTCCCGATTGCTGATCATCAACACCTGACATAATATTTATATTAAATTTCTAATTTATTCTTCAATTCTTTATAATTCTGACCCTTTGAAAATTCTCACTTTGAATTTCGAGAAATTTCATGTATGCTAAATTTCAAAAATAAACTTCACATTATTACCTTATGTTTTTCTTAGAGCTTCCCATGAATCTCTATATTATTTTCCCGTAAACTCCTTCAAAATATTGCTCTTTTAACCTTTCTTTCGGTCCCTAAGTGTTTAAAGAAATAGAGTAACCTGAATCATAGTTGAAAGAAATAGAGTAACCTTTCTTTCGGTCCCTAAGTGTTTCGAGAAATAGGATTGTTGATCATCCAAATCTTGTTTCAACTAAAAATACCCAATCACCAACTTGAAACTCGAGAGGTCATCTTTTTTTTTTATCAACATATCCCTTCTGTCTGTTCTGTGCTGCTCTAAGGTTCTCCCTAACCAGTTTGACCCTCTCAGTAGTCAAATCTATCATTCTGGACCAAATGTCTTTCTCTCTCTAACTTCTTCCCAGCATACTGGAGTTCTACACCTTCTACCATATAAAGCCTCAAATTGTGCCATCCCAATACTAGTTTGATACTGATTATTTTATGCAAACTCGATCAAAGGCAAATAAGCATCACAGCTCACTGAGAAACTCAATACACTTGCCCTCAACATATCTTCTAGTATTCTGATGATTCTTTTCATTTTTCCATCAGTTTGTGGATTGGAAAGCTATACTAAACTGCAATTGCGTACCTATAGCTTCTTGAAAACCTCTCCAAAATCTAGAGGTAGATCTAGAATCTCTATCTGATACAAAGCTCAAGGGTACTCTATGTAATTTACTATCTCGGCTACACACAATTCAGCCAACTCCAGGTAGTTTTAATAGGAAGGAAATGTGAAGACTTAGAAAGTCTATCCACTATAACCCATACAGCGTCATGTCCTCTCTGGGTACGGGGAAAACTAGAGACAAAATCCATACTCACATTTTCCCATGGCCACTCAGGTACTGGAAGAGGTTGTAATAAACCTGCTGCATGTCTATTATCAGACTTCACCTGTTAACAAGTCAAACATTTAGAAATATATTCCGTTACATCCTTCTTCACTCCTGACCACCAATAATTCTGTCTCAATCCCCTGTACATCTTATTATTACCTGGGTGCATGGAATATACAAAATCATGTGCCTCCCTTAGTGTCTCTTTTCTCATCTCCACATTATTGGGAACACAAACTCTATGCCCCAATACCACTATACTATCTTCTCTAATTCTAAACTCAGTTGGCTTCCCACTCAACACTTCCCATTTGATCTTCTCTATCCCCTCATCTTTACCCTCCATCTGTAATAGACGATCAATAATAGAAGATTGGACCACTATATTTGCCATCAATACTCCTCTATCATTAACACTCAACTGCATCCTCATTCTTCTTAATTCTATCATCAAGCTAGTATTGTGACTCCCAATAGCAGCTAATCTCCCTATAGCCTTTCTACTCAATGCATCAGCTACTACATTAGCCTTTCCTGGATGGCAATAAATTGTACAGTCATAATGACAAATCAACTCCATCCACCTCATCTGCCTTAAATTCAACTCCTTTTGGGTCGGTAAATGCGTCAAGCTTTTATGATCATTAAAAATTTGACAATTGGCTCCATATAGATGATGTCTCCAAATCTTCAAAGCAAAAACTGTTGCAGCAAATTCTAAATCATGGGTCGGGTAATTCCTCTCATAGTTCTTCAATTGCCTAGATGCTTAAGCTATAACTTTCCCATGTTGCATCAATACACATCTTAACCCCTGATGTGACGCGTCACTATATACCACAAATCCTTCATCACCAAAAGGAAGCATTAATACCGGGGCAATAGTCAATTTTTCTTTCAATAGTTGGAAACTTCTCTCAAATTCCTCTAACCACCTAAACTTCACGTCCTTCCTGGTCAATTTAGTCAATGGTCTAGCAATCATAGAAATGTTTTGGATAAATCTCTTATAATAACCAGCCAACCCCAAAAAGCTTCTAATTTCAGTTATACTTGTGGGTCTTTCCCAATTCAACAATGCTTCTACTTTCTGTGGGTCAACTACTATTCCCTCTCCCGACGTAACATGTCCTAAGAAAGATATTTCACTCAACCAAAACTTATACTTAGAGAACTTTGCATATAATTTCTCCTTCCTCAGAATTTTTAACACTATCTCTAAATGCTGCATATGCTCCTCTCCATTCTTAGAATAGACCAGAATATCATCAATAAACACAATCATAAATCTATCCAAGAATGGTTTAAACACCCGATTCATTAGATCCATAAATGCTGCAAGAGCATTAGTCAACCCAAATGGCATCACTAGAAACTCATGATGGCCATAACGTGTCCTAAAAGCAGTCTTAGGCATGCCCCCCTCCTTTATTCTCAATTGATGATAACCTGATCTCAGGCCTATCTTAGAAAACACCCTAGCTCCCTGTAACTGCTCAAATAAATCATCTATCCTGGGTAAAGGATATCTATTCTTGATGGTGATCTTATTCAATTGTCTATAATCAATACACAACCTCATTGTCCCGTCCTTCTTGACAAATAACACAGAGGCTCCCCAAGGTGACATATTAGATCGAATAAATTATTTATCTAGTAACTCTTGAAGCTGAACTTTCAACTCTCTCAATTCAGCTGTTGCATTCTATAAGGTACTATAGATATGGGTGCTAATCCTAGAATCACTTCAATAGAAAACTCAATCTCCCTATTGGGAGGCAAACCAGACAACTCCTCAGGGAATACGTTAGAAAAATCTTTCACTACCAAGATTTCTTCTAATTTCTCGCTTTCCTTGCTAGAATCCACCACATATGCCAAATACCCCTCACAACCCTTCTTCAACCATTTGCTAGCAGTTAAGGCATAAATAAGACAGTTAGCAAGTATTTTATGTATTCCCTAAAAATTAAACTCCTTCTGTCCAAGTATCTTGAATACCACATTTTTTTTAAAACAATATACCCAAGCATGATATGCAGATAACCAATTCATCCCCATAATTAAATCAAAATCTGTCATATCTAAAGGCAATAAATTAACTTCGAATTCTCTATCTGCAATATTAATCACATAACCTCGATAAATTGTCCTGATAATAACCCTATCTCCAGTAGGAACCTCAACAATAATCGCATGCATCAAAGGACTAGCACTAGCATCAATAGATTTCATATAAATACTAGATTCAAAAGAATGGGTTGCACCAGGATCAATCAATAATCTAGCGGGCCTACCAAGGATAAATATCATACGCATAACAACATCAGGAGTGGCTTGTGCATCTTGTTGGGTTAATACATAGACTCTGCTACCTTTGGACTGAAACTGGCTGCCATGTCATTTCTCAGCTACTGATCCTCGACCTCTGCCCCGCACAGTCCTTGATCCACCACCTCTCTCCATCGGTTTTCTCACAACACTTCCAACGCCTATGTTAGCAGATTTCCCCACTCGACAATCTACAGCAACATCTCCTCCCTCACCACATACAAAGCATATCTGCGTAGGGCAATTCCAAGACAGATGCCCCGTCTGATTACATCTGAAGCAAACCCTTGATTCTTGATCATATATCAGATTACCATTTCGCCCTGGTGGCATACTTACTCCTCTACCATAACTCTCAATTCCTATAGCCTGTCTTCTAAATCTAGGGGTCCCACTGGTATTACTCTGAGCACAGAAGTAATAGATCCTGCTTGCCTTTGACTCTACACTATAGTTCCTTATGATAAGGAGCGTCCTCTCTGGGTGATCTCCCACCCTATACACCCATACTGCTTCGACCTCTAGGTCCCTCAAATCAAGACCTCTTCAGCCAATCTCTCCTGCCTCTGAACTCTATCAAATCCTTCTCAATCTGTAATGCTTTATCCACCAATATAGCATAATTCCTTATGCCCATGTAAGAGAGTTTAGATCGAATTTCGTAGTGTGACCCATCTAAAAATATTTTACATTTCCTATCCTCCGTATTTGCTAACTCAAGTAAAAACCTTGACAGAGCTATAAATCTACTATCACACTCTACCACAGATAAGGTATTCTGCCTTAAGTGAATGAAATCTCTCTCTTACTGGGTTCGAAATATATCTGGAAAGTATTTCAAAAAGAACTCATCCTTAAACTTACTTTAAGTTAAAGGTTATTCCACCTGTGTACTCACTCTAGGCAGAATATCTTGCCACCATTGTGAAGCCTTACCTTCCAGTATAAATGAAGCAATAACAACCTTCTATTTATCTATCACTGGTAAGACTTCAAAATATTTCTCCACATATCTAATCCACTGCTCAGTTTCCACAGGATTTACAGATCCTCTAAAAGAAATCTCACAAAACAATCCCCTTGCATCTCACGTGCAAACACATCTTCTCCCTCTTAAACCTCTCGTCTCACCATATTAGGTTCTACTCTACCTCTTTCCTCTAATCTCCTCTGCAGATTATCAACCCTTTTTTCAGCTGCATTCATCTTTTCTATAGCACGATTAAAAGCTTCTCTCAATTTATCCTTCCTAACCTCAGATTCTCTCCCATCTCTACTAGTATCAGCTGCACTATCATTATGTTCAATCGCAGAAACCATAGACTCAACTTTCCCTTATGCCTCAATTCTTCTAAATATTGGGGGTCTACTGCACCCCCTCTAATTTTGAATTCTACCCCTAGCTCTAGCATGTCCACATGTCATCCTCATACTCTGCATTAAAATATAGTTTATTTAGATCTTCCACTTCTTTAAGTTCTCATGCAGTCTATAGAATCATAAAACCTAATGCTCTGATACCAGAATTATAACGACCCATCCCGGGTTGGCCACCCCCGAGACGGTGTTGTCACATTTTGAAAATCCAAGTATGACACATATATGCAACAATACAAATAATACCAACAGAAATTTTTACATCAATCCTCAACCCTCAACAGGGGAGATACATCAATCTGATCTTGATTTTAACATTTTACATAACGTAATATGCATGAATATTTACAAAAAAATTTATTTTATTTTCTCATTAGTCTGAAGATGTGGACACGTACGTGGCTTATGGATAATGATTTTGTCTGAATCTCAACTCACCAAACTATTTGTCTTGTCTGGTACCTGAAATCATTGTACTATGAGGAGTGAGCTTCACAAGCTCAATGAATTAAATTTAGTAGAAGTATTCAATTACTTCTAAAAAATCTTCTGATATTCATTCATCTTTTTCCTCAATAAATTCAATAACAATATTCTGTAATCACTACTCAATTTCATAATTCACCTATTACACAATCTATTCTTAAGTTGCTCATCAGATATATTTCCATATTTATTCCTTAGGATATTTGTCTCTCTGTGAGACTCATTCATCTATTAATAGATTTACAATCATAAATAGCACTTTAACATATCAAGCAATAACAATCAATATTTAAAGCAAAAACAATGCATGAAGTTAAATGTTATTATTATTGGGAATGTCTTCCCATATATCAACATGTTTTTTTATTTATTTTTTTTTATCTTAGACAGGTTACCTTCTCGGTTCTTTCATTCTCATTTAGACTGACTACCTTCCTGGTTCTTTTATTCTCATTTAGACCGACTGTCTTCTCGGTTCTTTCATTTTCATTTAGACCGACTGTCTTTTTGGTTCTTTATTTTCATTTAGACCGGCTGTCTTCCTGGTTCTTTTATTTTATTAAGACCGGCTACCCTCCCAGTTCTTTTATTTCATGCATATGCATATTAATAATGATATGGATATGCATATAAATAATAAAATAAAACAAGCATGTATTCAGACATTTAAACTAGTGATACTGATTATTCTTAAAGTATTATTTGAAAAAAATTCAACTAAATTCTTTTTCTCATAAATCGTATCAAATCATCCACCATAGCTCATTAAGAATTTCATTTATCAACTTTAATGTTAAATTGACTCATTATTCCAATAATATTATTTCCCATAAAATAATTCTCTACACATCAATTATTCCTATCATACCTATCAACCAATTTACATCTACCACCAAATCATAAGTTAATAATTTATTCAAAAATTATCACTATATATTTCATATTTATCTTGATTACTTAAAGTAAATCTAACTCACCACGTAGCACTTAGAGCTACCCGTAGATCACCTCATTGCATTTCCTACTCCTCTCAGCAATTTCTCCCGGTTGCTGATCGTCAACACCTGACATAATATTTATATTAAATTTCTAATTTATTCTTCAATTTTTCATAATTCCCACCCTTTGAAAATTCTCACTTTGAATTCTGATAAACATTTATGCTAAATTTAAAAAATAAACTTCACATTATTACCTTCTGTTTTTCTTAGAGCTTCTCGTGACTCTCTATAAAATCCTCCCATAAACCCCTTCAAAAATTTTCTCTTTTAATCTTTCTTTCAATCCATAAGTGTTTAAAGAAAGTGAGTATTTTGAATCATAGTTGAAAGAAAACCAAACATGATTTGGTAAGTAAATAAAAAAAAAACTAAAACTATATATATTTATATGCAAAAATTTTCAAAACACTCAGCACCTCCCTCTCCAAATTGCTACCACGAATTGTGTGATGCTGTCTTACATGCAGCATCACACACCTCTTTTAACAACAGGTGGCGACATCTGTTGCCATGTTTTTTTTTTGTTTTTTCCTCCTTCTTCTGGACGCTAGATTTTTTTTTTGAATTGTTTTATAAAAATTAAATTTTTTGCATATATATATATATTATTTTAACTCTATGTCATAAATATTAAAGTACTTCTTTACCCTTACTTTACATATATAAGTATTACAACCACATAAGTGACATTGAGATCAATTATCCTCCCTATTGAGCAAACATAGTTTGTACGAGTCTAACCGAATTACTAATGTCCAATTAGTATCCTATGATCATGAGCATTGAATAGAAACGTTGTCAAGAAGACTAGGTCTCAAAATTATGATATTATCATAATCCTATCTACATTGCTTTTACTCTATAGACTTAATTATAATAATGTAAATAAACAAATATTCATTATAAATAAACTTGTCATTAATAATTATAACAATTATTATAATAATTTGAATAAGATTATTTTACAAATGATATCCCTAGAAATCAAATATCATTGGCTTGTAGGGCATACTACTAACAATCTCTCACTTGCACTAAAGCTAATAGCTCATTTATCTCATACCCATCTTCTCAAGATGACAGTCAAAGTGATGTTGTGTCAATGCCTTAGTTAGTGGATTTGTTGTATTCTCTGTTGATGCAACCTTTTGTATGCCTAAATCCTCTCTTCAAATGTTCTCTTTAGTCAAGTCGAAGTGACGCTTAATGTTCTTGGATTTATGATGAGACCTTAGTTCCTTGGATTGAGCTATTGTCCCTTGTTGTCACTCCAAGCTCGATGATGAAATTTTTCATCTAAGCTACCTCCTTTGAAGCTTCAAACGTCACAATGTATTCATCCTCAGTGGTGGAATCTACAATTTTATCTTACTTACAACTCTTCCAGCTCACTACTCCTCCATTTAAGGTGAACATAAATCCAAAAGTGGACTTTCTATCATCCACATCAGACTGGAAGTCTAAATCAATATACCCTTCCAGTTTTAAGTTAATTCCACCATATATGATGAACAAATCTTTAGTTCTTCTTAAGTACTTAAGAATGTTCTTCACAATAACCCAGTTTTCTAAACCTGAATTAGACTAATATCTACAAGTAACACTTATAGCATAACTGATATCAGGTCTAGTATATAATATAGCATACACAAGGCTTTCTATAATCGAAGTATAAGGGATCTAACTCATGTCATCACTCTCTTCAAGTGTCTTTGGGGACATTTGCTTAGAAAGATGTTCTCCATGTCAGATAGGTAATAATCTTCTCTTGGAGTTTCTCATATTGAACCTCTTCAACATTTTGTCTATGTATGTAGATTGGGACAAGCTAAACATCTTTCTAGATTTATTTCTATAGACCTTAATTCCCAAAGTATAGGATAGTTCTCCTAAATCTTTCATGAAGAAGTTTCTTGAAAGCTAGACTTTGATTGATTGTAACATACCTATATGATTCCCAATGAATAGCTTGTCATAAACGTACAATAACAAAAATGAAATTGCACTTCTGTTAGTCTCCTTATACACACATGGTTCATCCACATTTTTGAGAAAACAAAGTGTTTTGATTGCTTTATCAAATCAGATGTTCCAGCTTCAAGAAGACTGCTTTATTCCATAAATTGATATTTGTAGCTTGCACACTTTGTGGTCACTGCTAGTGGATGAAAAACCCTCTGATTACTCCATGTAAATATTTTTCTCTATGTAACCATTGAGGAAGGAAGTTTTAGCATCCATTTCGATATCTCACAATCATAGTGTTCATCTATTACGAGCAAGATCCTGATGGACTTAATCATAGCCATAGTAAAAAAGATTTAATCAAAGTTAACTCCTTATCATCGCTTGTAAACTTTCGCTACTAGCCTTGTCTTAAAGGTCTCTACCTTTCCATTAGCACCCATCTTTCTTCTATAGACCAATTTGCAACTAATAGGTACAATACCTTGAGGAGGGTCAACCAAAGTCCATACTTGGCTAGAATACATGTATTCGATTCAGATTTCATGGCTTCAAGCCATTTTCTCGAATCGATGTCTAACATCGCTTCTTTGTAGTTTGTAGAATCTCTATTCCTAATAAGGTGTAACCCTATGTCACTGTAATACACATGTTCTTAAAGTAAGGGTAAAGAAGTAATTCGATAGATATGACATGGAATTAAAATAATATATATATATATGTATATATATGAAAGATTTATTATTGAATAAAATAATTCTTTTGAAAAAAAAAGACAGGACCAACACCTGGACGTCCAGGTGTTGGTCACCTAACATGCATATTGCATGTTAGACAACAATGCATATAGTTTTTGTTTTATTTTGATTTTTCTTACCAAATCCTGTTTGGTTTCCTTCTTTCTTCAATTCAAATTATTCTATTTCTTTAAACACCCAGGGACTCAAAGAAAGATTAAAAGATTGAAATTTTGAAGAAGTTTACAGGAGAATTTTAAAGAGTTCCGAGAGAAGCTTTAAAAAAAACAAAAGGTAATAATGTGAATTTTATTTTGTGAAATTATACATACGTGAAATTACCCGGAATTTGATGTGGAAATTTAAAGGGTATGAATTATAGAGGAATTGAAGCAAAAATTAGAAATTTTAATATAAATATTATGTTATGTGTTGATAATCAATAATCGGGTGAAATTGCTGAAAGAAGCAGGAAAGACAAGGAAGTGATCCACAAGTAGCTTTCAGTGTTATGGGGTGAGTTAGATTTACTTTTAATAATCAACATAAATACGAAATATAAAGTGATGATATTTGATTAATTATTGAACTAAAATGATTAGATGATATATGAAAGTTGGTTGATTGATATTATATGAATAATTGATATGTTCAAAATTTATTATATGAGAAGTAATATTAATAAAATAATGAGTTGATGAAATATATAATGAAAGAATAAATGAAATTCTTGACAAGCTATAATTGATAATTTGATATGATATATAATCATATTAGGCGGTTCTTGAAAGACCTAAAACTAAAAAGGATAAGTGGAAACACTTGAAACAATTGAAATTAGGGCTGCTATAATTGACTGTCCATTTGCACAATCGACTGTCAAAGCTCTAGAATATTTAAACAGTTGACTATTTTTGCCTTATGGAGTTTCTGTTCAATGCACAATCGACTATGGGATCGTCACAGTCGACTGTCCACCTAACCTGATGCCTAAAACCCCCAAAAATCTTTCTTTTTTTTGCCACTTAAAACCTTTTTAATTCTTCATGAAACACTTAAATATTTCAAAGCACAAGTTCTTAAGGGTTTAAAATCAAAACTTTACATTAACTATGAGAAGATTTGAACTCAAAGTTCCCAAATCAACAATTTTTGCACAAAACCCATTTTTCCTCCAATAACAAACACTTTCTCAAGCTTCTTTCAAATAAACTTCAAAATAATCTATCAAATCATTCGAATCTTTAGCAAAATACACAAACTTAGTAATTAGAAGCAAAGAGAGACTAGATTTTACCTTTATTTTGGCAAGAATTTCTCATCCTTTTTCCTTTTCTTCCTTTCCTTCTCCCCCTTTCTCTTTTGTCTTCTTTTTCTCTCATCTCTCTCTCGATTCTTCTAGAGAAATCTAGCAAATGTTGGATTCTCTCTCTCTCTCCTTTTTTTTATTATACTTTAAACTCTTCTTTAATTGCAATTTAACCCTTCAACTCTTCATTTCTTTCACAAACTTCTCCAAACACTTTAAAATTTTGACATTTCATTTAAAAAAAAATTATTACTCAAAATTCTTATTTTATAAAAGTGTTTCGAATTTCATAAGTCCTAAGTGAAATGATTACAACTTAAATTTGAACAAGAAAAGGAAAATAGGCATTGAAGTGCCATCCCATGATTTAAAATATTCTAATTTAAATATCAGCCTCTACAATTCTCTGCCACTAATAAAAATTTTGTCACCGAAGTTTTCTTGACCATAGTTCATAAAACATCAAGATTATCACCTTCCTAGTCCATCTCATCTTCTCAAGTACACCTTTGAAATTTTCCACTTCCTTCAAGATTACATTACAAGATCCCAATTCTATCTCACCAGTAATCTAAACTTTCTCTATATCGTTATCAACCAACTAATAAATCACTTAGAGTGATCTAACATACCAATTTAACATACTCAATCTGACCCTACTAGAAAATCTTTTTACTTAAGAAGTGGGGCTTACCCTTCTATCAACTACCTATTCTCATATTATATCATAATCTCCTCAACTCATTTCCTCTTACTAACCCTCAAGCTAGATATTCTTAAACAAAAGTATTTTTTAACATCGTTCCTTTTTTACATCCTTCTTTTACCATTGAGCTTCAAAAACTAAAAATTTATCATTTCATACTCCTCTTTATATTTTTTATTTCCATCTTGACTTCATGCTTTAAAGGCCTCCAAAGCGACACAACTTTATTTATATGTTTCTCCAAAGATACCTTTTCATTAAGCTACTTACCAACTAATCACTTTCTCTCATCGTTCGATAATTTATTCCTCTTAAACATACAATACTCAGGACCTATCAACAGTGTTATCTAAACTTTTATACTTACTTCAAATTAATCTTTTACTCAAATCCTCAATTCCTTTATTTCACAGTTCAAATCTACCTATGGAAAAAATAATAATCAACTACAAGTCATCCTTTCGATCATTTAAGAAATTCTAGCATCAAACAAACAAAGTGATTCCATTAGTAATTCACTTTCTCTACTCAATGTGTCCCTTAGCTTTAGTTCAACTTTTTCACTTATTGTTTCTATCAAAACCTTAATTTATCCACTACTAACCAGGGCATGCTTACCGATAATAATAATCCTAATCATAACTTCGCTTGTATAATGATAAACTAGTTGCTCTCATTTATAGTTAATCAATCTCCATTCTACGACTTTCTTCTTAACTTCAATACTTAGCTATCTCAAATTGTAATTTGATTAATTTGTCATTAAGGTCTACTTAAGCTTTCCAAAGAGTTTAGCCACATAGCTTTTCTTTTGATACTGATCATACTGTAAAATTGCCACTCTCTTTATTCTTTCAAAACCATTTCGTTCCTCTGCATATCTCCTTACAAAAAAAATCTTCCGCTCATCCCCCGAGTCATATACTCTACCCCAAGAATTTCTAAGAGTAACTCCGCAAATAGACATCTTCCTCTAAATCCAACCTTCTACTCGATCATACCTTTAGCATTTCAAATCATACTTAGACGTTATCTTAAAACTTGGATCTTTATTTCTTCCCCATCTCATCCTTTTATAATTTTATTCCTTTTTTTTTTAACTATCACATCTCCAATATCAACTATAACTTCTCACTTTTCAACATTATACTTCATAAAAAAATTATAATTGAATCATCAATCAAACATAAGTCCAATAATTTTTTAAATAAAGTCTAATATTCTCAACTTCTTGATTTTTCAACACAATCGTTAATCTCGCCAAATCACTCTATCTTCTTTTAATTCTAGAAATACAACTCAACACTAAACATCCAAAAATTTTCCTCACTTATAATATTTGGGCGTTAGCACAATTTCCTTATTTTGTACTGTTGGTATTTGTCTAAGGCTTAAACAGGAGTTAAAATCAGCATCAGGTCATGGGTGGGCGCCACGGCCCAGCCTTGGGCATTGCGGCCCAGCCTTGGGCATTGCAGCCCACAGAAAGTCCAGAAGTTCACCTCGTCCATGTGCGCTGCGGCCCAGCCTCCCCAAGGTGCAGCACCCAGAAAGGCAGCAAAATCCTCCCTTCCAGGCCTCGACTTGCCCTGTTCTGAGCCGCGGCTTGAAGGCACACCTGAAGGCAATTTTCAACAACCTTCTCCTAGTGCGTGAGGTATGATCAAAATGCACAGGATCACTTAGACTTGTTAAAGGGCTATGATTGATTGGTCCTCAAGATCTAAGGGTTGTGATTGACTTCAACATAGGTTCAAGAAGTGGTGCACTATATAAAGGGTCACCTAGCTTCAATCTCAACAAGTGTGACATACAAGTGATCATCATACAAGAGAATTCAAGTGCAAGTTGTTGTGAGTTTTAATTTACTCGCAAGCGCACGAGTCGTTTGCAATATAGTGTTCTGCAAGTGCGAGGTCGAATCCACAGGGAATTACGTTGTGAAAATATATTTTTTAATCTAAACTAACTTTATCTTAACCTAGTTCCGAATTGTGAATGATATTGCAAAAGAAATATAAACTAAACTAAGTTGATTTAAAAACTAATAATTAAAACACTAAGGTTTCCAAATCCATCCCACCAAAGTTAATCATATATGTTCTAAAAATATAGCCTATCAAAACATTCCATGAATCCAAATATAAGACAAAAAACAAAGAATATCCCAACTAAACCAAAAGCACCCAATGTATCTGCTCTTAACAAATCACAAAGGGAATCCAATTTAATCGAAAAGCATTCAATGTATCCATAAGATGAAACACAAAGAAAATCCAACAGACAATTTAAACTCAATCAATTATAAGATTAACTCAAATAATTGACAGAACATTTACACTAAAAATTGTCAGATTTGTACAAGCAAATCTGAACTACTACGCCAAACAACGGCGGGGCTTCATCTTCAACCTTAGCTGAAGAGTCTAGCCACTCATAACTATAAAACTATAATAAAAAGTGCTAAACATTTAAACTAAAACAACTGAATATAAAGAAATAAATAAAAAACTTTACATGGGAGAAATTCCACTCGCTGACGGGCGGTGCTTCCCCTCGTGGTAGCAATGCCTTCGGGATCCACCAAAATACTGGCGGAAGTCCACCAGTAAACACCAAAGTGGCTCAGGAATTGTACACTGAATGATGAAGCCAGATGGTGTTTATATAGGGGAAGACCCGGAGCAATATGGGTTGCAGATTCGATGTGGGATACTGCCCGTGTGCGCTCGATCGCAGTGTGGTGCGATCGATCGCAGGTACGATCGATCACATGTCTTGTGCACACGATCTCATGTGCGCTCGATCGCATGTCTGCTACGATCGATCGCACATGCACTGAACTTCAAATATTTCGATGTGGG
Organism: Bretschneidera sinensis; assembly: GCA_023935145.1. Taxonomy (NCBI): domain Eukaryota; kingdom Viridiplantae; phylum Streptophyta; class Magnoliopsida; order Brassicales; family Akaniaceae; genus Bretschneidera; species Bretschneidera sinensis. The sequence goes on along the minus strand of CM043698.1, from coordinate 101,051,527 downwards.
ATGTTGACCATGCGCTCGTTGGTAGGCAGGTGTGCTCGAGCGCAGGTGTGCTCGATCGCATATCTCGTGCGATCGATCGCAATGTCTCCAGAAGCTTCACATCTCCTGAAATGCTTTATTTTCTCCACAAACCTGTAAAAATACACAAAACACAAAAAAAGACATAAATAAAGTGAAATGCTACTAACTAAGAGCATAACAAATATAAGTTAAAGGGTCTAAAATATGCAATATTTAAGACTCATCAAATACCCCCAAACTTATATTTTGCTAGTCCCTTAGCAAAACAAAATAAAAGACTCAATGAAAAACAAAGAACATAAAGATAAAGTCATCACTCATGGTATCCAAAAATTTAAGGAACACACATCACCATGATATTCATTCATGAGCAAGCTTAAAAAGATAAACCCATCTTTGCAATGAATAGAAATGTTAAAATCTGATTACTTACAAAAGGCAGGTTAAGGCATCACAAGTCTGACACTGTGTAAAGTGAATTAGCATATAGAAATGAAGCTTCCAAGTGACTCCAATGTGTAAGGTCTCCATGTCTCAAGATTAACCGAATTTCCCATCAAAATGAACAAAAAAGGCATAGTATTTATATATATATATATATATATATATATATATATATATATATAAAATAAGGCACGGCTATGTTTAGTTCTCTTAAGCTTTCTAATTGACCCATGTAGCGAGTGTTGAGTCAATGACTCCCAAACCAGGTGGTTTTAGGGCATTTTGACGTGAACACTCACTGCTTACTGAGGCAAGAGGTCCAGTTACTCAGCGAAAAGTTTATTGATAATTTTTTTTTTAATATTTTCCTATGCCCAAGAGTTCATCCAACAAGTCATCCAGTTTCAGTTAAGATAAGGAAAAATACACATTAAAATCACATGTCATACCTCACATAATTTGTGCTAATGTGCTCGTGTTAGATTATGTCAAAAATGTGAATTCTCAAATGCCTAAGGTAAGTAACTAAATTTTAAAATTTATCACCAGATCATGTGTTCAAAATGTTAAGCTCACCAATGACATCACATCACAGAAAATATTTAAATCAACCAAAATTTCACGATAACATGAGCATGCATTTATCTCTATGACGAAAAGACAACAAATTAGGACAAAGTGTGTGATGTGTCTCCCATACCCCCAAACTTAAATTACACATTGACCCCAATGTGTGACTAATATGGAAAGAGCTGACCTGAGATATGGAGAACTATCTGGACTGGTATGGCTCATAGCATACCCCCAAACTTGAACTGAAGTACACTTTGTCCCTGAAAAATAAAAACTGGAAAACAAAAAATACTGGAAACAAACATTAAACATAAAAATGCGAAATAATAAATAAACAAAAGAAAAGATAAGCTGTGGGGTGCCTCCCATGAGCGCTAAGTTTAACATCTTCAGCCAGACCCAACATTAGTAAACAGGCCCAACTAAGCACTCCACTATCTGATCAATAAATGGGAATGGAAAATGATCAGGCCTAGTGGCAGCATTCAATTTACGGTAGTCTAGACACTTTCTCCATCTTGACTGCACTCGGGTTGGAACCAACTCATCGTCTTTATTTACTACCGTCAATTCAGCACGTTTGGGCACGACTTTAATCAGGCTCACCCCCTTGCTATCAGAGATGGGATAAATGATCCCTGCCTCTAACAGCTTAATATCTTTTGCCCTCACAACCTCTTGCATAGCAGGGTTGAGCCTTCTTTGTGGCTCCCTCGATAGCTCAGCATCCTCCTCCAAATGTATCCTGTATGTCACCACCGAGGGGCTGATCCCCTTGATGTCCTCAATGGTCCAGCCTGTAGCTTTCTTATGCTCTCTTAAGACATCCAATAATTTCTTCTATAGAGCATCACCCAGATCTGAAGGTATAATCACAAGCAAACTATCGACTGAACCTAGGAACTTATACTTAAGATTATCTGGTAAAGGCTTAAGTTCCTTATTGGGGGTTTCAGGTGCGGCGGTCTCTTCTGTCTTATTGCTCTTCCGAGGAAGAGACTCTAAAATGGCATTCGCTTGCTCAAGTAATTTATCTAAATCCATATCCTCTCCAAATTGAGCAAAGCATGCCTCTAGGGGGTCCTCAGTGCGGGAGTCATCCACAATCTCCTCCGTCCTATTGCTCTCCCGAGGAGGAGACTCCAAAATGGCATTCGCTTGCTCAAGTAATTTATCTAAATCCAAATCCTCTCCAAATTGAGCAAACAATGCCTCCAGGGGGTCCTCAGTGCTTGATTCATTCACAGTCTCCTCAAGAATCTCCTCTATCAAGCATACATTTCTCACTTCATCATATTCATGTGGTTGCCTAGTGATATCAAAAATATTCAACTCCACTGTCATATTTCCGAAGGAGATCTTCATCACCCCTGTCCTACAATTTATCAGGGCGTTAGCCGTGGCTAAGAATGGTCGCCCTAGAATAACCGGTATTTGAATCCCTACATTCTGAACCGGCTCTGTGTCAAGCACAATAAAATCCACGGGGAAATAGAACTTATCCACTTTTATCAAAACGTCCTAAACTATTCCCCGTGGTCTTTTCACTGACCTGTCAGCCAATTGAAGCGTAGTGGATGTGGGCTTCAATTCTCCTAACCTCAACTGTAAATAGACTGAGTAGGGTAGAAGATTCACACTCGCCCCTAGATCCAAGAGAGCCCTCTCAATGTGGCTGACTCCTATAGTGCAAGAGATGGTAGGATACCCCGGGTCCTTATACTTGATGGGTAGCTTGCACTGAAGGATTGAGCTGACCTGCTCGGTCAAAAATGCCTTTTTTGGGACATTCGTCCTCCTTTTGATAGTGACCAAGTCCTTTAGAAACTTGGCATATGATGGCACTTGATGGATGGCATCCAAAAATGGGATATTGATTTGGACTTGCTTGAATACCTCCAGAATTTCCTCATACTTCCCTCATTTCTTGGGTGCCTGTAATCTCTCAGGGTAGGGCGCTCTAGGTACAAACGACCTAGGAGGGTTTTTCTCAGTAGGTGTGGCTGTAGATGGCTCAGCATCTCTCTTCTCTGAGTTGCCACTCCCTTGCCCTTGCTGCATAGCAGGGCTCTCTTCCACTCGATTGTCCACTTGTCTCCCAGACCTCAGTGTGACAATTGACTGTACTTGTTCCTCCCTATGTGTAGGAGTTGATGAACTCTCAACCATAAATTGTCCTTTCGGGTTGGGCACGGGCTGACTGGGGAACTTCCCCTTCTCTCTCTCACCCAAGTGACTTGCAATTTGTCCTATTTGACTCTCCAGCTTGGCAATTGCTTGGGTGTTTACCACTGTTGCACTCCTCACATCACTCATATTTTGGCTAGTCGCCTTCATGAACTCCTTAAGGGTGTCCTCTAGTGACTGTGAAACTGGCGCTGGTGTTTGAGTGGGTGCCTTGTAAGCAGGTAAAGGTGCTGGATGGGCAGAACGACCATGATTAGGAATTTGTGGGGCAAATCCGGGAGGATATTGATTTTGAGCATGATAAGAGGCTCCTCCCTGATTCATTGGTTGGTTCTGCCTCCATGAAAAATTTGGGTGGTTTCGCCACCCTGGATTGTACGTCTCGGAGTACGATCCATTTGACTGCCTTCGAAAGTCATTGAAAGCATTTACTTGTTCCATAGGATACTCGGCACAAGCCGACATTGATGGGCAATTCTGTGCTAGATGCATGGGACTAGCATAGATGGAACAACTTTCAACATTGAATGTGTTGGCAGCATTGATGGATTGGCTCACAGTGAGAGCGTCAATCTTCTTGGTGAGGGCATCTAACTTTATCCTTAAATAAGCGTCCTTCCTGACCTCATAGATGCCTCCCCTCTTAGGAGCATGAATGGACTTATCTCGACAGCTTGAAAAATCCCACTGCTGTGAGTTGTCGGACAACTTGTCCAATGCCATGTATGCTTCGTCTCCTGTCAGACTCAAGAATGCCCCCCCATTCATAGACTCGATCATGCTACGGTTGGGTTGAGTCAACCCTTGATAGAAGAATTGAATGAGTCTCCACTTCTCATATCCATGTGGAGGGCATCTGATCAGTAGCTCTTTGAAGCGCTCCCAACCCTCAGAAAATTTTTCATCCTCATCCTGAGTGAAAGAGTTGATGTTCTTTCGGCACTCATTCACTCTAGACATTGGGAAAAACTTATGATAAAATTTGCTAAGCAGGTTTTCCCAAGATGTAATAGACCCGGGCGTGTTGGAATCCAACCACGCCCTAGCTCTATCGTGAAGAGAAAAAGGGAAGAGTCGAAGATGGACTGACTCTTCAGAGAAGTTATGGAATTTGAATGTGGCACAAATGTCTTTGAACTTCTTCACATGGCTATAAGGATTTTCAAGATCTAAGCTATAGAATGAGGGTAAGAGTTGGATGACATATGGCTTCAAGTCAAAGTGGGTGGCATTGGTCGGTGGCAACACTATGCAAGAGGATGAGTTAGTCGCAACGGGTGCGAACAAGTCCCTAAAGGATGTAGTGGAGTCCACGTTCCAAGCTCTAGGTTGCTCTACATGTTCAGGATGATTTGCATTCCTATAATTCTCTGCCATCTCAACAGTCTCTCTCTCAACTAGCGCTCTTTTCTGTCTCCTAAGAGTTCTTTCTAAGTCGGGATCTAAATGTATCAAATCTAAGTCCAAGGATCTCCGACCAAGCATACACCAACTAAAAAAAGCACTAAAGTAAACTAACCAGCAGAAACTTGCAGAATAAAACAAACACACAACTTGAATTTTTTTTTTTTTTAACAAAAAAGATAACTAACTAATAGAAAAATAAAATCATTTTAGACCAAAAATTTTCATAAACCAAACAATTCCCCGGCAACGGCGCCAAAAACTTGTTGTGAGTTTTATTTTACTCGCAAGCGCACAAGTCGTTTGCAATATAGTGTTGTACAAGTGCGAGGTCGAATCCACAGGGAATTACGTTGTGAAAATATATTTTTTAATCTAAACTAACTTTATCTTAACCTAGTTCCGAATTGTGAATGATATTGCAAAAGAAATATAAACTAAACTAAGTTGATTTAAAAACTAATAATTAAAACACTAAGGTTTCCAACTCCACCCCACCAAAGTTAAGCATATATGTTCTAAAAATATAGCCTATCAAAACATTCCATGAATCCAAATATAAGACAAAAAACAAAGAATATTCCAACTAAACCAAAAGCACCCAATGTATCCGCTCTTAACAAATCACAAAGAGAATCCAATTTAATCGAAAAGCATTCAATGAATCCATCAGATGAAAGACAAAGAAAATCCAACAGACAATTTAAACTCAATCAATTATAAGATTAACTCAAATAATTGACAGAACATTTATACTAAAAATTGTCAGATTTGTACAAGCAAATCTGAACTACTACGCCAAACAACGGCGGGGCTTCATCTTCAACCTTAGCTGAAGAGTCTAGCCACTCATAACTATAAAACTATAATAAAAAAGTGCTAAACATTTAAACTAAAACAACTGAATATAAAGAAATAAATAAATAACTTTACATAGGAGAAATTCCACTCGCTGACGAGCAGCACTTCCCCTCGTGGTAGCAATGCCTTCGGGATCCACCAAAATGCTGGCGGAAGTCCACCGGTAAACACCAAAGTGGCTCAGGAATTGTACACTGAATGATGAAGCCAGATGGTGTTTATATAGGGGAAGACCCAGAGCAATATGGGTTGCAGATTCGATGTGAGATACTGCCCGTGTGCGCTAGATCGCAGTGTGGTGCGATCGATCGTAGGTACGATCGATCGCATGTCTTGTGCGCACGATCTCATGTGCGCTCGATCGTATGTCTGCTACGATCGATCGCAGATGCACTGAACTTCAAATATTTCGATGTGGGATGTTGACCATGCACTCGTTCGTAGGCAGGTGCGCTCGATCGAATATCTCGTGCGATCGATCGCAATGTCTCCAGAAGCTTCACATCTCCTGAAATGCTTTATTTTCTCCACAAACCTGTAAAAATACACAAAACACAAAAAAAGACATAAAATAAAGTGAAATGCTACTAACTAAGAGCATAACAAATATAAGTTAAGGGTCTAAAATATGCAATATTTAAGACTCATCACAAGTGTGAGAGTGCAAAGACATAAAACACAGGAGAGGCACTAGAATAGATCTCAACAAGAGAGAGGCTGGTTGTATAGAAAGAGAGTAGTATAGATTGGGGATTTAAGGGCCTTGTAGTGGAATTTTCTTCGGGAAAATTCCAGGGAAACACAAGTCCATATCACTTTCTTTTTCTCTTCTTTCATTCTTTAAGAACTTGAGTATTCTTGAAGAGGTGTTGCTGTATTTGTAAGAACTCATTGATTTAGTGCAAAGAGCTCGGAGTAGCTCACGGGGACGTAGGCATTTGTTGAACCTTGATAACAATTGCTTGGGTTCTTTCTTTGCTTGATTGTTGTACCTGTTCATTACAAGTCATTTTAGACTTGGGTGTTTGGAAAATCACCACATAGGCATCTTGAAGGTGACTTAGTTACACTTTTAACTCTTTTTCTTTGCTCAATTCTCCTTCTAGTCCATTGAAGAAGTTAAAACTTATAGAAAAACCACTCAACACTTCGCTTCCACATTTTTTTTGACAACCTTGGTGTCTAGCCAAACGGTGTATGTCGAAACCCAACACTCTTCATTAATTCAATATACATAATCGCCTTTTCATATAACTTTTAATCAAGACTGATGTTTTTCCTCATGTTCTAGTAAAAATCTATGCTAATCTCTTTAAAACTTCTTGATAAATTCCTTGATTAGTTCAAGATCTTTCATTTTTTTTTACTTTAAATTAACTTCTTAATAAAATCATAACATTTAATAATTTCTAATTTCTTTAACTATCTCCTTTACTAAACATCTTTCCCAACACTATCCTTTCCTAAGATACCCCGAACTTCATTGGCTATTAAATTATGACTTCCTTCTTGAATTTCTTCTTCTCTTTAATAGTTTTCTTGTCCAACTATCTCTTAGGCTTGGATGCCATATCGATCTCTCTCTACGATAGTTATTCTAATACTTTTACATTTCACTACTTTCTTGATCTTTTATGTCATACCCCAAAGGTATGTCCAAATAAAATAGAAACTTCTTTCACTATGAATACATATTATACTTTTGCTAATCATCATCCTTTCTAATGATCCAACCAAATCTAAAACAAATCTTCTACTAATTTAAAATTTTCAAGCACTTCAAATATTTTTGTTCACCATCACACATTTCTTGCTAAATCAAATTTAACATCCCTCAAACTGTTGGAAATCACCTTAACAAGATGCCCAGGTGGTGATCTTCCAAACACCCAAGTCTAGACTGACTTGTAGAAAGAAATACAGCAATCGAACACAAGAACAGAAAATCAAAGAAAGAAAGAAGACAAGCAATTTGTTATTGAGGTTCGGCAATGTGCCTACGTCCCCGTGAGTTCCTCTAAACTCTCTGCACTAAATCAATGGTTTTTACAAGTTACAGCAATCCCCTTCAAGAAACCACAATGTTCTTTGAAGAAACAAGAAGAGAAGAAAGGAAGAAGATGAGAACTAACAATGCTCTCTTTCTAATCTAGACTTATCTCTCTTTTACAACTAGCCTCACTTACAAAGAGTCCCTCTTGTTTTTGTCACTCTTACACAATTCTCTCTATGTGTTTACAATTTATCTCACAATGTCACAAACTTGTGTGTTTCTAATAATGTTGAAAAATGAGGCTAGGAAACCCCTTTTATAGCCATCCACTTCTTGGACATTCTTGAGAGTCAATCCTTACCCTTTGATCAAGATCATCACTTAATCATAGCCCTCCATCACTTCCCAAGTGGTGCTGTGCGTTTTAACATTGCACCCATGCACCTAAGAGGGTCTTAATGCATGCTGCCTATGTGTGCAGCAGTGTGCCTGGGCGCTGCGGTGCTGGTGCGGATCTGATGGTGTGCCTGCTGGGAAACGTGCCCTAGAGCAGATGCACTACGCCTTGACCTGATGCTGCTCCCTTATGCTGCTGTGTGCACACCCTTCTGCTTGTGTGCAAAAGTGCGCACACTAGTGCGCATTGCCTTACCTTGCTCCAAATTGATGCACACACATGTGTGCAGTCTTCTAACTTGCTGAACTTTAATCCTCCAACCTTGGTTTAGACTTCAACCATCTTTGAACCATGGTTGGACTTGTGCAAACCTTAGACAGATACCAACAATCTCTACCTTTGTCTAAGTGTTTAAACTTGAACCATTGTGCAGAAAGCTTTGGGATCCAAACTCATCATGAGTCATCTATCAACTGAATCCTATTATAAGTAGTCCAAGGCAATGATTGAACTTACTTAGAGGTAGAACTTTAGTACCCAAATCTACATGATTTTCTTCCTGGGCAACCTTGTCCACATGGATGCATCCTTTCGTAACATTTTCCCGAATAAAATGATACTGAACATCTATATGCTTTGTCCTCTCATGGAACATCGGATTCTTACACAAGTGCAAGAAATTTTGACTATCCGAAAACACCACAACTTGCTCATCCAGTACCTTCAATTCTTCGAGCAACCCTTTGCACCACATAACTTCCTTAATGGCTTCCATAGCCACTATGTACTCAGCCTTGGTTGTTGAGAGTGCTACTACTGGCTGCAACTGAGCCTTCCAACTTACACAACATCCATTTAAGTTGAAGAAGTAGGAGGTAATCGATCTCCTTTTATCCCGGTCTGCTCCATAGTCCGAATCTGCAAACCCCTTAAGGCAGATGGCATTATCCCTCTTCTCATACACCAACCTTACTCTTGGGCTTCCCTTCAAATACCTCAGCAACCACTTCATCCCAAGCCAATGCTCCTTTCCGGGATTACTCATAAACCTGCTGAGAACACTCATTACATGAGCAATGTCGGGTCTAGTGCTTACCATGGTGTACATAACAGAACCAACTGCACTAGAGTAAGGGACTTTCTCCATTTCATTCTTCTCTGTCTCCGATCTTGGACATTGATCGTTGGAGAATTTGAAATGACCAGCAAGGGGAACCTTTACTGGTTTTCTAACTTCCATAGAGAATTTAGATATCATCTTCTCTATGTAGGAAGTTTGAGAGATCTTCAATCTGTTTCTCTCCCTTTCCCGGATGATACACATCCCAAGGATCTTTTGTGCATAGCCAAGATCCTTCATCTCAAACTCCTCACTGAGTTGAGCCTTCAATTTCTTTATCCTCTCCATGTTGTTCCCAACCAGCAACATGTCATCAACATAGATGAGGATGATCACCACTTCCTCAACCTTCTACCCCTTATAGTACAGGCAAGAATCATAGTAGCTCCTCATGAAATCCAAGCTGATTACAAAAGAATCAAACCTCTTGTTCCATTGCCGAGGTGATTGCTTCAGGCCATAGAAAGACTTCTTCAATTTGCACACTAACTCTCCCTACCTTTCTTCCTTATAGCCTTCGGGTTGCATAATGAAAACGGTCTCATCGAGCTCTCCATGTAAGAATGCTTTCTTCACATCCATTTCCTCGATTTCCCAATCAAATTGGACCACTAATGCTAACACTATTCGTATTATCTTGTACTTCACAACCGGTGAGAAGATTTCGGTGAAATCTATGCCTTCTTTTTGTGTGAACCCCTTTGCCACCAACCTAGCTTTATGCCGGACTTCATCCCCTAGAGTATTCCCTTCTTTGATCGTAGAGCCATCTACAATCCAAAACTCTCTGCTTTTCTGGTTTGGGCACCAGCTCCCAAGAATTGTTCTTCATCAAAGAATCCATTTCTTCCTCCATAGCCAGCTGCCACTTTGATGAATCCTTACACTCCATGGCATCCGTGTACGCTTCTGGTTCAACCTCTCCTTCTATCCAAGGAGCTGCTACATTAGCATCTACAAACCCATATCTCAAAGGTGGTCTAACCACCCTCCGTTCTCGGTCTCTTGTGAGCTGATAGTAATTCTGATTTGCTGCATCAGCCTCTTCTTGTTCAGCCTCTTCTTGAGTTTCTTGAGCTTGACCTTCATCTAAGGGCTCTACCTGATCCGAACCTTCTTATCTCCTTAGCTCTACCTGAACCGAGTTCTCCTTGATGTAATGCTCTATAACTTTCGGACTGGTTTGCTTACTAGCCCCTGCAGGGTTAGTTTTCTCCAAGTAAGAAAATAACAATTCATTAAAAATAATATCCCTACTTATAATCAGTTTCATGCCCTTCTTTTCTAAGAACCACAACCTATATCCTTTAACCCCATCACCATATCCTAGAAATACACATTTTCTAGATCTAGGGCTAATTTTATCCTTCTTTTGATGTGCATATGCATCACACCCAAAAGTCCTAAGGTTGTTTAATTCAGGGGGTTTTCCACTCCACATCTCCATGGGAGTCTTGAGCTCTAAAGCTCTAGAGGGTGATCTATTTATCAAGTATGCAGCTGTAGCCATAGCTTCTCCCCAAACATATTTTGGTAACCCAGATCCTATTAGCATGCACCTAACCTTTTCCATAAGGGTTCTATTCATTCTTTCAGGAACTCCATTTTGCTGAGGCATTTTTACAACCGTCCAATGCCTTAGAATGCCATTTAATTCACAGAATTTATCAAAATCCTTATTGCAAAATTCTAAGCCATTATCGGTTCGCAAAGCCTTAACTACCCTACTCGTTTGAGTTTCCAGCAACTTTTTCCATACAACAAATTTATTTAAGGTATCAAATTTATTCCTAAGCAAATAAACCCACACTCTTCTTGAATAATCATTAATTAAAGACAGAAGTAAATGTTACCTCCCTGTGTTGGTGTCCTTGCTGGTCCCCAAAGGTCCGAATGAATGTAGTTAAGAATCCCCTTAGATTTGTGCACTCCGGTGTTGAAGCTGACCCGGTGTTGCTTCCCAAGAATGTAACTCTCACAGAAATCCAATTTCTCTACTTTGTCACCACCAAGTAGACCATCTTTGCTAAGAACTTGCAGGCCCTTTTCGCTCATGTGTCCCAAGTGAGTGTGCCAAAGGGCTGCCTTATCCATCTCAGCCATCAAGCTTGCTGCTTGATCATTGATTTTTGTCTCTCCGATCATCTCATAAAGTCCATCGTTTCTTGCTGCCTTGATCACTACCAAAGACCCTTTGGCCACCTTGATCTTTCCTCCCTCTACTTTGCATGTATACCCCATGGAATCCAGTTGTCCCAATGAGATCAAATTTCTCTTCAAATCTGGAAGATACCTCACATTTCGCAGCAGCTTGTGACTCCATCAAACATCTTCAATTGAATGTCACCAATCTCTCTCACTTGGCAAGAATTGTCATTCCTCAAGAAGACCCTTCCATCATTGATCTCCTTGAAATTCTTGAACCATTCCTTGTGAGGGCACATGTGATAAGTGCACCCGAAATCAAGAATCCACTTCCCGCTGCCTTGCCTCCTGCTCACATTTGAGCAAACAACAAGAACTTCATCTTGCTATTCTCCCTTGGCAACCGAAGAAGCCTTTCCATTGTTGGTATGGCTTATCCTCTCATCCCACATCCTCTTATTGCAATCTTTCTTGAAATGGCCCTCCCTGTTACAGTAGAAGCATCTCTTTCCTCCTCTAAGTCTTGTCTTGGAATGAGATCTCCCATGGTTCTGCCCTCTACCTCTTGATTTCTCCCGGTAGCTGCCATGAGTGCTACTGCCATTCCGAGCTGCTGGCCTTCCTCTTACGAACAACCCTTCACCACTTGATGTCTCCTTCATCTTGGCCTTGAAATCATGTGCCCTTATGGCATTGATCACAATCTCCTTTATCAAAGTATCCCTTCCATACTCAATAGCATTAATCAAATTATCAAAGCAATCAGGAAGAGAATTTAACAAGATAACAGCCAATTGTTCATTCGGAAAAATAATGCTACAGCTATTCAGATCTTTAAATAGCTTATTAAAGACATCAAGGTTATCTTGTAACTCTTCACTAGGTTCCATTTTAAAAGCAAAGATTCTTTTAAGAAGATAAATCTTGTTAGGGAGAGTTTTGGTAAGAAACAACTCATCTAGTTTCTTCCATATGGCAGCCAGATCCTCCGAGTCTCCGCACTCCCTTGTGACACTATCCGACATATGCAAGAAAATGGTGTTGCAAGCCATCTTCTTCATCTCAGTCCACTGGTCCTCCGTGACACTTGCTGGAAAAGCATCATCTTCTCCAATAGCCAAGTCCACTTTCTGTTGCATTAGAACCGCCTTGATCTTCCGCTTCCAAAGGGCAAAGGCTCCATTTCCATCAAACTTCTCAACACAGAAATTTGAAGCCATATTTTGCGAACAAGATCCCTGATTTATGCACTACACTCAACTGCTTTCTTCAACCTCAAGAACACAGATCGAAGATGGATCTTAACACCATTCTTGAATCAATCTCAAGAACACGATCAGATCTTGATCTTTGCACCGTTATTGAATCACCCAAGAAGTTGATCTTTGATTCTTGGAGTCTTGGCTCTGTCACCTTCTTGTTCTTGCTCCGATACCTAGCTGTGCCACTCTGATACCACTGTTGGAAATCACCTTGACAAGATGCCCAGGTGGTGATCTTCCAAACACCCAAGTCTAGAATGACTTGTAAAAAGAAATACAGCAATCATACACAAGAACAGAAAATCAAAGAAAGAAAGAAGACAAGCAATTTATTATCGAGGTTCGGCAATGTGCCTACGTCCCCGTGAGTTCCTCCGAACTCTCTGCACTAAATCAATGGTTCTTACAAGTTACAGCAATCCCCTTCAAGAAACCACAATGTTCTTTGAAGAAACAAGAAGAGAAGAAAGGAAGAAGATGAGAACTAACAATGCTCTCTTTCTAATCTAGACTTCTCTCTCTTTTACAATCAGCCTCACTTACAAAGAGTCCCTCTTGTGTTTGTCACTCTTACACAATTCTCTCTATGTGTTTACAATTGATCTCACAATGTCACAAACTTGTATGTTTCTAATAGTGTTGAAAAATGAGGCTAGGAAACCCCTTTTATAGCCATCCAGTTATTGGACATTCTTGAGAGTCAATCCTCACCCTTTGATCAAGATCATCACTTAATCATAGCCCTCCATCACTTCCTAAGTGGTGTTGTGTGTTTTAACATTGCACCCATGCACTTAAGAGGGTCTTAATGCATATTGCCTATGTGTGTAGCAGTGTGCCTGGGCAGTGCGGCGCTGGTGCGGATCTGATGGTGTGCTTGCTGGGAGGCACGCCATGGAGTAGGTGCGCAGCACCTTGACCTGATGCTGCTCCCTTTTGCTACTGTGCGCACACCCTTCTACTTGTGTGCAGAAGTGCGCACACCCTTCTACTTGTGTGCAGAAGTGCGCACACTAGTGAGCATGGCCTTCCTTTGCTCCAAATTGATGCACACACATGTGTGCAGTCTTCTAACTTGCTGAACTTTAATCTTCCAACCTTGGTTTAGACTTTAACCATCTTTGAACCGTGGTTGGACTTGTGCAGACCTTAGACAAATACCAACACAAACTTATACTTCAAGTAAAATAAACCTTTAATCTCACTCAACTAATCATCAGCCACTTAATCAATCATTTCTTATTCTAGAAATAAGGTTCACTATTTCTTTGTATCAAACTTCAGTTAATATTTACGATCTAATCCAAAATTTATTATACCTTTCTCTTTTAAAAATTCTCACATAACAATTTAAATTTTCCAAAATACTTCCTTTACTATCGCTCTTAAAATCCCAGAACACCACAACTATTTCACTTATGATTCACTTAACACCATCATTGATTCACTTGAATTGTTTCTTTCATCTTACCTCAATCACTTTCTACTATACCAAATTCCTTACACTATCCACTTGACCAACAATTGCTCTCATTCCCATTTATACTTGTAAATCCATTCACACTATTAACATCATCATCATTATCCTTCTTACTTCCCATTTTACCTTAAGATGCTTACAATTCTATGAATCGACAAAATTTCCCAACTCTCGAACTCCCCCACTAATAAGTTAATCAGTACCCAAAATTTAAAAATACTCCTAGTCCAACATCCAACCAATTACTTTTCTCCTATGTTCATTGCTCAAGTATACACACACAAACTCATTACTCAAGACTTTGTCTATTTCAAGTTTATAATCTCTATAATAATAACTATTTCTTAAGCCACACTGCACAGTAGTCACCCAATCATTGTTTACAAATACATTATCACATGCAACATGGAAAGAATTTCATCAAATGAAATGTTTATACATAGCGCAACATAATTTAACACCAATTTATTAATACTTTCACCAATCAAGGTACAACTTTCCAGTTAATAGCATTGCTTTAAAAAATGCCTTATCCTCTTCTTTCGGCTTTCAACATTACCATCAAGCCACCAATTACATAATAAAGTTTTCATACACATACGAGAACAATGTATCAATCAAAATATTTCACTGCATCAAGCAATCACATTCATATTTCTTATCAAAGGCATCATCAATAAGATTTCACACAACACAACAAATCATTTGAAATAACACCAAATCTACAAAGCAACCACACACCAGTCGACATGACTTCAATTATAAGATATTTTATTCCTACCTAAACCTTCGCTAGTTATCACTACTAAACGACATTCTCTCTAACTCTACACAATTGACTTTCTTTAACTACCTTATGCCCCACACATCATGCAACTAAAGTCTACAAAACCTTAAACCTAAAGCTCTAATACCAAAAATGTAATGACCCATCCTGAGTAGGCCTTACTCTGAGTGGATCCATTACCTTTCAGCATTGAGCACCTTGATTTACGATGCAAACATATAAATTTCAAATCAAAGCACATTCCTTTACATTCAAATCAAACTTGTACAACTATACATCTTTATATACATGTTATTTTTCGATACTACAAATCGATTCTTAGAGTTTTGCAAAAGATACCCGCAAAAAGGGAAATTGTCTCAATTACCCCTATTTTATGCACTTTTACAATTTCTAAACTAATATAAAAAACTTAAACTCCCAAAATGGCTCAAGAGGTGAGGATGCCATGATCAAGGACCTTACTAAGGTCTTCTTTCAACTTCAACTATGAAACATCCGGTGCTTTCTTGAAATGTTAGTAAAATAAAAGGGTGACCTAAAAAGCTTAGTGAGAAACACATTACTAGAAGTAATCGCTTTGAAAATTAAATTAATTAATTATCGATCTTATTACGTAAGTCCTTCTAATAATTAAAAGTACAACACTACTTTTATATATAACTTTTGATTTACTTTTCTTATTGCAAAAGAAAATAATCATCACAACAACATAAAATCAACCATTTACTAGCAATATTATTTTCAATATCTTTCGATTCATAAGACTTAATGATTTATGCCCTTCATTGGGTCTATCACAATACATGCCCCTCACATGCCAATCATCAATTATGCACAAATCATCAAGTTGTCTCTCATGGACCAATCATCAATTATGCACTAATCATTAGGTATGAATGCAATGCAAAGTAATGCGATGTATGTTCAATTCTTTATTTAATTCACTTATCATCTTTAATTATTTAAATTTTCTTGCCTCACCATTAGGCTAATTACAAACAATGGGGACATCTCTTAACAAAATTAATTTGGACCACCTCTCTACCCCTTATTGGGTCGGGTCCTAATTTCTCAACAATGTGGATCCCCTCCCTATCCCTTATTGGGCGAGGTTTCAACTTCAACAATTAGGATCCCCACAATACCCCTTACCGGGCTGACTCATACCCTTTCAAACAACTAAGATCCCCTCCCTACCCTTTACTGGGTCGGGTCCTACCTTTACACTATTGTTCTATTCAATACACATTACCACAACAGGCCAACCACATCGCAACATCTTTTAGAAATATAGAATTTAATTTACATGTCTTGTTTAGAAGCATTACTTTACTTTCAATCATTTTCTTATACAGTATATATATATACACTTAAATCCTAAATTTTCATATACATTTTAAGTTTTTTGATGTCATTCATTAGTTTCTTACGCTTACTAGCAGTAATGTGAAACTCACCTCCAACGTTCCAAATTTAAATGCATCACATTCTAATCATTGCTACATCCTTCAATCATACCTAATGAATTTCCATAAACTACTTAGTATATCAAACAAAATTGTAAACACACAGGTAGAATCCTTCCTTGTTTCAAAATCACATGTGAAAAGTAAAATCATGTTTTATATTTCAAATTCTTTCTATATAATTGGCTTCGACAAAATCTTACTATGACTATTCAATGAAATAGAAAAGTATCTTTCCAAGATCATTAAATTCATGCTTTTATCATATAATCATATTAGGTGATTCTTGAAAGACTTAAAACTAAAAAATATATGTGAAAACACTTTAAAAAGTTGAAAGCGGGGCTGCTACAATCGACTGTCCATTTGCGTAGTTGACTGTCCAAGCTCCATAATGTTTACGTAGTCAACTGTCTTTGCTTTCTCAAGTTTCCATCCAATGCACAGTCGATTGGGGGATCATCACAGTCAATTGTCCACTTGACCTGAAGCCTAAAACCCCAAAAATCTTTCCTTTTTCCTCTTAAAACCTTTTTGATTATTCATGAAACACTTAAATATTTCAAAACACAAGGGTTTAAAATCAAAACTTTACATTACCAATCAAATGATTTGAACTCAAAGTTCCCAAATCAATAATTTTTGCACAAAACCCATTTTTCCTCCAAGAACAAACACTTTCTCAAGCTTTCTTCAAAAAACTTCAAAATCATCTTTCAAATAATTTAAATCTTTAGCTAAACACATAAACTTAATAATTAGAAGCAAAGAGAGATAAGCTTTTACCTTTATTTTTGCAAGAATTTCCCATCTTTTTTCCTTTTCTTCCTCTCATTTTTCCCCTTTCTCCTTTCTCTTCTTTTTCTCTCATCTCTCTCGTGGTTCTTCGAGAGAAATATGGCAAATTTTGGATTCTCTCCTTCTCTCCTCTTATTTATACTTCAAAATCTTCTTTAATTGTAGTTTCACTCTTTCATTCTTTCTTTCTTTCATAAACTACTCCAAACACTTTAAATTTTTGATATTTCCCCCGAAACAAAATTTATTACTCAAAATTATTATTTTATAAATTTGTTTCTAATTTCATAAGTCCCAAGTAAAATGATTACAACTTAAATTCGAACAAGAAGAGCCAAATAGGAGTCAAAGTACTGTCCCATAATTTAAAATATTATAATTTAAATATCGTCCTCTTCAATATCTCATAGTCACGGTATGCAACTATTGCAAGTAAAATCCGAATGGATTTAAGCATGGCCATATGAGAGAAGGTTTGGTAAAAGTAAACTCCTTACCTTTTCTTGAAACATTTTACTACCAGCCCTTGCTTTATACATCTCTACCTTTTCTTACACTTCAATCTTTCTGTTAAAGATTCATTTGAATCCTATAAGTACTAAACCTTTAGGTGCATCAACCAAAGTCCATACTTTGTTGGAGTACATGGAATCTATTTAAGATTCCATGACTTCTAACCACTTCTCTGAATCGATGTCTAACATTGCTTCTTCATAGTTAGTAGGTTCCTTATCATCTACAAGGTGTACCTCTAGGTCACCATTTATGAGAAAACTATATTTCTCTAGAGAATTTTGCTAGATAGTTTCGGATTTCATGGCTTCTAACCACTTCTTTGAATCGATGTCTAACATTGCTTCTTTATAGTTAATAGGTTCCTTATCATCTACAAGGTGTACCTCTAGGTCACTATTTATGAGAAAAACCATATTTCTCTGGAGCATTATGCTAGATCTATGTCTTATTTAAGTAATAAGAAGATCCATTGGTTTATGTTCCTTAATTTAAATAGTACTCGGTTATGATTCTTGTGACACTTCATAAAGATCTATCTTCCTTCCCCTGCTCCCTTTTAGCATTAAATTTTTTTCTAAATAGATAACATACATAGAACCAAACACCCTTTGTTCTTGAGGATGATAGAAATAAGCTTATAAACTGTCTTTAGGATATCCCATAAACCTACATTTGTCAGACCTAGTTCATAACTTGTTTGTATATAACTTCTTTACATAAGCAGGACAACCTCGAGTCTTAAAGTGCTTAAGAGTAGATCTCCTAACTTTCCATATCTAATATGGTGTTTTAGGTACTGCTTTTTAAGATAACTTTATTCAATAAGTATGTGGCAATTAGGACAGCATATGCCCAAAATGATATAGGAAGATCAATGTAACTTATCATGGATCAGACCATATCAAATAGGGTATGGTTCTAAAAGAATTCCACAGAGAGAAAATATCATTCTCTTTAAGATAATCGAGAAAAAAATTAAATAAGTATTTGCCTTCTCGATAATATTGAAGAGCCTTAATACCTTTCCCAATTTGCTTTTCAGCTTCACTTTTGAGTTCATTGAACATTTCAAATGATTCAGATTTTTACTTCACTAAGTATATGTATCCATACCTTGAGTGATCATCGGTAAAGGTAATGAAGTAGGAATAACCTTCTCTAGCATTGACTATTAAGGGTCCACACACATTAGTGTGCATAAACCCTAATACATCCTTGGTTCTTTTTCCATGTCTACTAAATAGAAATCTAATCATATTCCTAAGAGATAGGTTTCACAGGTTGGATAGAATTCAAAATCTGATAGATCCAAGAATCCATCTTTTACCAACATTTTTGTACTATCATCATTAATATGACCTAGTCTTAAGTGTCAAATGTATGAATGATTAAGATCATTATCTTCTTTCTTTCTTTTGTTCAATATGAAATATTTTACTATCTATTTTTATATGGTAGAAATAATTAATAAGTCCCTACGGAAAATGTATCAATGATGGCTCCATTTTCAAGGCGAAGGTTAACTTCTTCTTAATTAGTTTCTTGCTTTTTCTCAACATCTACAACCTATTACAAATGCAAGAACCACACTAGGTATCTAATAACTAATTAGAATCATTATTAATATTTAAGTTAATTTCATCAAAGAACAACCAAGATATTCCTTTCGATGTCTTGTCTTGTAAAGTGGTCCCTACAGTTTCTCTTCTAGTGTCCATCTTTTCCACAATAGAAGCAATATTATTTATCTTTCTTAGATTTTGACGAAAAAGCGTTGTTGACACAACCTCTTTTTTCTTTCAATGGTTTCTTCTTCTTCTTTAAGACATTCTTAAGAAAAAGCCCCATCGACAAGCATAATATGTGTCTTAACCTTTCTTGATCGTAGCTTCTACAGTTTTCAACATATAACAAGTTCTAGAAGTATGGCTTCAATCTCATTCATGTTGTAGTTTATAACATATTGCATTAATGAGTTTAGAAGTTATTGAAGAATTAAGTCATTACTTAACTCCACATCCATACTAAAATGAGCCAATCAAACTGTTCAATATAATTTATCATCTATAATCTATGCTTATGGACTAATGATCCTTTGGGCATCCTAGCCGTGAAGAGATTGTGCTCACCATACAAATTTTATAGATGAAGCAATATTGCATAAGCAATTTCCATCTTGTTATGTTGCTTCTAATGTTCATTAGACATAGATGTTAGCATGCAGTGTCTAGCCCATATGTAATTCTCTTGTCACTTCTTATAAGTAGCGACCTCTTCTTCTAGAACATTCTTAGCAATAGTTATTGGAAGTGACTTATCAAGAAACTAGGTCATTTTCTCAAATCGACAACGATTCTCAAATTCCTTAACACATATTGGAGATTGGACCAGTCAGTCTGTGTGCATCAAGTATAATGATAGTGGGTTTAGTCATGTGATCTACGATGTAACAACAAATAAAATATGTGTCTGTTCATTTTATTAACTACCATAAAGATTTTGTCTTTAATCTAAATGGTTCCTCCCACTATTCTTTTCAATTCCCAAAACCCTTTATATGGAAAGCGGGAGACCCCTTTAGAAGGTCTCCTAGTAGGGATTAGGATCCTATCACTTGTACACTATAGCCTTGTGGTGGCACAACAAACTAATAATGTGCTTGAAATGTAGATAAATTTTATCATTTACATCTCATACAATTCCCAATTATAATTTAACCTCTTAAATGTATACGATCTTGTGGTGACATAACAAATCATATCCATTTTAGTTAAGTTAAACCCACTATTCCTCACAAGTATAAATTAGTGATATAACCCTTGTGGTGGAACAAAAAAAAGTTATATAATTTGTTTACCTTATGTACATCATATGTTAAATAGACAATATAAATTTTATAATATTGCAAATCTTGTGGTGACACAACAAATTTACAATGCTAAGAAATTTTCATATTGACTTAAATGGTGGAAGGCGAACAATCATTCCTAATGATTTTCGTTCACAACTTAATATTAAACTTTTGCGCGTGTGGGATTTAGGTCTTTACTTTCAGATCTCATCATTTAGCATGCATCAAATACATATAACAAGCATATAATCTAATTACATGCACAACATACATACATCACATGCATATATATTAACCTAAGTTGATGACCATGGACTTTCTAAGTGTGATTTACTTGAGCCAATAAAGTCAATCACTTTGTCAAACCCTAGGTAATTATTACATGAATATATCTCTTACATTCATGGGTCTTCAATCTTCAAATGGACTACCATGCTTCCTTGCGAACTCCTTGATTCGCCTCTATAAAATCCTATCTAACTCTATGTAACTTTACATACATCAAATATATATATATATATATATCTTGATCAGAAGTTGAGGGGAATTACGTTGGAGGGAGATGGAAATTTACGTCGAGAGATATAAGAGAAGGTGAGGTATGCAAACCCCATTTAGAATTGAATAACCAAAACAAATACATAAAATTTAATCAATTGCTAAGGGCTAGGTCAAATAGTCATCCACCCATACAATCATATTGCATTAATCAATAATAATAATTTTATTCTAGTTATGGTTATTTTTTCTAAGATTGCATTCTTAATCCCATTAGGTTTTCCGGAAACTTTTCTTAATACTATTTCAAATAAGATTAAGATTTCTTGTTCTTTATGATTCTCAATTCCAATGTGATAAGGATTTTGAAGTTTCAATTCCTAGTCAAACTCCAATTTCTTAAAAATATTGAAATTAAGAACAATTCTTAATTAAATAAATTAATTTAATTTGAATTTTTTGAAGATAAAAATTAAAGTATAATTTCAATTAAAAACATGTTTTATTTTTAAGTGCATTTGAAATAATTTCAAATACCCTTTAAAAACGCAAAAAATAAATAATTTTTATGTATTATAGTTGACTACAACAAGCTTCTGTATTAGTGTTTTGTATGGTGTACTCGATTACACCTTATTGTAGTTGACTATAGCACAATTTGACCTAAAAACTACATCAGGTCATAAGGCTATAATCAACTACAGCCCCTTGTAGTCGACTACACCTTGTAATCTGTAGAATTTTTCATGCGTTTTCTGCGTTCTTTCTTGTCCAAACTTGATTCAGTTCGATCCAAAATCAAATTTTGACCATAAAAATTAAATCTAATCAATCTCTATTGATTTAACGAAATTAATCTACAATAAATTACCATCATCTTATGAAAATAATCAATTCAAGGACCCTTTCTTGAATTTTCATGACCTAAGGTTTCATAACTAATGTAAATTTTAGATCTTGAAATTGCAATCTCTAGAATTTTAAGATTAGATATTTAAAGCTGTAACAACAAAATTAAAATTCTTCTAATAATTCATAGGGTTGTCTTTGATACCATTGTAAGTCTATAGGAATAGAATGCACATTGAAAATTTAAAATTTTTATGCCCATAAACTCAAATCTTAAGAAAATCTCTATGAATCTATAAGAACAATTAATAAAATTAATCTTTTCATACAAGATCAGAGATTTATACCTTTGATGGAGTTTCTTGTTATTCCTTTGGAAATAGATTCACGAGCCAATCAAGCATATAACCTCTAAGCATATCCACAAGAGCAATCAAGAACAAGGATCTTCTTCTTTGAGATATCAAAAGCCACACGAGGAAGAACAAAAGGCTGGACAAATTCCTATGTTAGTGCTACCTCTAGGTTTTCATCCTTTTGGGGGAGAGAAAGAAAAAAAATCTTATTTTTTTAGTCTCCCCACAATTGTGTTAGGGTTTTTATCAAATAGAACCTTTATATAGAGCTCTTACTCCTAAAAGCTCAAATATTTCTAAAACTGCAGTTAAATCCATGGTTTTATTAATTATTAGAAATCTCTCTTAGCCCATTAGTTTTCCTTATTCTTATAGTTACCTTATCGTGTGTGAGCTCTTAATTATCCCTTTAGTTAAGAATTAACTACAATTAATTCTTAAGGGTTTCTACAAGTCATTATTGACACCTAGCAGTGTGTCATGACTACCTAGGCAATATTAATTGGTGTAAACCTTTCCATTGATAGTTATCATAAAATTTGATTCTTCCATAATACAATGTCTATAATTAAGCCTAAGGTATGGATTTATCATCAAACCTTAATTATTTAATATTGTGTATCTCGATATCAAGTTCACAACTTAAATGGTGAAATTAGAAACTCCTTTCTAGTTTCCACCCTACCTTAGCCAAGGAATTTCCAAGCTATGACTTAATCAGATCACATAAGATATTCTATCTTTTTTACTAAGAGTGATGAATTCTTTATTGTACACTTACATACCTCCATGCATAAGTGATCAAACCAAATTACTACCCTCTTGTGACCCATGATTAGAATCACATTTAGATAGAGTAAAAGCATGATGACTTATACATAAGACATCTGTGGTGCTTCAAGTATAAGGATTACTTGTACAACTGCAATGTAAGAATTCATATTGACAGCTAGTAAAATATCCATTAGGAATTTCGTAGTCAAGTCAATTTGGTGGTCCTTTTTTATAACAAGCACCTACATAACTTGTTTTAATGTCTTATACACTACTGACCATGAGATCAATTACACTTAACTCCTTGTGAAAACATAGTATATACTAATTTATTCGGATTCACTAATGCTCATCTTTGTGATTCTATGATTAGGAACATATAAGAATAAAGCTTAAAGAAATACATCTCATTAGCATGATCTCATCCCGGTGCTTATTCCCATTGCTCTTATTCTATGGGCTTTATCATGTAATGCATATGTAAATAGTTCCAATATAGTCCTTTGTGTTTTCAGTGCGAGCATTGAAAACGATTCTTGTACTACAATGGGTAAGATATCAAAGTCATCTAGGATGACTATGAGTGGTTGGTATAAACATGGAATGAGGGATCTTTTATGTAATCCATTTCTTGGTGAAAGAGGTCTTGTAGATGAGAGAGAATGACGAGTTGGTTTATTGTAAGGGAGTCAACGATTGAAGTAGGTGTCATATTTTAGTTTATCAGCTTAAAACCCTATAAATTCTCTACGAATATATAGAATAAGAAATCAATCACCATACAAGGTTAGGTTTTATACTTTTGATTAATGAAGATTTGTTGAAACTTCGAATTAGGTTCACGAGCCATTAAAGCGTCCAACCTCTAAGCGTATCCAGATGAATAATGAAGAACGAAGATCCCCATCTTCTTGACGTTGAACACCATAAATGAAGAAGAATTAGGGTTGGTAGAAAATTATTGAGTGCTAGATCTTGGTATTTTCGATTTATGCCTTTAGAGAGAAAAGTTTAAGATATGATAAAACTCAAATTATGACCATTAGGGTTTTCATCAAATAAAAACCCCATTTATATAGAACCTTTACTCCTACAGGATCTAAGATTTTTAAAATTATAATTAAACCCTTGGTTTAATTTAATCCTAACAAATCTCTCTATTAGCCCTCTAATTTCCTTATTCTTGCAATTTTCCTATTGTGCGTGACCGCTTAAGTTTAATATTGCATTGTTAGTAAGTCGTAAATTTTACATGACAATTGGACCTCATCCAATTAATTAAAACTTATTTTAATTTAATTCGAATTAAAACTCCTTTTTAATTCTTCTTCTAATAAGAATTAATTACAATTAATTATTAAGGCTTCTACAAGTCATAATTGACACCTAGTAGTATGTCATGACTACTTAGGTAATACAAATTTGCTGTAAACCTTTCTATTGTCAACTACCATGCAATTCAGTCCCTCTTTCATGCAATACCTCTAATTAAACCTAAGGTCTGAAATTACTATCAAACCTTAATTATTTAATCATATGTATCTTGATCTCAAGTTCATAACTTAAATGGTGAAATTAGAAACTTCTTTCTAATATCTACTCCACCTTGGCCAAGAAATTTCTAAGTTATGACATAATCAAATCACATAGGGCTATGAGTGATGGATCCTCTATTTTACACTCACATACCTACACGCATAAGTAGTCGTACCCAATCAGTACCTTTTGGTGGCTTATGATTAGAACCACATTTAAGTAGCATCAAAGCATGATAACCAATACACACAACATCAATGGTTCCTGAAGTCTAAGGATCACTTGCACAACTATGACATAAAAACTCTTATTGACGGCCAGTAAAATGCCCATTAAGGTTTTCTTAAGTTAAGTAAGTTCAGTGTACCCATTCTCTAAGGAGCGCTGTTGGTGTTTGTCTAAGGTTTAAACAAACAAAAAATCAGTATCAAGTGCACACCAGTGTGCGCCGAGGCCTGGCTTTTCCAAGGTAAGGCACCCAGCAAGGGAGAAGACCTGGAAGAGATGTGTGCCATGGCTCAGCCTCCCCCAGGCTGCGGCACCCAGAATGGATGCAACATAGTGAAGTTTCAGCACACTCCAGGCTGCGGCATGCCCGGTTCTAGGCCGCGGCCTGAAGGCACACTGATGCCTTTTGGTTCAGCCTTTTGTTAAGTGCGTGAGGCATGTTTAAAATGCATAGGATCACTTAGAATTGATTGAGGGCTAAAGTTGATTATTCCTCAAGATCTAAGGGTGGATATTGATCCTCAAGATGGGTCAAGAAGTTGGTGCACTATATAAAGAGTCACCTAGCTTAAATCTCCATAAGTGTGAGACATAACTTGTGATTGAAAGTGAAATCAGTTGTAAGAGTGCAAAGACACAAAACAAGGGGATTTAAGGGCTTGTAAGGGGAATTTTCTTGGGAAAATTCCAAGGTTAGTTCTTATCACTTTCTTTTACTTCTTCTTCTTTGGTTCTTCAAGAACTTGAGTTTCTTGGAGAGGGTTGCTGTATTTGTAAAGAACCATTGATTTAGTACAGAGAGTTCAGAGGAACTCATGGGGACGTAGGCTATTGCTGAACCTCGATAATAATTGCTGTGTCCTTTCCTTTCTTTGATTTCTGTTTCTGTTTTCGATTCATCTTTACAAGTCATTCTAGACTTGGGTGTTTGGAAGATGACCACCTGGGCATCTTCAAGGTGATTTCCAACAAGCGCCTATGCTTTTGTTAGTGTCTCATACACTAGTGATCATGAGATCAATAACCCTCATTAGCATAATCTCATTAGTATTTCCTTTGAGGGAACTTTATTCAATAGATATCCAAGTATTCATCTTTTACAAATTTGCTCACTCTATCTTCATTGACATGACATTGTCTTAAGTGCCACATATAGGAACGATTTATATCATTATATTTTTTCCTATTATTTTGTTTAATATTAAAAATACTACCATCTTGTTGAAGAATATAATGAATATTATTTAATGTATTTGTACCATAAAATTTATTATCAAAATAAATAGATCAACAATTCTCCTTGAGAGAAAATCCATAACCTTCTCTATCTAGTTTAGAAATTGAAAAAATATTTCTAATTGAAACTAGCATATAGTAACAATCTCTTAGTTCTAAAGTTTTTCCAGATGGCAAATCCAAGAAATATGTCCCCATGGTAAATGTTGCGACTTTGATCCATTTCCATAGCATAGGTCTACCTCACTTTTGCCATACTTTCTACTTCTTCTCAGTACCTGCAAATTATTGCAAATATGTGAGCCATAACCAGTATTGAATACCCAAGAAGAACCATTGTTAAAACATATGTTAACATCAATAACAAGCAAATCGGGCATACCTTCTAAAGGCTTATCCTTCAAGTTTGCAAGATACTCTTTGAAATTTCTCTTCTAATGCCTATTCTTGGCACAATGGAAGCTCTATCCCTTATCTTTCTTGGCCTTTGTCGAACTAGCCTTGCTGGCAGTTCCCTTTCCTTTCAATGATTTCTTCTTCTTCTTTAAGACATTATTACTTTTAGGCTTAGAAGAAGAATCCCCATTAACAAGCATAATAGGTGTCTTACCTTTCTTGATCGTCCCCTCAGTAATCTTCAGCATATTGATAAGTTTGGAAGGGTATCTTCTATCTTATTCATGTTGTAGTTCATAACAATATGCGAAAAAGAGTCTGAAAAGGATTGCAAAATCAATTAATTACTCAACTTTGTATCTATACTAAATCCTAGCATGTCTAATTTCTCGATGTAGTTGATAATCTTCAACACATGCTCATAGACTAATGATATTTCGGGCATCCATGCCTTAAAGAGGTCCTTAAAGATTTGGAACCTTGCATTGAGACTATACTCACCATATAACTCTTGAAAATGAAGCAACATAGCAGAAAAACTTTTCATTTTGTCATGTTGCTTCGAAAGCTCATTAGATGTAGATGCTAGCATTTAGAACCTTGTCTTCGTGTTGTTATTTTGCAACTTCTCAAAAGTAGCCACCTCTTCTTTCAAACCATCCCAAGCAATAATTTTTGGAAGTGGTTGATTAAAAACATAGGCTATTTTCTTGAAATTGATAACAATTCTCAAATTCCTTAGCCAATCAAGAAAATTTGGCCCAGTTAGTATGTCTGTATAAATGATTCTAGATAGTGCGTTGAGATTTTCCATTACGATCTACAATGTAACAACATATAAAATTAGCATTTATTCATTTTATTAACTACTATAAAGTTTTGGTCTTTAATCTAAATGGTGCCTCCAAATATTCTTTTCGATTTCAACAACCCTCAATATAGAAAGTTAAAGACCCCTTTGGAAGGTCTCCTAGTGGAGATTAGGATCCTATCACCTGCACATTATAGCTTTATGGTAGAACAAAAAAACTAAAATGTACTTGATAGGTAGATAACTTTTATCATTTGCATCTCATGAAATTTTCAATCTTTATTTAGCTTCTTAACTGCATACAACCTCGCGGTAGTGTAACAAACTATATGCATTTTAGTTAAGTTAAAGCAGTCATTCCTCACAAGTGTAAATTATTGATATAACATTATGATAGCGCAACAAAGTTATATCATTTTCTTTCCTCATGTACATCACATGTTTTATAGACAATATAAATTTCCTAAGAGTGTAAACCTTATGGTAGCACAAAAAATTTACACACTAAGAAATTCTCATATTGACTGTAATGGTGGAAAGTTATGAGCAATCATTCCTAATGATTTTCTTTTACAACTTAATATTAATTAATTGTGCATGATAGATTTTGGTCTTACGTTTAAGTCTCGTCATATAATATAAATAATATAATTTAATAAAATGCATAACATACAAACATAACATGCATATATCTAAGTGGATGGCTATGGATTTCTAAGTGTGATTTACTTGAGCCCATTAAGTAAATCATTTACTCAAATCCTAGGTAATTATTACATGAATATATCATATACATTCATGGGTCTTCAATCTTCAAATGGTCCACCGTTCTTATTTGCGCACTCTTTGATTCACCTCAATTAGATCCTATTTAACTTTAAGTACCTTTACATACATCAAATATATATAAGAAACCTTGATTAGAAGTCAAGGGGAATTACATTAGAGGAAGATGAAAATTTAGATTAAGAGAAAGATGAGAAGGCAAGGCATGCAAACTCTATTTAAAATCAAAAAGCCCAAAAAATACTAATGAAATTTAACTAATTTGATAAGGTCTTGATCCAACAGTCATGCATTCATACAATCATATTGTGAAATTGAGTAAAATAATTCTATTATAGTTATGACCTTATTCTTAAATTGCATATCCTAATCTCATTAGGTTTCCAGAAACTCTCAATCCAAATATAAATAAGATTTAGATTCCTCAATCATTAGAATTCATAATTCTAATTTGATAGTATGAAACTAGACATCTTTAACTTTCAAACGCTTCCGAAAATGCCGAAATCCGATTAAACATGAGTGAGTTAGAATTATGAATTCTAATGATTAAGAAATCTAAATCTTATTTAGATTAGGATTGAGACTTTCTGGAAACCTAATGGGATTAGGATATGCAATCTAAGAATAAGGCCATAACTAGAACATAAATATTTTATCTTGAGCGACATTTTGGGAAGCCTTGGAAAGCTAATGTCGTTCAAGTGTTCGACCTCTAAGTGTATCCACATGATCAACACAAAACAAGGATCTCATTTTTCTTGATGTTGAACACCACAAAAGATGAGGAACTAGGACTGGCTAAAAATTATTGAGTGCTAGGTCTTGGTATTTTCGGTTTATGCCTTTAGAAAGAAAAGTTTAATATCTAATCTTAAACTCAAATTATGACCATTAGGGCTTCCATCAAATAGAAGCCCTATTTATTTAGAACTTTTACTCCTAAAGGCTCTAAAATTTCTAAAATTGCAATTAAACTCCTTCAATTTAATTCCAAGAAATCTCTCTATTAGCCTTCTAGTTTTCTTATTCCTGCAATTACCCTATTTTGTGTGACCCCATCAATTTAATAATGCACTAGTAGTAGGTTGTAACTTTTACGTGACAATTGGATCCCATCCAATTATTAAAACCCCATTTAATTTAATTTGAATTAAAATCGCTTTTAATTACAATTAATTCTTAGGGCTTCTACAACTTATGATTGACACCTAGTAATATGTCACGACTACCCAAGCAATACGAATTTGGTGTGAACCTTTCTATTGTCAGTTACCATGCAATTCAATCATTCCTTCATACAATGCCCCTAATTAAACCTAAGGTATGGAATTACTGTCAAACTTTAATTATTTAATCATATATATTTCAATCCTAAGTCCATAACTTAAATGGTGAAATTAGAAACTTCTTTCTAATTTCCACCCCACATTGGCCTAGAAATTTCCAAGTTATGAATTTATAATATCAAATAAGGCATTCTCTCTCTTTTATCAAGAGTGATAGATCCTCTATTGTACACTCACATACCTCTACTCTAACTGGTTATACCCAATTACTACCTTTATATGGCCCATGATTAGAACCAAATTTAAGTAGCATCAAAGCACGATGTCGTATACACAAGACATCCATGGGGCCTTAAGCCTAAACATCACTTGAAAAATTGTAATATGTGAAATCCTATTGAAAAGTAGTAAAATGTCCATTGAAGTGCTTTTAAGTCGAGTCAATTCGATATATCTATTCTTTAATGAGAACCTAAGTGTTTTGTTTGAGTGTTTTATATACTACTGATAATGAGATCAATCACCCTAACTACTTGAGGAAACAAGACATCTACTAATTTGTCTCGATTCACTAATGTAACAACCCATCCCAGGTTGGTCACCCTCGAGACAGTGTCATCACATTTTGAAAATCCTAGCACGACATATATATGCAACAACAAAAATAATACTAACATAATTATTTTATATCATTATGATATTAACTTAAACATAATATACAACGTAAAATGCATGAATATTTACAAATACAATTTTTATTTGTTTCATTTTCTCAATTGTCTGAGGATATTGACACTTATGTGGCTTATAGAAAATGATTTCATCTGACTCTCAACCCACCAGACTATCTGTACTGCCTGCTACCTGAAATCATTGTACAATGAGGGATGAGCTTCACAAGCTTAGTGAATTAAATTTACTAAAAGCATTCAAATTGCATAAATAACCCTTTAATATTTAATAATCCATCTCTCATATAACAGGATAGTAGCATAATGTTTAACATTTAAATAATTCCTATCATGTCATATTTTTATGTTTTTTTCTCACTATAACTGTCTCTCTGTGAGACTTATTATTCACTATTACATGCATAACATCAACAACATTTAGTAAAAATATCAACATGTAAAATAGATAAAATACATGAATTATTATTATGGGAATGTCTTCCCACATATCGACATGTTTTTATTATCTTAGACCGACCCCTTCCCGGTTCTTTTATTTACAGCTTATCCCTACTGTCACGGTATTTATTTCCAGCATATACCTGCTATCATGGTGTCCCTTTTATTTTCAGCATATACTGACTATCACGGTTTTTCAATTAGACCGACCCCTTGCATATGAACAATGATATTAAATATGCATATGAACAGTAATATAAAACCACATGAATTCAAAATGTTTAAATTAACTATCCGGTGTTCCCTTAACTTTCTGTTTGATAAATTTCACAATTTTCTTCTCCTCATATATCACATCAATTTAGTAATCAAAACTCGTCAATAATTTATTTATCACCATCATTATTAAATCAACTCATTATTCTAATAATATTTCTTTTCACATAATAATTTTCTATGTGTCCAATATTCATATCATACATACCAATTTAATTTTTATTTATCACAAAGCATAAGCTAATAATTTATTTTAATATTTTTACTAGATATTTAATTTTTATTTAGATTACTTAATGTAAATCTAACTCACCACGTAGCACTTAAAGCTATCCATGAATCATCTCCTTGCCTTTCCCGTTCCTCTCAGTAGTTTCTCCCAGTTGCTGACCGTCAATACCTGACATAGTATTTATATTAACTTTCTAATTATTTCTTCAATTCTTCATAAACCACACCTTTTGAAAATTTTCAATTTGATTTTCAGGAAATTTCATGAATGCTAAAAATTCAAAAATAAACACTATGTTTTTACCTTCTGTTTTTCTGATAGCTTCTCGTGACTCTCTATAAAATTCCCCCTTCAAAATTTTACTCTTTTAACCTTTATTTGGGTCCCCAAGTATTTAAAGAAAACAGATGATTTGAAAGAAAACTAAACGAATTGCGATATGTATAAATTAACACTTACCTATGCTTGGTATATATAAGGGCAAGATTTTTAAAAAATCTTTGACAGCCTCCCCACAAGCCTCCACTTTTTTGGCTTGCTAGAAGGCATTCAAACCTTCAAATTTACACTTGGTAGCAGGTGCTGCTACCTGCTGCCATGTGTCCTTTTTTTTAGATATTTTTTTGATATTATTATTTTTTTTCTTTCTTCTTCCTTCTGGGACGTTCACATCCCAGATTTTTTCTCTTAAGAAACCTTTTTTTCTTTCTTTCTTTTTCTTTTTCATTTTCTTATATATTGTTCACGATTTTTTTAAAATTGCTTTATTCAAATACTAATAAACCTCTCACATATATTTTATTTTAATTCTGTGTCATATTTATTAAATTACTTCTTTACCCTTACTTTACAAATATGTGTATTACAATTCTACCCACCTTACAAAAATTTCGTCCCGAAATTTCCTTACCTAAAATCAAGAAAAGAGTTGGGGGTAATTCTTCCTCATTCTTGCTTTATGCTCTCACGTGACTTCTTCAACATCTTTATTTCGCCATAATACTTGAATCAAAGAAATGACTTTATTACGCAAGACTTGTTCCTTTCTGTATAAGATTCAGATTGGTACTTGCATAAAAGTCAAATCTTCCTGAATTTCTATTGCCTGATTCGAGATACTATGGGATTCATCGTGTAAGTACTTTCTCAGCAGTGACACATGAAACACATTATGCAATTGCTTTAATTTTGGAGGCAAATTCGAACGATATACTACTGGTCCAATTTTCTCGATCACCTCATACGGCCCCACAAATCTCAAGCTCAGCTTTCCCTTCTTCTTAAATCTCAACACTCCTTTCCACGAAGATAACTTCAAAAATTCCCAATCACCAACTTGGAACTCGAGAGGTCGTCTTATTTTGTTAGCATATCTTTTCTGTCTGTTTTGGGCTGCTCTGAGGTTCTCCCTAACCAGTTTGATCCTCTAAGTAGTCAAGTCTATCATTTTTAGGCCATATATCTTTCTCTCTCCAACTTTTTCCCAACATACTGGAGTTCTACACCTTCTACCATATAAAGCCTCGAAGGGTGCCATCCCAATACTAGTTTGATTCTGATTATTGTATGCAAACTTGATCAATGGCAAATAAGCATCCCAGCTCACTGAGAAGCTCAATACACTTGCCCTCGGCATATCTTCTAGTATTCTAATGATTCTCTCCATCTGCCCATCAGTTTGTGGATGAAAAGCTGTACTAAATTGCAATTTCGTACCCATAGCTTCTTGGAAACCCCTCCAAAATCTAGAGGTAAATCTAGAATCTTTATCTGATACGATACTCAAGGGTACTCCATGTAATTTTACTATCTCTGCTACATATAACTCAGCCAACTTTTCTGGACTCCAGGTAGTTTTCATAAGAAGAAAATGTGAAGAGTTAGAAAGTCTATCCACTATAACCCACACAGCATCATGTCCCCTCTAGGTACGGGGAAAACCAGAGACAAAATCCATACTCACATTTTCCGATGGCCACTCAAGTATTGGAAGAGGTTGTAATAAACCTATTGGATATCTATTCTCAGCCTTCACCTGTTGACAAGTCAAACACCTAAAAATATATTCTGCAATATCCTTCTTCATCTCTAACCACCAATAATTATGTCTCAACCCCCTGTACATCTTCTTATTACCTGGGTGCATGGAATATACAGAATCATGAGCCTCCCTCAGTACCTAATTTCTCATCTCCACATCATTGGGAACACAAACTCTATGCCCCAATTTTACCATACCATCTTCTCTAATTCTAAACTCGGTTGGCTTCTCACTCAACATTTCCTACCTGATCTTCTCTATCCCCTCATCTCTACCCTATATCTGTAATAAATGATAAAAAATAGAAGATTGTATCACAATATTTACCATTAATACTCCTCTATCATTGAGACTCAACTGTATCCTCATTCTTCTTAATTCTATCATCAAGCTAGTATTATGACTCCCAATAGCAATTAATTTCCCTATAGGCTTTGTACTCAATGCGTTAGCTACTACATTAGCCTTTCCTAGATGATAATACAGTCATAATCACAAATTAATTCCATCCACCTCCTCTGCCTCAAATTCAATTCCTTTTGGGTGGGTAAATGCGTCAAGCTTTTATTATCAGTAAAAATTTCACATTTGGCTCCATATAGATGGTAACTCCAAATCTTCAAAGTAAAAACTATAGCAGCCAATTCTAAGTCATAGGTCGGGTAATTCCTCTTAAGGTTCTTCAGTTGCCTAGATGCATAAGCTATAACTCTCCCATGTTGCATCAACACACATCCCAACCCCTGATGTGACACATCACTATAAACCGCAAATCCTTGATCACTAGAAAGAAGCACTAATACCGGGGCAGTAGTCAGTTTTTCTTTCAACAACTGGAAACTTCTCTCACATTCGTCTGACCACCTAAATTTCATGTCCTTCCTGGTCAATTTAGTCAATGGTCTAGTAATCATAGAAAATTTTTGGATAAATCTTCTATAATAACCAGCCAACCCCGAAAAGCTTCTAATTTCAATTACACTCGAGGGTCTTTCCCAATTCAACATTGATTTTACTTTTTATGGGTCAACTGCTATCCTTTCTCCCGACACAACATGCCCCAAGAAAGATATTTCGCTCAACCAAAACTCAAACTTAGAGAACTTCGTATATAATTTCTCTCTCCTCAAAATCTCCAACACTATCTCTAAATGTTGCATATGCTCCTCTTCATTCTTGAAATATATCAAAATATCATCAATAAACACAATCACAAATTTGTCCAAGAATGGTTTAAACACCCGATTCATAAGGTCCATAAATGCTGCAGGAGCATTGGTAAACCCAAAAGGCATCATCAAGAACTCATGATGGCCATAAAGTGTCATAAGAGTAGTCTTAAGCACGTCCTCCTCCTTTATCCTCAATTGATGATAACCCGATCTCAAGTCTATCTTAGAAAACACTCTAGCTCCCTGTAACTGCTCGAATAAATCATCTATCCTGGGCAAAGGATATCTATTCTTGATGGTGATCTTATTCAACTGTCTATAATCAATTCACAACCTCAATGTCCATCCTTCTTCTTGACAAATAACACAGGAGCTCCCCAAGATGACATACTAGGTCGGATAAACTGTTTATCTTGCAACTCCTGAAGCTGAACTCTCAACTCTCTCAATTCAACTGGTGCCATTCTATAGGGTGCTACGAATATGGGTGCTGATCTTGGAATTACCTCAATAGAAAACTCAATTTCCTTATTGGGAGGTAACCCGATCAATTCTTCAGGAAAACATTAGAAAAATCTTTTACTACCAAGATTTCTTCTAACTTCCTACTCTCTTTGCTAGAATCCACCACATATGCCAAATAGCCCTCATAACCCTTTCTCAACCATTTACTAGCAGTTAAGACAGAAACAAGACAATTTGCAAGTATCTTACATTCTCCCTGAAAATTAAACTCCTCCTGTCCGGGTATCTTGAACACAATATTTTTCCTAAAACAATCTACCCAAGCATGATATGCAAATAACCAATTCATCCCTAGAATTAAATCAAAATCTGTCATATCTAAAGGCAATAAATCAACTTCAAATTCTCTATCAGCAATATTAATCACACAACCTCGATAGATTGTCCTGATAATAACCCTATCTGTAGTAGGAATCTCAACAATAATTGCATACATCAAAGGACTAGCACTAGCATCAATAGATTTCATATAATTACTATATGCAAAAGAATGGGTTGCAACAAGATCAATCAATAATCTAGTAGGCCTACCAAGGATAGATATCATACCCATAACAACATCAGGAGTGGCTTGTGCATCCTGTTGGGTCAATGCATAGACTATGCCACTCTGGACTAAATCTGGCTGCCATGTCCTCACTTTGCTACTAATCTTCGACCTCTACCCCGCATACCCCCTAATCCACCACTTTTCTCCACCGATCTCCTCCCAACACTTCTAATGCCTACGTTAGCAGATTTCTCCACTGGACAATCTGCAGCAACATGTCCTCCCCCACCACATATAAAGCATATCTGCATAGAGAAATTTTGAGCTAGATGCCCCGTCTGATTACATCTAAAGTAGACCCTTGCCTCTCAATCATACATCATGTTACCACCTTCCCCTGATGGCATACTTACTCATCTACCATAACTCCCAATTCCTATAGCTTGTTTCTCAAATCTAGGGGTCCCATCGATATTACTTTGAGCTACAAAAGCGACAGATCCTGCCTGCCTCTGACTTTGCACTACAGTTCCTTTGGACAAGGAACGCCTTCTCTAGGGTGGTCTCCCTCCCTGCACATCTATACTGCTACCACCTCTAGGTCCCTCAAATCTAGACCTCTTCAGCCAATCCCTCATACCTCTCAACTCCATCAAATCCTTCTCAATCCATAATGATTTATCCACCAATACAACATAATTCCCTATGCCCATATAAGAGAGTTTAGTCCGAATGTCATAGTGTAATCTGTTTAAAAATCTCTTACATTTTCTCTCCCCCGTATTCACTAATTCAAGTAAAAACCTTGACAGAGCTATTAATCTACTATCATATTCAACCACCGATAAATTTCCCTGCCTTAGATGAATAAAATCACTTTCTTGTTGTGCCCGAAAAGTATCTGGGAAATACTTTACAAAGAACTCATCCTTAAACTTACTCCAAGTTAAGGGTTGTTCTACCTGTGTGCTTACCCTGGGCAAAATATCCTCCCACCATTGAGAAGCCTCACCCTCTAGCATTAATGAAGCAAAAGCAACCTTCTATCTATCTGACATAGGTAATACCTTAAAATATTTCTCTACATGTCTAATCCACTGCTCAGCTTCCACATAATTTACAGATCCTCTAAAATACTAAGCTTTAAACTTAAGAAATCTCACAAAACAATTGTCTTGCATCTCATGTGCAAGCACACCTCCCTTATGAACCTCTTGCCTCACCATATCAGGTTCTCTTCTACCCCTTTCCTATAATATTCTCTTTAGATTATCAGTCTTTTCTTTAGCTACATTCATCATCTCTATAGCATGATTAAGAGCTTTTCTAAATTCATCCTTCCTACCTCAAATACTCTCCCAGCTCTACTAGTACCAGCTACACTATCAACATGTTCCCTCGCAAGAATCACAGACTCAACTTCCTCCTCTACTTCGGTTCTTCTAAAAAATTAAGGGTCTACCACGCCCCATTTGATTCACAACTCTACCTCTAGCTCTCGCATGACCATGTGTCATCCTCAGACTCTGTATTTAAAAATATAGTTTATTTAGATCATCCACTTTTTAAGTTTTCATGCAGCATACAGAATCTTAAAACCTAATGCTGTGATACCAAAATTGTAATGACCCATCTCGAGTTGGCCATTCCTTCGCGGTGTCATCACATTTGAAAATCCTAACACGACACATATATGTAACAACAAAAATAATACTAACAATATAGCTGAAGTGATAGAGTAATTTCTAAAGTTCTATAAGGACCTTTTAGGATCTTCTTCCAGTTGCAGACCCCTTGACCTGGAAGTCATTAGAGAAGGTCCTTTAATCCAAGAGAGCTAAGCTGATCTGTTGATCAAGGATGTCACAGAGGAAGAGATAAAGGAAACCCTTTGGAGTATAGGGGAGGATAAGTCCCCAGGTCCAGATGGCTATTCTTCCAGATTTTTTAAGAAAGCTTGGGAAGTAATCAACCATGATATCATTGAGGCTGTGCTGGAATTTTTCCAGAATGGGAGATTTCTAAAACAGTTAAACCACACCTCCCTTGCTTTGATCTTAAAATGCAAACAAGCTTCTAAAGTGGAGGATTTTAGACCTATAACCTGTTGCAATGTGATCTATAAGATCATCTCTAAGATCCTTGCCTCCAGATTAGCTCCCTGATTGAACCACATTGTCAACCCAGCCCAGGCTGCCTTCATTAAATCCAGTTTAATAGAGGGTCTTGGGTTTCCTGAAAAATTTAGAAAATGGATCATGGAATGTATAACTACAACAGCCTTCTCTCTATCCATTAATGGGAGTCTGCATGGTTTTTTTGCTGGCAAAAGGGGCCTCAGACAAAGAGACCCCCTTTTCCCATATTTGTTTGTCTTGATTGTGGAGTACTTGTCCAGACTTCTTGGGAGATTTAATGAAGAGGATGGATTCAGATATCATCCTAAGTGTGATAAACTTAAGATCACCCACTTGGCTTTTGCTGATGACCTCATTCTCTTTGCTAGAGGGGATATTAGATCTGTTGGGTAGCTAATGAAGTGTATCAACCAATTCAGTGAGTACTCAGGGCTGCAAGCAAGCTTGGCCAAATCAAATATCTTCCATGCTAGAGTCTAGACTGATGAGTTAATGGAAATAAGAAGGATCACTCGAATGGAGGATGGTAGCTTCCCTTTCAAATACTTGGGGGTCTCTCTGGCTTCAGCAAGATTAAATGCTACTCATTACTCCCCCTTTATTGAAAAAATATCTGGGTACATAAATGTCTGGGCTGGCTCTTCTTTGTCCTATGCTGGCAGAATAGAACTGATCAAATCAGTGCTTCAACGAGTGGAGTGTTTTTGGCTTGCCATTTTCCCTATTCCTGGTAACATCCTGGAGAAAATAATTAGGATGTGCAGAACATTTCCATGGAATGGTAAGAGTAATGGTATGAGGAAGGCTCTTGTAGCCTGGGCTGACTTATGCAAACCAAAAACTGAATGAGGTTTAGGCTTGGTTGACTTAAAAGCATGGAACAAGGCTCTCCTTACCAGGGTCCTTTGGAACATCCACATAAAGAAATATTGTGCGATTATCCACCTAAATAAATAGGCAAATAATCGCACTCGTTTTACTTGCAAGTACACAAGGTCAACAATGTAGTATAGTGTGTGAAAGCAAGGTCATCTCCACAGGGATTGGTAAAGTTCGGTTTTTTTTTAGAATTAGTTTCTTCAAAGTAAAAAGAAATAAAATAACTATTGAATGTGATTTGATGATAATAAAGACAAAGGGCTTTGATATCCACCACTAGTCATACTTTCCCGATTGTATAATGTATCAGTGCACTAGCCTTATCATGTATACTTACTGGTCGCCAACCTAAAGGCATGGTATCTACTCCTTAAGCTATTGATATCCCTAAGCAATGAGTTAGGCATGGTATCTACTCTAACTCTTTTCTTCCTTAAGAGATTCAGCATGGTATCTTCTTGAGTTGTTCCTTAAGAAAGTATAAGTACTATGGAAATCGATAACCACATGAGACCTAGGGCATGGTATCTACTCCCGGTTTTCCATGTTGATTAATCCAAGAATCCAGTGTGGATATCTTTTGTTACTAATGTTAGACCCAAGACTCGGTCATCCAAATTGATCTATCTAACCAATCCATACCACATGCATACGTTGGCCATACACATACATATGAGGAATTTAAATAAACACAGGCATTAATCAA
Organism: Bretschneidera sinensis; assembly: GCA_023935145.1. NCBI lineage: Eukaryota > Viridiplantae > Streptophyta > Magnoliopsida > Brassicales > Akaniaceae > Bretschneidera > Bretschneidera sinensis. The sequence continues at coordinate 101,012,871 of CM043698.1, read as the reverse complement.
GTTAAGAAATATAATAAAGGCTATTGGCAAAGATTTATCAATGAATAAATATATGAGAAAGCATAACTAGGGCTTCAATCGAGCCCTATAAGAAAGTTAGTTACACATGCTGTCTAAAATAAACATCATATATAAACTAAGCATGAAATATAAAACCCGAAGAATACTAGGGAGACGGGTTGTCAATCCTCTCCAAAGCCTAAGACTCCGAGCTTAAGCAAAAGATAAAAGTGATCTCTAAGAGGTGATGATTTGTGTGTGCTTTACAGATGTATTTATAGGGCTTGAGTAATCCTAGAAGGTGCAGGAAACCCTAAACTTCTTAAACCGTAAAAACTCTCTTATTTCCAAAATAGGGTTCTACAGTTTACTATTCATGCCCGTACATGTGCGCTCGATCGCACACGTCTTGCGCTCGATCGCAGTGTGCGCTCAATCTTTCTTGTGTGCGCACGATCGCAATGTGCACTCGATCGCATTACATGGTGTGATCGATCGCAGATTGCCCAGAGATTGCTCCAGGATTTCCAAGCTTCTTCCTTTAAGTTCCAAAACAGCTTCTTTTCTTCCAAGACCTATAAAACATATGTGAAACACTCAAATGAAGTAAAATGAACTAAATTATCATAACTAAGGACCTAATAAATGTAAATAAGGGGGCTTAAATATGAATATTTAAGCACCTATCACACCCCCAAACTTACATATTGCTAGTCCCTTAGCAATACAAAATTAAGAACTAAAATGAGAAAGAAAAAAAAACAGATAAATCAAATGTTCTTGGTGTCCAACAAAAGTTTAGATCTTACAAAACTATGATGCGGATTCATGAGCAAGCTTAACAGATACAAACATATTTTTGAAATGAATAAGAGCTTTGAACGTAAATTACTTTCATGTGGCAATTTAAGACATCACAAGTTCGACTTTGGTGTGTGGTGAACTAGCACATAAAAGATTAGGTTTCCAAATAATTCTAATGTGTATGTTTCTATGTCTCAAGATTCACCAAATTTCCTATTAGAATCAACAAGGATGGCATAATTCTTCTTTTATTTTGTTTGCGATATTTTTGTCAAGTTAGTTCCCTTAAGCTTTCTATTTGACTCATGTAACGAGCATTTAGCCAATGACTCCCAAACCAAATGGTTTTAGGGCATTAGGTGTAAAGAAACCCCTAAGGACTTACTAGCTCGAGTCAAAAAGGCTACGAAACTAACTGGTCTTAATGCTACCAATTAGAATTTTCCACCTTTTGATGTGACACTCAATGCTTACTGAGGCAAGAGGGCCAGTTACTCAGTGAAAAGTTATTTTTAATGATCATTTAAGATTTTCCACCTTTTTACGTGACACTCAATGCTTACTGAGGCAAAAGGGCCAGTTACTTAGCAGAAAACAAGTTTTATTGATCATTAGGAGCATTTATTTCTTCTTTTGAGCACTAATCAATCTTTTCTATTTTTATATGCCAAAATGTCAATCTAATAAGTCATCTAGTTCACAGTTAAGCAAAAGAAACATACAAATCCAAATAACATGTCATACCCCACACAGTTATGTGCTAGTGTGCTTGTGGTAATTTAGGTCAAACTTGTGAATCCTTAAATGTCTAAAAGGTAGTGATCTAGGTTCAAAACTTGATTATTGGCCTATATGTTCAAAGTGTTAAGCTCGTTGATGAAGTCGAATCATAAAGTTTTGTTTAGATCACAAAAAGTTTATTGGACAGAATGAACATGCATTTATCTACGAAAATAACAACAAAACAAAAAAATGTGGGACATAGTAAGTGTGTGAATGTGTCCCCATAACCCTAAACTTAAATTGCGCATTGTCCTCAATGTGTGAATAGCATGGAAGGAGCTGATCTGGGAGATGAAGAACTGTATGGCTAGCATGGCTCGTAGCACGACCCCAAACTTCAACTGGATGCACTCACATTGTCCTTGAAAAAGAAAGAGAAACAAACATAAAATGGAAAACAAGTAATAATAAATAGATAGAAAATAAACTAGGAAATACAAATAATGAAATGAAATAAACTAAGAAAAAGGATATGCTTTGGGGTGCCTCCCATGAGCGCTAAGTTTAACGTCTTCAGCCAGACGTGGTATCCTCTCACTGTTGATCATCAGGTGGTGCAGTCGAAGAGGTAATGGGTGCCAGAGGTAGGCGATCAAGAATAGTCTACAGCATAGCCTTCTGTCGTGCAAATCGTGCCTCCAAACTATCAATGCACTGATGCACGAATGTGGTAGCGGCAGAGACCTCACCGCGGAAGAAGGACAACTCAGCTAGAAAGTGCTGGGACTCAGTGGGTCCCATGTCCGAATGGTCCTCCTCTCGTACTGGGCTAATGACCGGGGTCTCGGTCTCTATATTGTCCTCCTCAACTCTCTCAACTGCTGGAGCAGGTGCTGGAAGTCCTCGAGGCATGTGCGAGAGGCTGTGTGTCCACTGAGCCTTCCCGAAGAAGGGATGCTCTCACACTGGTCCTTCGCTGGAGGTCCCCTTTATCCCTTTCTTCTTGAGTATGTAAGAGAGTAGGAATGGGAAAGGGAGGCCCCATGCATTGTCCGTGGTGGTCTGACGGCCATGAACGTGATCCCAAAACTTGTGTAGCTGGCTCCAAATGACAGCCAGAATGGAGTACCAGTGGCCTTTGTGGAAGGCATATAAGGACTGGAGAAACTGGTCTCGCTGCTGTGTCTTGTGCCCCAATGGACACACATTGCACTGTAGGATTGTGTCGACGAGCCAAAGTTGTGGAGGCAACTTTGACCAGCTGGCCGCATTGTTATGTCTGTCGGCATACTGGCCAGTGCACATGTCTATAATGATCTCAGCTAGGGCAAAAGACTCCGACTGCTCCTCGATATCAGTGTCTTCAGGAAGGGACTCATCGGTGCAATAAAGAGCAACGGCTATATCGGCACTAGTCACCTCGACGAGTGTGCCCTAGACTGAAGAGCTGAGTACCCCCGGTCTGCTGCAGTCAAATGATAGGCTCGCATAAAACTGGACTACGAGCTGGGAGTAAGCAGTGGAGCAAACCAGCTTAAACAACCTCTTCAACCCTCGGTGTATAAAGGCTTGGACAGTCCATTGAGTGGCGTCCATGTGCTTAAATACTTCATCGATGGCGAAGGTAGTCTCAAACAAGAGCTCTCATTGTTAAATGCTGGGTCGGGATAAAGAGGCACGACTGTCGGATGCACCGGAGGTAGAAGCAGATGGTTTGGTCATGTTTTTGTTTGCTTCTGCCTAATTTGCGATCGATCTTAAATAGGTGCGCTCGATCACACACGGTCAGGCTTTTCCTCGAACAGCTTGTGTGTACCAAAAGACCAAGCTATGGTCTTGAAGATTTGAAATCTTTCCTAACCTCCTGCAACATCAAGAAATATCCAATCATATACCAAATAACATACATTGATACTGAAAGTGTAAATGAAACATGTAAAAATTCGTGTGTGAATGGAAATGCTTACCTTGTGTATGGACGGAATGTGTAATGGAGAGGGGGACGTGGTGGTGACAGTGATGGTGAGGGGTAGTGATGGTGACAAGTGTGAGTGATGGAGGGACGGAATGGTGGTGTTGGAGGTTGTGAACGAGAGGGTGCAAGAGAGTGTGAGCGAGAGGGTGTTGGTAGACAGGAGAGTGCGAGTGAGAGAGAGTGTGAGGGTGTGAGTGAACAGTGGAAGAGAGTGAGTGCGTGTGAGTGAAAATTTTCAGATTTATATCTGAACCTTCTGCCATGAGTGCGCTCGATCACATGCGGGATGCGCTCGATCGCACTTGTGCGCTTGAGCACATTGACTGGCGCGCTCGATCACATGGAATGGTGTGATCAATCGCAAGCAGTGTTCATATGCAAAAAGAAAATCTTACCTTAGCTGAAAGATGATAAATTTGGAACAGTACAGCCTTACCATTTGTTAGTGGCCTCAGTACCACTAACCTCAGTAGAGGCGCTTGAGTTGTATGAGTAATCAAATATAAGCTGCTCAAGCGCTCTCGTGCCATAGTACTAGTTGGTTGGGAGGAAGCACTTAGAGTCCATCCCTTGTGGCTCCATTGCTTGTGTTTCAGCTGTATACTGTACTGATTCAAGTGCCAAGTCTTCATCTCTTGGAAGAAAGTTAATATCTAGGTAAGGCTTGGCTCTGGGTCCATTTATTGTACAGGGCTGATTTCTGTTTGGATTACAGACTTCTAATGCACCGTGAGTGAAGACCTTGGTAACCATGTACGGACCGTACCATCTGGACTTGAGCTTTCCTGGGAACAGTCTTAATCATGAGTCATAGAGCAACACTTTTTGTCCTACATGGAACTCCTTCCGTACGAGTTGTTTGTCATGATAGGCCTTTGTCTGTTCTTTGTACAACTTGGCATTCTCATAGGCATCATATCTCAATTCTTCAAGTTCATTTAGATGCAGCTTTCTTTTCTTCCCCGCTTGTTTCATGTCGAAGTTAAATTGCTTTATAGCCCAATAGGCTTGATGTTCTAATTCCACCGGGAGATGGCACGCTTTTCCAAAGACTAGGCAGTAGGGAGACATGCCAATTGGAGTCTTATAAGCTGTCCGATATGCCCAAAGAGCATCATTTAAGCGTAGAGACCAATCCTTCCGATTAGGCTTCACTGTCCTTTCTAAGATTCCATTGATCTCTCGGTTGCTTATCTCTACTTGGCCACTAGTTTGAGGATGATATGGAGTGCCTACTCTATGAGTGATCCCATATTTCTGGAGTAGTTCAGCAAAAGAGCGATGATGAAAGTGCCTGCCCCCATCATTGATGATTGCTCTTGGAGTCCCAAATCGCGTAAAGATGTTAGCCTGCAGAAACTTTACAACTACTTTGTGATCCTTAGTTTTTGAGGGGACAGCCTCGACCCATTTGGACACATAATCCACACCCACAAGAATATATAAATAACCAAAGGAGTTAGGAATGGGTCCCATTAAATCAACGCCCCATACATCAAAAAGTTATACTACATGAATATTTTGTAAGGGCATCTGATTTCGGGAAGAGATGTTACCTGTCCGCTGGCATCTATCACATGAGCTGCAAAAGGAGAAAGCATCTTTAAACAGATTAGGCCAATAAAAACCAGATTGTAGTACCTTAAGAGCTATTCGTTTTGCCCAAAAATATCCTCCACAAGCAAACTGGTGGCAGTGTTGCAATAAGCTTGAGTGCTCCTCTTCTAGGATACATCGTCTAATGATTTGATCTGGGCAAACCTTGAAGAGGTAAGGATCATCCCAATGGTAGTGTCTTGACAAAGATTTTAGTCGTTTTTTTTCTTGAGTGGTCATGCCTGGGGGAAAAACTTTAACAGTTAGATAATTCACAATATCAGCATGCCATGGAAGTTTTACCTCTAATGCGAATAGTTGTTCATCAAGGAAGTTCTCATTCAAAGGCAACTCTTTATCATCATTCTCATAGGGAAGCTTTGACAAATGATCCGCAATGACATTCTCGCTGCCTTTCTTGTCTTTGATTTCTAAATCGAATTCTTGTAGTAGGAGTACCCATCTGATTAGCCTAGGCTTCGAATCTTTCTTAGAAAACAAACATCTCTAAACTTTAGAACCAATAAGATATGATCTAAACTTCTCTAAAGCAAAAATAACAGCTAACAATTCTTTTTCAGTAGTAGAATAGTTAAGCTGAGCATCATTTAAAGTTCTAGAAGCATAATAAATAGCATGAGGTACCTTATTGATTCTTTGACCTAAGACAGCTCCCAAGGCGAAGTCACTGGCATCACACATTAATTTGAAAGGGAGATTCCAATATGGTGTCATCATTATTGGGGCAGAGGTGAGAACATTCTTCAAGGTGTTGAAAGCTTACATGCAATCATCATTCCATTCAAACTTGGTATCTTTAGCCAATAATGCACAAAGAGCTCTTGAGATTTTGGAGAAGTCCTTGATGAATCTTCTATAGAAACCGGCATGTCCAAGGAAACTTCTAATGCCTTTGACTGTGAGAGGGGGAGGTAGCTTTGAAATGATGTCTATCTTAGCCTTGTCTACCTCGATACCTCTGTTTGAGATGGAGTGCCCCAACACAATACCTTGTTAAACCATGAAGTGAAATTTCTCCCAATTTAGCACTAAATTACTCTCTTCACATCTCTTTAGGAAATTTTCTAAATGATTTAGGCACTCATCGAAATTAGAACCAAAGACGCTAAAATCATCCATGAACACCTCAATGTATTTCTCTACCATATCGGAAAAAATGCTCATCATACATCTTTGAAAAGTGGCTGGTGCGTTGCATAAACCGAAATGGCATTCTTTTATAAGCAAATGTACCAAAAGCACATGTGAAGGTAGTCTTTTCTTGATCCTCAGGTGCTATGGCAATTTGATTGTATCCACTATACCCATCCAAGAAGCAGTAATAACTGTGACCGGCTAACCTCTCTAGCATTTGATCAATGAATGGCAGGGGAAAATGATCTTTTCTAGTTACTTTGTTCAATTTTCGGTAATCAATGCATACTCTCCAACCCGTTGTTTTTCTCGTAGGTATGAGCTCCTCATTTTCATTTTTTACAACGGTAATCCCACTCTTCTTAGGAACAACTTGGATCGGACTCACCAATTTGCTATCTGATATAGGGTAGATGATGCCAACATCTAGTAGCTTTAATACCTCAGCTTTTACTACCTCTTTCATGTGTAGGTTAAGTCTTCTTTGAGCATCTCGAGTGGGCCTTGCTTCTTCTTCAAGGTAAATACTATGTATGCATTTTGCTAGACTTATCTCATTAATGTCAGCAATGGTCCACCCAATGGCAGATCTATGCTCCCTAAGAACTCTTAACAACTTCCTTTCTTCTCCACTACTCAAGTTAGCAGCTACAATCACAGGTAAGGTCTTCTTTTCTCCCAAGTAGGCATATGTTAAATGCTCAGGTAGCTGCTTTAGTTCCAATGCTGGTGCCTGGACAATGGATGGAAGACGAGTAGTATTAGTGGGTATGAGAGATTCAAATGGAGGAGGATACTTACTGGAGTATTTTGGAGAGGTCTTAAGGAGGTGCACAGCTGTGATGATGTCACTATTAACATCTTCATATTCTTGCTCAATATCCACCTCTGATGCTATGGGTGATGGTGGTCTCCAATGGATCAAGTTGTTGGACCTGAAAAGCTTGCTCAACAAAGTTTTGTATCATACAAACATTAAAGCATTCCAAGTCATCTTGAGGAAGTTTCATTGCATCAAATATTTTAAACTCTATTTTCTCACCATTGATTTTCATACTCACTATACCCTTCTTCACACAAATCTTAGTGTCGGTAGTTCTCATGAAGGGTCTCCCTAATATGATAGGCAAAGGCAATGGCATAGGGCATTCCTCCATGTCTAATATAATGAAATCAGTAGGTAAGATGAACTCGCCAACCTTTACTAATAAGTCCTCAAGAATACCCCTAGGTCTTTTAATACTCCTATCTGCCAATTGTAAGGTAATAGAAGTCGGGTGTAGCTCCTCCAAACCTAGGGTTTTGAATACCGTGTAAGGTAGTAAGTTTACGCCCGCTTCTAAGTCTAGTAATGCTTTGTCAAATAGCTGATCACCTATTCTACAGGGAATAGTAAAACTACCCGGATCTTTCAGTTTTGGTGGGAGTTTCCTTAGTAGTACAGCACTTACTTCTTCTGTTAATGCTACAGTCTCATGTTCTCGAAATTTTCTTTTATGAGTGCAACAATCTTTTAGGAACTTAGCATAGGCAGGTATTTGGTGAATTGCATCTAGTAACGAAATACTAATTTCAACTTTCTGCAAGGTTTCAAAAATATCAAGTAGTTTATTGTCTTTCTTTTGTTTTACTAATCTTTACGGGAAAGGTGGTACATTCACCTTCTCCTTCTCACTCACCTTTGATGCCGATGGAGTTTCTTTGGATGCCGCTGTAGACTCATCGGACCCTATCACTTTGCCATTTCTCAAAGTTGTGACAGCCTTTAGTTGTTGATGCCCCTCAAGGTTGGGTAGTGTTTGAGCCGGGAGCTCTCCTTGCTTTCTACCACTGAGCTCTTTGGTCAGTTGTCTCATTTGTTGTGACGTCATTAATTGCTGCTGCTGAGTGGCTAGTTGTTTCACAAGACTTCCGAGGTCGTTCTTCTTTGGTTCGGTAGTAGTATGAGCAGTGGGCTGGGGGTTTCGTTGTTGTCCTTGACTGTTCTGATTGTTGTTCCATGAGAAATTCGAGTGATTCCGCCATCCAGGGTTGTTCTTCGGCGGATAGTTATTAGGTCCCACATAATTTGCTTGTTCTATATCTACAGGTGAATACAAAGGACACATATCAGTATTATGGTTGTATTGGGAACATATTGCACATACCTGGAGTGGGGTGGATGGTAGGCTGGATGAGGCATTTTGAGTAGTCATGGCTTTTACAATCATATCTAGCCTCATATCTAGCTTCCTCTCTAAAGCAGCTATTTGGGCAGAGGGTCCACTATTCAGAGTAACCTCATACATACCTCTGCTCTTGACTCCTTGTGTACCTCTAAAGGAGAACTACTGAGTGTGTTCGCTGAGGGTTTCGAAGAGTTCCATTGCTTCTTCACTGCTTTTCTCCATCAACACTCCTCCACAACCTGAATCAACAATACTTTTGTTAGTGTCATTCAAACCTTCATAAAAGGCTTGTACCAGTTCATCTTGAGGCAGGTTATGGTGTGGGCATTTGAGTAGCAAGTCGTTGAAGTCTCCATCTTCTTATTGGAAGGACTGGATCTCCTTCCTCATTTGCCTCATCTTTTGGGCTGGGAAGAACTTCCTCAAGAACTTGCTTGCCAACTCAACCCAAGTGTGGATGGAAACTGCAGGCAAAGAATGATACCATAGTTTAGCATTATCTTTCAAGGAAAAAGGGAACATAATTAACCTTATTCTTTCTTGGTCTAGGCCTTGTATGTGCTGGAACTTGCAAAGATTGAAAAATTCTCGAAGGTGCAAGTGTGGATCTTCATTAGGAGTACCCCTAAAGTGAGTCAAAGCATTCAAAATTTGCGGAGATATGTAATAATTTCCCGCTGCCTCAGGTTGATATGCAATGCATGATGGTTGATCAATGTTCCGTGGGATGAAGGAGTGTTTCATCGGTACTCGTGCAGGTGGTTGCTGGTTTTCAAGCTGTTCCGTCATTAGTGTTTCGTTCTTGACTTCTTCTTCGTTCTCCTCGAAGTTGTCCCTAAGCCTTTGTCGGATGGTCCATTCAAGCTTGGGATCAAGGGGAAAGAATGTTGAATGTCGGGATCGGAGTCCGTGCATAAATTAGGTCAAACCAGCTTTAGTGCAGCAATTCACTCTGCTGCTCGAGTAAATTTCTGCCCTATTTGCGCTTGATTGCACAAGAGGTTGTGATCGATCGCAAATACCACAGAAAGTATGATTAGGGTTTGAAGTGCCTGAAACAGAAAGGAAATCAATTAGGGTTTGATGAAAGATGGTAACAGAAAATAAAGTAATACTAATAATGATTAAATGAAAGTAAATCTAAAAAGAAATTTAGCGCAATCCCCGGCAACGGCACCAAAAACTTGTTGTGCGATTATCCACCTAAATAAATAGGCAAATAATCGCACTCGTTTTACTTGCAAGTGCACAAGGTCAACAATGTAGTATAGTGAGTGAAAGCAAGGACATCTCCACAGGGATTGGTAAAGTTCGGTTTTTTTTTAGAATTAGTTTCTTCAAAGTAAAAAGAAATAAAATAACTGTTGAATGTGATTTGATGATAATAAAGACATAGGGCTTTGATATCCACCACTAGTCATACTTTCCCAATTGTATAATGTATCAGTACACTAGCCTTATCATGTATACCTACTGGTCGCCAACCTAAAGGCATGGTATCTACTCCTTAAGCTATTGATCTCCCTAAGCAACGAGTTAGGCATGGTATCTACTCTAACGCTTTTCTTCCTTAAGAGATTCAGCATGGTATCTGCTTGAGTTGTTCCTTAAGAAAGCATAAGTACTATGGAAATCAACAACCACATGAGACCTAGGGCATGGTATCTACTCCCGGTTTTCCATGTTGATTAATCCAAGAATCAAGTGTGGATATCTTTTGTTACTAATGTTAGACCCATGACTCGGTCATCCAAATTGATCTAACTAACCAATCCATACCACATGCATACGTTGGCCATACACATACATATGAGGAATTTAAATAACCACAGGCATTAATCAAGTTAAGCAACATAATAAAGGCTATTGGCAAAGATTCATCAATGAATAAATATATGAGAAAGCATAACTAGGGCTTCAATCGAGCCCTATAAGAAAGTTAGTTACACATGCTGTCTAAAATAAACATCATATATAAACTAAGCATGAAATATAAAACCCAAAGAATACTAGGGAGACGGGTTGTCAATGCTCTCCAAAGCCTAAGACTTCGAGCTTAAGCAAAAGATAAAAGTGATCTCTAAGAGGTGATGATTTGTGTGTGCTTTACAGGTGTATTTATAGGGCTTGAGTAGTCCTAAAAGGTGCAGGAAACCCTAAACTTCCTAAACCGTAAAAACTCTCTTATTTCCAAAATAGGGTTCTGCAGTTTACTATTCACGCCCGTACATGTGCGCTCGATCGCACACGTCTTGCACTCGATCGCAGTGTGCGCTCGATCTTTCTTGTGTGCGCACGAGCGCAATGTGCGCTCAATTGCATTGCATGGTGCGATCGATCGCAGATTGACCAGAGACTGCTCCAGGATTTCTAGGCTTCTTCCTTTAAGTGCCAAAACTGCTTCTTTTCTTCCAAGACCTATAAAACATATGTGAAACAGACAAATGAAGTAAAATGAACTAAATTATCATAACTAATGACCTAATAAATGTAAATAAGGGGGCTTAAATATGAATATTTAAGCACTAATCAAGAAAGACTCTCTATGGATCCAGTGGGTTCAGCACTATTATCTGATGAACAGAACTATCTGGGAGATCATGGCAAGAAACGATGACTCCCCTCTTTGGAAGAGAATTCTAGAAATCAAAAATGACTTAACTGGCTAGTCATCTTCTACTCAGCAGGCCAGGGACAGATTAATGGGATGGAGGGTTCAGAATGATCTGTGCATAAAGAAGGTCTACAACTCAATTAGACAGAAAGGAAATGTGGTCAGTTAAGCCTCATTGATGTGAAATGGTCACTGCCCCCCTAAGCACTCCTTTATTCTTTGGCTGGCTATACAGAACAGGCTTCTCACAAAGGATAGACTTCAGCTGGAAGGAGATGACAAACTCTGCCCCCTATGTAAAGAGCAAGATGAATCCAGGGAGCACCTTTTCTTCTCATGCAGGATCAGTAAGGAAACATAGGAGTCTATCAAAGTTTGGCTTGGTTGCAGAAGACAAATGACTACAATAGAAAGTGCAATCAAGTGGACCCAAAAAGTAAGAGGAACTGGCCCCCCAGCCATAGCAAAAAGGATAGCCCTAGCTTGCACAGTGTACAGTATATGGATGGCTAGAAATGCTAAACTTTTTGAGCAAATTCTTATTCAACCTATCAGCCTAGCCAAGAAGATCCAAATTGTAATTTATAGAATTGTGTATGCTTTTTGCCCAGAGATCAGGCTTCTTTTGTAAGCTTATTTTTGTTTTGCCTTTGTTTTGCTCTCATTGTAAATCCCCTGGGAATGCCCTGAGATAAAGTATGCATTCTGCCCAGAGATTAGGCTTTTTTTGTAAGCTTATTTTTGTTTTCTATATATGCTCCCATTGTAAATCCCCTGGGTATGTCCAGTGATTTTTTGTACATTTTTTATTAATACAAGCTTTATTTACTGATCAAAATAATAATAATAATACTAACAGAATTATTTTATATCATTATGATATTAACTTAAACATAATATACAATGTAAAATGCATGAATATTTACAAATGCAATTTTTATTTGTTTCGTTTATTCAATTGTCTGAGGATATTGACACGTACGTGGCTTACAAAAAATGATTTCGTCTGACTCTCAACCCACCAGACTATCTGTCCTGCCTACTACCTGAAATCATTGTACAATAAGGGATGAGCTTCACAAGCTCAGTGAATTAAATTTACTAAAAGTATTCAAATTACATAAATAACCCTTTAATATTTAATCATTCATCTCTCATATAACTAGATAGTAGCATAATGTCTAACATTTAAATAATTCTTATCCTATCATATTTCTATGTCTTTTCCTCACTGTAACTGTCTTTTTCTGTGAGACTTATTTATTCACAATTACATGCATAACATCAACATTCAGTAAAAATATCAACATGTAAAACAGATGCAAGGCATGAATTATTATTATTATGGGAACGTCTTCCCACATGTCGACATGTTTTTATTATCTTAGACCAACCCCTTCGCGGTGTCATCACATTTTGAAAATCCCAGCACGACACATATATGCAACAACAAAAATAATACTAACAAAATTATTTTATATCATTATTATAGTAACTTAAACATAATACACAATGTAAAATGCATGAATATTTACAAATGCAATTTTTATTTGTTTCATTTTTTCAATTGTCTGAGGATATTGACACGTACGTGGCTTACAGAAAATGATTTCATCTGACTCTCAACCCACCAGACTATCTATCCTGCTAGCTACCTGAAATTATTGTACAATGAGGGATGAGTTTCACAAGCTCAGTGAATTAAATTTACTAAAAGTATTCAAATTGCATAAATAACCCTTTAATATTTAATCATTAATCTCTCATATAACTAGATAGTAGCATAATGTCTAACATTTAAATAATTTTTATCATACCATATTTCTATGTCTTTTCCTCATTGTAACTATCTCTCTATGTGAGACTTATTTATTCACAATTACATGCATAACATCAACCACATTCAGTAAAAATATCAACATGTAAAACAAATGCAATGAATGAATTATTATTATGGGAACATCTTTCCACATGTCAAGATGTTTTCATTATCTTAGACTAGCCTCTTTCCAGCTCTTTTATCTACAGCTTATCCCGGCTGTCACGGTATTTATTTCCAACATATAGCGGCTGTTACGGTGTCCCTTTTATTTTTAACATATACCAGCTGTCACGGTTTTTCAATTAGACCTGTCCCTTCCCAGTTCTTTTGGTTATCTTATTTAATGCATGTACATACGAACAATGATATGAAATATGCATATGAACAGTAATATAAAACCACATGAATTCGAAATGTTTAAATTAACTATCCGGTCTTCCCTCAACTTTCTGCTTGATAAATTTCACAATTTTCTTCTCCACATATATCACATCAATTTATTACCAAAACTTGTCAATAATTTATTTAGCACCATCATTATTAAATCAACTCATTATTCTAATAATATTTTTTTCACATAATAATTTTCTACGTGTCCAATATTCATATCATACATATCAATTTAATTTTTATCTACCACGAAGCATAAGTTAATAATTTATTTTAATATTATTACTAGATATTTGATTTTTATTTAGATTACTTAAAGTAAATCTAACTCACCATGTAGCACTTAAAGCTACCCGTAAATCACCTTCTTGTCTTTCCCGTTCCTCTCAGCAGTTTCCCCTGGTTGCTGACCTTCAGCACCTGACATAATATTTATATTAACTTTCTAATTATTTTTTCAATTCTTCATAAACCACACCCTTTGAAAATTTCCACTTTGACTTTCAGGAAATTTCATGAATGCTAAAAATTCAAAAATAAACACTATGTTATTAACTTCTATTTTTCTGATAGCTTCTCGTGACTCTCTATAAAATTCCTTTTTCAAAATTTTGCTCTTTTAACCTTTATTTGGGTCCCCAAGTGTTTAAAGAAAATAGATGATTTGAAAGAAAACTAAACGAATTGCGGATGTATAAATTAACGCTTACTTATACTTGTTATATTAAGGGCAAGATTTTTAAAAAATCTTTGGCAGCCTCCCCACAAGCCTCCATGTTTTTGGCTTGTTGGAAGGCATTCAAGCCTTCAAATTTACACTTGGCAACAGGTGCTGCCACCTGTTGCCATGTGTCCCTTTTTTTATATTATTATTATTTTTTTCTTACTTCTTCCTTCTGGAACGTGAACGTCCCAAATTTTTTTTAGGAAACTTTTTTTTTTCTTTCTTTCTTTTTCTTTTTCCTTTTCTTATATACCGTTCACGATTTTTTTTTTAAATTGCTTTATTCAAATACTAATAAACCTTTCACGTTGCATGTGTTTATATGATAAATCCCATAGAATAGAAAAAATAAGAATAAGCACCATGATCAAATCATGATAATGAGATGTATTTCCTTAACATTTATTCCTTAATATTCCTAATCATAGGATCACTAAGAAATGCATTAGTTGTAATACATATATTTGTAGGGCTTACAACTATCATCATATTCAATGTAGTGGGTAATAGATGGCTTGTTGATAGTGCCACCACCATTGAGGGAAAAATTCTTGGCTTATAGGTCCTATAATAGACATGTTAGGGAATGTAGGGTTAGCATGCAACAATGGATAAACACTATGGATAGTAATGGAAGTTGGCATTTCTGATTAAGTGATCGTGGCTCCATTAAGGGTAGACGATAGGATGGTGAAGCAACAATAATAATGATTGTAGTGAACGATCCATCATCATATAGAAGGGTTAGTAATCATATATAGGTCATATTTTGCAGTTCAAAGTGATGGCTTAATTTGGTGGTCAATTGATTGGGTATGATTTGTGAAGGTGCTCTGGAGATAGATATGAGACAAGAGCTCGAGTTTGGTGAAGTAGAGGTTTTCTCGAGTTGATGCGCGAAAGCTTGTCCTTCCTCTCGCGCAACTCTAACAGCACTGCCTAGAGTTTTTGGTAACTTACTTAGGAGTAGATTAAGGTTGTGGTAAGATCCATAACCTCATCAATGTGTGAGGTATGGTTCCTTAAGTCCTTGACTTGGTTATCTGCAAGTGCTCATAATTCATTTTGGCTATTTTCCATGTTGTGACTATCTCTTCCCTAGTGGAGTCATCAAAATGATCAAAAAGAAGTAGAAGTAAGTGAAAAAGAGAGGCCACGTTACAAAAAGATTGGTTCTAGTTCAGACGAACACGTGAAAGGGAACTAAGCATACAAAGGAGCAACTAAGGACTAATAACAGGGACACTATAGTCAAAATCAAAGAATATGGGTTGTTGAGTATAATTAATGTGCACGGATCACAAGACAACAACAATTATAATTTTGTATAATGCTTTGTGATATTTATAGCCTACAAGATGACTTACGCCATATGATAACTCGATGGAGATGAATCATTAATGCCCTAGACGTTGCTAATACAAAAGGGTGCCATGTGTTGTGCATTCGAGGAATTTTCCATTTGATGCTCTCGTGAAAGATTAAAGTGTTCGAATGACATCCTTGAAGTAACCTTACTTCATTAATATCTAAGCCAATAATCCAGTCCAAATCCATAGGTGATGGATCCATCGAACAGGATAAAAAAAAGGAAGTAGTTAGGCTTTGCTATTTGAACATGTTGTGTATAAAAGACACATGTGTGAGAGACCCATCAAGTGATTCGAAGAAAATTAGTTGGTTGCCACATGGCCATTCAGAAGTCTGAGTCTGTCAGTGAAGAAATCATTTGTTATAAATATATCTAAATTTCTCTTCTTTTGTTTTTGGAGCTTAGTGTATTTCATTTTCTGCTTGAAGAAATAAAAATTACAAAAATAATCCTGTAGTTTGGTGTCAATTACAATTGCATTATTCTATATTAAAAGTATAGTAATGCACCTTTAGATCAAACCAAGTTTAGTTCATATTGATCAAAAAGATCTCATAAGGATCACTTATTAAGAATTGAATATTAAACGAGTTATTTTATTTTCCTTTCGCATAACCTTTGTAAAGGTGTTTTTCTTTTAGTTTTCCCAAAACATGTTGTGTCAATACATCGATAAAATAAAAAACCATGTATTGCTCATATTGCTTGGAAAAAAAAAATCAAAGTCTTATATCCTCTATACATCAAAGTACTCAAGGCCCATTTGGTTCACTGAAAGGATTATAGTGGGATAGAATCAGGATTATAGTGAGATAGGATTAAAGATGATTAAAGTGGTACTACCTTAATACTATGTTTGGTTAATAAAATTTTCAAATTTGGATTAAAGTGGGATAACAAGTATAAAGACCAAAATGCCCTTACAAACCCAATATAATCATTGACTCTATGCCATTAACCCACAATTCTCCAGAATATTCTCCTTTTTATTTTTTATACTTCTTCTATCTTCTTCCGTTCTTCTTCTTCCCTCTACTACCCCATTAACCACCATTAAATTCCCTAGAACTAAATACAGAGGCCATTACCAAACCTTAACAGAAAGCCTTTCTCTTTCCTCCACGCCATATTAACATAAACCACCATATAGGAACACCTAAGCGGTGGTGGGGCCGAGGAAACGCATTGGTGGTGTGAATAAGGTCGCACAATGATGATGAGGAGAAGGTCGTGCAACGATGATCGAAGGAAGCTTGCATGATGGCGGTGCAGAAGCGGCGCGAACCAGATCTGGGTAGATCTCCCCAAAAGAATAAGCATAAGTAAAAGAAAAAAAAGAAGGAAGATAAAGAGGAGGAGGAAGAGGGGGAAGGAAAAGGGAAAGGGAAAGAAGAAGAGGCGTGGAGGAGGATGACGAGAAAGAGAAAGAAGATGGGGTGTGAAGGAGGAGAGGGGAGAAGAGGTGTTACAGATATGGGGAAGAAGAAGAGGCACATAAGAGGAGAGGTGTCGCAGATATAGGGAAAAAGAAGAGGATGAAGGGAAAGAAGATAAAAGATGAAGGGTATAATGGTTTGTGAAAAAAAAATAGTCCCAACTAGTGGGATTAGCTTTGTATCAGGGGGTGGGTGGGACAGAATCCCGAAGATTAGGATTGATTTTGTCATTCCATAGTTTAACGTGAACATTTAATCCCTCCAATAAAAAATAAGATTACATGTGGGACTAAAATAATTTGTCCCATTTTCTCCAAAAAAAAAAAAAAGTTTATCCCACTTTTATCCTCAAACCAAACGCCCCCTCAAAGTTTCAACTTTTACCTTGAATGATTTATTCGTGATACTATTACGAATCCCCCATTCCCCACTCACCTTTAGCGTTTAGAGTCACACTATCAACTTAGATTTAACCGATGCAAACAAGCAGCCAAATTTTACTCAACCCCACAAGCTCAGGTTCCTCAACCCCACCTCATGCTTTCCCTTTCTTTCTTTCTTTCTTTCTTTCTTTCATTTGCCCAATGACCTTTATCTTAAAACACAAAAGCAATCTAAACAAATATTCAGAGTTGCAATTCCTCTCCTTTCACCAATGTCTCCAAACTTGTCATACTTTATCATCATCTTCTTCTTCTCCACTCTTTTGCCCATATTCTCTGGCCTACCCGACCCGGACCCTGCAACAGTCCAACCATTAGTAAACCCATCACCAGCAGCAACCATTCCTGCTTTCCCGGAACAATCCCATGTGGTCGATTGCCCACTAGACCTTCCAGAGGAGTTATTTCACGGCGTAAAGACAGCCTGCGGTTCCACTAAAGGCAGTGGTGCCACCGGGCAGCTCCAACGAAGCCGGTGCTGCCCGATCTTAGCTGCGTGGCTTTATGCCGCATATTCTGTTACTGCCCTCGGAAAGAGTACAGGTGGCAGAGCAATTCCTGCAGTGGCAGGTCATACTCTATCGTACGACCCTCCACTCCTGCCAGATGACTCGGAGACATGCGTTGACGATTTAGGGAAGGCGTTGAGACAGAGAGGAATTGAATTGGCTAAACCGAATGAGACATGTGATGTTGTTTACTGTTATTGTGGGATTAGATTGCACCCTTTAAGCTGCCCTGATGCATTTTCAGTGAACCAAAAGGGAAATCTTGTTGGGGACGCGAGTGTAATAAGATTAGAGAGAGATTGCTTGAGTGAGAGCACCAATGTCAATGGATTTCCTGGCCTTGGTGGGTGCTCTAAGTGCTTGAACAGTCTCTATGTGGTAAGTTTTCTTTTCTTTTTTTCTTCTTGTTTAATTTCTTCAATTGTTTGTTTCATTACTTCTGTTATATGCAGTTTTGGGTTTGTTTAGATTTTTTGTTTAATGGGTATTGGTGAAGAATGAACCAGAAGAAGCAGATGATTAGGGATTGCTCATTAGCTCTGCTTCTTCCTCCATACTCGGTGAATTGGTAAAGTTTGGTTTGGCTTTTTAGACGCGCCATGGAAGCTGGTGAAATTCACGATTTGTCTTTTCCTTTTTCTTTTTCTTTTTCTTCCTTAATAGATTCAGAAAGCTACCTCTAAGTAAAAAGGAAAATGAGTAAAGCATATGTCTGGTTTAACACTTGAGCAATGTAGTGTGTATAGACATAATAATTCACAGTACTTTTTACAGAAATAATTTATAGTACTACTTAAGTGAAGTACTTTAATTTAAGTGGTTATCTTTGCCTTAAAAGGTTTTTTTTTAACTGGGAACACACAAAAGTTTCAATGCTTATCTAAGTTGATTACCTTAGTAAAACTGTTCTAAAATAGGAATAACATTATGAGTTGTGCGCCATAGATGCGCTTGATGCCTGAAAAATAACAGATTTTTTTCTCCTAACGCCAGATTGAGTGAATGAATTAAACCATGCTGTTAGTTCTCCACAGTTGTGGGGATCATACATGTAAGCATAGCTATTAGCTATCATTAGAATGTGACGAGTAATAGATTGGATAATACATGCAATTTATTACATCATTTTTTTCCAAATTTAATTTAGTACATGGAAAACAAAACCTTTCATGATCTTAAATATTTTTTATGTTTGGTTAGTTGGATTCTTTTATACAGTTGAGCGTTGCTGGAGATTAAAGGGTTAAATTGCAGTTTGGAATAGATTTTGATTAGATATTACACCGACTTATCAGTAGTTAATTAAAACCTCTTGTACCAATCGACCATTATTTGGTGTTGTAACAATAATTTGGTGCAGCTCACCGACAAGAAGGCTTTGAATTCAAACAAATCAGAGGACAGGACAACGAAAATGCACAACAAAGATTGTCAGCTCATGGGTCTCACATGGCTCCTCAAAAAGAACCGATCGGCATACATTCACACAGTTTCTTCGGTATTACGGGCTATCATGATGAGCAGGGACGGCTCTGATCCTCAATCGTGTACTCTTAGCAGCGATGGAATGCCCCTAGCCGTTGATTCTTCTGAAATCTCCAATGGGTCTCCATCGGTTAGACTTCAAGTTGAAGCACCCAGCTATTTGTTCATCCTATTAGCTTATTGTATCATCCACACGGTTCTAGTTAGAGCTCTAATGGCTTCTAGTCAGTGATACCATAACTGTGGTGTTGTGCAACCTTTTCTCGTAATATTTTGTTCTTCTGTACTTTGGCATGCCCAAGTGATATATATATTTTTTTAAAATTCTGTTTTTCATATTAGGTAAATTAGAATTGCAATTTTCCAGTGTTTATTTTTAGTTTTAATGAATAGATAAGCTTTTTGGTGCAAAGTTTCATAAATTCTTTTGAGGTTGGCCTCACCTAACATGTGCCACCAGTAATTCTTTTGTCGTGGAGGGGAATTTATGAAATGTCAACATCTCACAACAAAGAATCATTTATCTTCTATGGTTTATAAATGCAGGGACCAACGGATTAGAGTAGTTTCTGCCTGGCCGAATCATTGATTCAGTTTTTATTTTATTTTATTATTATTATTATTATTTTTAATATTCAAGGGTGGGAGATTTTAGCCCTTGTTTAGTACACTTGTAAAACGTATTTATAGAGCTTAAAACGTAAAATAAATTTATTTATTTCAAAATGAGTGTTAGGAAAAATTAGTTGGATCAAAGGGTCTTTTGAGGCTACGGGTGGCAATTCGGGTTGTCATGTCATGTCATGTCGAAACTGGATATAAAACGAAATGGGTTGATACGAACACGACATGATTATTAATCGTGTCAAAGAATCTCAACACGATACACGTATCTTATTTAATAAACGAGTCGTGTTAGATATGACAACACGACACAATATATTTAACCCGTTTAATAAACAGGTTGTGCTAGACACGACATAACCTTTCTCGTTTAACACAACATGATCCGTTTGACACAACTCACTTAACACGACGTAATATGATATACTAATATTATTGAGTAATCCAACATAAAATGCAACCATCCATCCAATCATCCATGATCCAAATATTTATTTAGCATTTTTTTTTATTTTTTATTTTTAACTTAAATTCTAATAGACCATTATAACCTTAGCTTTAAACATTAATTATGATTGGGATAAAATTATAATTAGGTACTAATTGCATTTTAAAAAAAAATAAAAGTTAATTAAACGAGTTATAGCATGACGTGGGTCATAACTGTGTCGACACGACCCACTTGACATACATAATCAAATGGGTTATCAACGTGTCACTTTCGGGTTTGCAAGTCAACTTGCGACATGACACGATTATTTCGTGTCATAATTGCGTCGACACAATTACGACACGAACCTGTTTAGGGTCAAAATTGGGGAGCTAAGACGAAGTTAACGAGAGACTTAATTGGACCAAATAGAAATTTTGGGGATTTATTTGACCAAATTAAAACTTTCAAGATCAGTTTGACCAAATTGAAACTCTCATGATCAATTTGACCAAATGACCAATCTCTGGGGACATATTTGACGAAATGACCAAACTAAGGAGACTAATGGTGCGATTTAGTCGTCTTCTGACTTAAAATGTCAATAATCACCAATCCATTTTTGTTTTTAAATTATGGACCTCCTACTACAAGAGAAACTGTGTATATTGGCCCTTTGCTTTTCGTGCTTGAAAAAAATGCTCAAATATTAATATCAATTTCACAGCCGCTCGACGCTTGGCATAAGTGCTACATGTTGTGGATCATATATATGCACTTGTGAGCATTGAAATAGGAGCCAAATAGAGGGGGAAAGAAATTCACGAAAAAAGTTGCGTGTTTTAAGTGAAAATTTAGAGGGAAAGAAAAAAAAAAACTCAAGTCTCTCACTCTCGCTAGCTCTATGCCTCTCTCTGAAATCTTCTCTTTGTTTTTTTACTCTCTCTTGTGCATGTCCTTCTCTCCAAAATCTTCTTTAATTCTCTCTATCTCCCTTGCTTTGTTTATATGATTTTTTGATTTTAAGTTTGGTTATGTGAATAGAGGATTTAGAGTTTTGCGATATTTGGAAAATTTTAAGGGGAAAAACACAAACTCCCAAATTTTTGGGTTTCTTCCTCTGGAATCTCGATTTGTTCTGGGTCTTCTTGAGTTTTGTTTCAGAATTTCCTGTATGTTTGCTTTTCGGTGAATCAATTTTCATTTCTATCACCGGCTCAACACCGAACCGAGAGCTGTTAGATATTTTTAATAAAAAATAATTAAATATACATTTAAAATGGGAGAATGTGGATTTTTAGTGAGAATGTTTTATGTGTGAGAGTTACATTAAGTTACACAATATGTGTAACTCCATTCCCACTAAGTCCTAACTCTTTAAGCCTATATATAAGGCTTGTATGACAATCTTTTTGACAGACCTCAACCCACTTCATTCTTACATTGGCTTTTATTCTCATTTTGTTGTTCTTTTATTTTTCCGACAAAAAAAAGTATATTTTGTGGAGCTTTGAGCTATCCTTTTAGTGCAAAATTGAGAGAGCTATACGGTGTAGTAAAGCTAGGTTGTTGTATACTAGGAGTGACAAGTCAGTGATCTTGTTGCTTCAATCGAGAAGTGACTCCTGCATTAGCTTGAATCATCTTAAAGAGAGCGAGTGTCATGCCTCAGTTCATTGCTACGTAACTTGTTAAATTTTCTTAAGTTGTTTGAATTTCTATTTCAAGCAAATTATTGTAATTTGTACCAATAATTTTAAGTTGAATAAACACTCATGGCATATGTTGAAGAGAAACCATCCGAAAAAGTTGGTGATTTGAATAAGCCAATCCGTTTCAAGGGAGTTCACTCCAAGCGATGGAAAACCAAAGTTCACTTTTATCTCAATCTTCTGAAGGTGGCCTAAATCCTTACCGAGAAGAATCCAAAGAAAATACTTGTTGAAGGTATGAATGACTAAGAGCGAAAAGAACATGAAGAGAAGGTGGAAAAATAGGAAAATGATGAGTATGATTGCCATTTTTATCTCTTAAATTGTCTTTTTGATCAAATTTATACTTATTATGAGAATACTTACTCTAACACAAAGAAAATTTGGAAAGCTTTGCAGAAAAAATATAACACCGAGGAAGCAAGTATGCCGCTAGCCGCTTATTTCGTTTCCAAATGGTAGATGGAAAATCGTTGGCCAGACAAACTCAAGATTTCCAAATGATTGCCCATGAAGTTAGAATGGAATAAATAAAGATTGAAGATAATCATATTGTTGTCGGCATCATTGACAAACTTCCAACTACATGGAGGAAGTTCCAAAACATTCTTTGTCACAAACAAAAGGAAACTTCTTTAGAGACTCTGATCACTCGCATTCGGGTTGAAGAAGAAGCAAGGACTCAAGATGGTCTTATGCTTGATGTTGATCCAAATTTTACCACTTAGGTAAATTTTATTTCTAGTGATAGAATGCTTTAAGGACCATATATGAGAAATAATGCATAATTGAGGCCTAAGAAGAGAAACATGAAAAATAAAATTTTGTTAGTCTACTCTCCCACTAAAATAGGGTAAATTCAAATCAAATGAGTAGGAACCAAAGTTATCCTTCTAAACAACACCATAATGATTTGAACTTTGTATGTGGCAAAAGTAGGCATATTACTCGAAATTGTCGATTCCGTAAAAAATGGTCTATTCCTTATGCCAATGTTAGCGGGGAGTGACTTGTGGCAATGATAACTGAAATTAATTTGATTGAAGGTTTCAAAGGGTGGTGGGAAAATTCTGTTGCATCTAGGCATATGTTCTATAATAAAAGTTGGTTCAAAGTTTATACTCCTTATAAAGAACCCAAAACTGTAATGCTTGGTTATTCTCATACCACTCAAGTTTTGGGTGAAGGTGAGATTGAGTTGAACTTCACTTCTGTAAGGACATTCACTCTAAAGGAAGTGTTGCATGCTCCTGCTATGAGAAACAATTCGATGTCTAGTTTTTCTTGGTAAGGCTGGTTTCAAACATATTATGGAATCCAATCAATATGTGATTACAAATTATGACATTTTGTAGATAAGGGATATGCATATATAATACCCATACCCTTGATATAAGGGTAAAGAAGTAATTTAACTTAGATATTTTGAGTTAAACATGAATATATGTGAAAAGAAAGTTGAATTTGTATTTTTAAAGAAAGTATTGAATGAAATTGAAAGTTAAGTTTGAAATAATTATAAAAGAAAGATGTTAAATATTTTGATGTGAAAATAGTTAGAAATTTTACAAAGAAAAAGTAAAAAGAATTAAAGAAAGAGTTAGAAAATTTTTGTGGAAAAAGACACAATTTTTCATAATTTTAGAAAGGAAGAAAGAAAATTTTCAAAGGTTTAAAGGTTGAACCGATCGACCGAGCGGTCGACTGATTACCAAATCAGTCGACCAGTCGGTTGGTAAAAGATGATTGGTCGACTAGTTGGCTGGACCGATTGGTTGAGCAATCAACTGGTAGTGCATAATGGTATTTTTGTTGTTTTTGAAACAATGGTGGTCGGCAGGTTGTTGGATTGGTCGACCGACTGGTTGACTGGCGACTGAGCCGGTCTGCTGCTAGTCGATCGATTGGTTGACTAGTTGGAGAACCGATAGGCTGGCAGCCAATCAGTAGTATAATGGAAGTTTTGAATTTTTTTTAATGTGTTGAATCGGTCAACCGGTCAGACTGGGAATTTTGTATAAAAGGAAATTTGATGTTTGAAATTCAGTTTACGAAATCATTTTTTCTTTCTAAGATTACTCTCTCTTTCTAGAGAACCTGATAAACACTTATAAACACTTTGAAATTGTAAGATTCGACAGTCTTGATTTGAAATCGTTGATATTACAAAAGACTTTCTAAGAAATCCGAGGAAAATCTTTGAAAAGGTAAAATTTATGAAGTTATCTTTATACTTTTCTTGAAAGAAGTTTTAAATTTAAATTTAAACAAGAATGAAAGAAATTTATGATAAAAGTATTGAATTGAGAAAGTTAATATGCATACATGAAATCTAAACTAGTACATGGTAAAGAAAAATTGAAGAATAAGATAGGAAGTCTTATGAGTATATTATGATTAGATGGATGTGATAAGCAATCAGGTGTTATTGTTGAAATGAGCAGAAAAGGGATGAAAGTTGTCTAAGAGTAGCTTCAAGTGATACGAGGTGAGTTGAATTTACTGTTAGTAAGCGAGACAAACATGAAAATGATATAAAATTTTAAATAAGTGATGAAATGAAATAATTATTGAATATATATATATATAT
This sequence comes from Bretschneidera sinensis, assembly GCA_023935145.1. Taxonomy (NCBI): domain Eukaryota; kingdom Viridiplantae; phylum Streptophyta; class Magnoliopsida; order Brassicales; family Akaniaceae; genus Bretschneidera; species Bretschneidera sinensis. The sequence continues at coordinate 100,988,299 of CM043698.1, read as the reverse complement.
ATATATGTGTGTGTGTGTGTGTGTGTGTGTGTGTGTGTGTGTGTGTGATGACTATGATTGATTTGGTGAAAATACGATATACATGATATGTGTAAATTTGATGAGTTAGAAGTGTGATTTATAATATTAATAAAATGAATAGATGAAGAATTAATGAAATAGTATCCTTGTAAGAATAAGAATGATGAATATATATGATAAGTGGTGGATTGATATCCTTGAGAGGATAAAATTCATGAGAAATAGATTAAATATATGTTGATGAAAAGAGAAAGAAATCTCTTGAAATTTTGGTAACTGAGATGACATTATATATAAAAATATAATTTGAATTATATGATGACAAAAATATTTTATGAAAGAAAATGATTTCTAAATTGTATGATGTTATGATATACTTGCTTGTATGTGATTGATCATATGCATAGAGGGAAGACCAGAACCATGGTTGGTCTAGATGAAACATGTCGATATGTGGGAAGACTTTCTCAGATGATTTACCACATTGGTATTTCCCATACGTTGATAGCATGGATTGATATATGAAATGATGATGAAACAAAATGATGTGATGAGAAAGATAGAAAGAGATGAAATGAATATATGGATGCATGCATTTATGTAATTATTTTATTATTATGGAGATGCTAAATCATCAAATTGATTGTGATGTGATGATAGAAAGATGAGTCTCATAATGAGATAATTATGATGAGGAAATTATTGAAAAAAAGTATATTAAGATATACAGTAAATGATTGTTTAAATGATATGAACCTCATTATGCAGTAATTATGACCAAAATGATATACATATGATAGTTTGGAAATTGAATAAAGACATATGATGAAATTCGAAATAATAGATATATGATATGATGATAGAAATGATTGATAAATGTTTTGAATTATATATATGAGAATTGATAGATGAAAAGATATATTAAATTATGATTACGATTGAAATTTGAATTATGACTAGAATTATACAAATCTAGTACTTCTAGTACATTGAATTCACTAAGCTTATGAAGTTTATTTCTCATTGTTAAATAATTTCAAGCAGCGGGTGGGGCTAGTAGACAATTGAGTAGAGACTCAGAGTGAGTAATTTAAATACGTCACATGGTCAGCATCCTCAGATTTTAATGAGAAAGAAAAAGAAAAATTTGAGAAAGTTATATGTTCATGCATTTTGTTATATTTGTATATATTCAAAATTTATATGATAAATATGTGTCTCTTTTGTCAAGAGTTGAGATTGATGTTGTAAATATTATTTCAGTTGATGATGTTGTTTTTATATTGTTGCATATATGTGTCATGCTTGAAATCTTAAATGTGGTGACACTGTCTCGGTTAGGCCAACCCGAGATGGGTTAAGTTCTGTTTACAAGGTTTCTTGTGTGAATATTTGACATGCTTGTTTATGTCATATTTATAATTGGTATGTTAAGATCATAAGTAATTTGGGTCTCATTCCTAAATTGACAAATGATTTCGAAAAATGTGAGCCATGTAGCATGAAAAAGATCACAAGAAAGCCTCATAAAAGTATTGAAAGAAATTTCGATTTATTAAAGTTAATTCATACTGATATATGTGAATTTGAAGGAATTTTAACTCGTGGTGGAAATAAATACTTTATAACTTTAATCGATGACTTTTCAAAGTATATTTATGTTGTAAACATAAAAGTGACGCTTTTGAAACATTTAAGATTTTTCTAAATGAAGTTGAAATTCAATTCAATAGAAAAACTAAAAGATTTAGAAGTGATAAAGGAAAAGAATATGATTCAAATGATTTTTATGCATTTATTCAATCTCTTGGGATCATTTATTAAATTGCACCACCGTACTCTTCAGCTTCTAATGTCGTAGCTGAGAGTAAAAATAGAATTTTAATTGATTTGATGAATGCTATGCTTGTGAGTGTTGGTGCACCATCTAATTTTTGGGGTGGAACAATTTTAACTGCTTACTATGTTTTGAATAGAGTGCCTCATAAATTGACTTTAATCTCTCCTTTTGAATTGTGGAAAGGAAGCTTAATTTAAATTATTTAAGAGTTTGGGGTTTTTTGGCTTATGTAAGATTGATAGACCCGAAGAGACCTAAATTAGTGCTAAAACTTCCATTTGTGCTTTTTTTGGCTATGCAACAAATAAGTACGACCTATAAATTTTTTGTTATTGATAATAAAATTATCAAGTCGATGATGTTATTTTTCATGAAGATAAATTTCTTTTCAAATCTAAAAATAGATGCGGCTAAGAAAATGGAAAAACAAGTTTTTTGAAACCTAGTTTTTCTACTCCTTTAGAAAATCTAGAAAATTTTGATACTCAACCAAGATAGAGTAAAATAGCTAGAGTCGGAAAATATTTTGGCTTTGACTATTATGTTTAAAATGTTGGGGATATTCCCATAATACTGAAAGAAGCTTTGGCATCACTTGATGCGATATTTTAGAGAGAGGCCATTAATGATGAAATGAACTCACTAATTTCTAACAAGACTTGGAAATTAGTAGGCTTACCACTATTCACCCATATTTGATTTTAATTATGACAAAACACTACTTAAATTGTACTAATAGTTTTATCTAATGGTTTAAGCGGCAAAAGCATTCAATACAGAAATAAGACGCAAAAAATACGACACGTATAATTACCAAAAGAAGACAGAAGATCTAGAATAGGTTCTAAGGTAATTGATTCAAGTTGTAAATCTTTATTTTCAGTTACTTAGCTTAACTATGGCACACTTTGATTACAAAAGGCTTTGACAAAAATAATCCAAAAAATGTCTTTAAGTAAAAAACTGCTTTTAAGCATGAAAACTATATTTTGGGTAAACCTAGTCGACTAGGTCTTTGAACCAGTCGGCTGGTAAAAAGGACAGTAGCTTCTACCCTTTAACCCAGTCAACTGGTTAAAGGACCCCGTCAGCGTCTAACAGTCATATAACCGTTTTAGACGTGAGACTTGAGCATTTAATGCTTCAAATCTACCAAATCAGTGTCTAACAGTCATATAAGGCCAAGGCTATAAAAACCCCCATCAATGAGCATTTAAGTAACAAAAAAACACACCTAATTTGATTTATAGCTCATTAATACTCTCAGAATCTTTGGAAAATTTATTGTGAGCCATTATTTAAGCTTTGTTCTTGATGAGAGTCATAAAATGCATCTTAACAGTACTTAATTATTATCATTTTAGGGTTGATCTAGGTTTTAATTGCACTTTTATACGTCAACAACTCTAAAGTATCATTCTTGGATCATTGATCTATTTCGGTGCATTTTCAGGTACTTTAAGCTCAAAAGAGGAGGAAAAGTAGTCATTGCTTGAGGCACAGAGACTCGAGGCATACTAGAGTGAAGGAATGCTTCCAAAAGGACAAGATGGAGGGCTTGAAAGAGCAACAGCTGCTGACCGCACTTGAAAGGAGTTTCACTAAATTGCCAGAATTGCCTGTACAGATCAATCATCTTTGCAAATTAAACTGTATTGATACAAGAATAACCAGGAGATGAGCCATATATGCTTAGAAAAATCCGGAAGTCTATTTTCTGGAGAATTTTATGGTTCGTAAAAATAATTTTTCTAAGGAAAGTTATGGCAGTTTAAGTAGATAAAGGTCAGACTGTTTGCGCTGTGCGGGATTTCAGCGTGAATGGCATGTGAAGGCTTAAATCCCACATCCCAAATTGGTTAGAAACACATTTCTATATCCCACATCCCACATCGGATTGGAAACACATTGCACTTGTGGTATTTGCCTATATAAGACCCACTCCACTTCAGCTTTAAGGACCATCGGAGAATCTGAGATCATCAGAAAGAGAATCCAGAGGGCCTTTAGGAGCAATCCAGAGGGCCTTTAGGAGGAATCCGAAGTACTTTTGGAGGGCAAGCTGACGAATCGCCGAAGATTTTGCTACCAAGGGAGAGATGATCGTTGAGAGGCCGGAGTCAACTTGAGGACACATGAGCGCCATGGCCGGCTAGTCTCCAAGCAAGGCAAAGGGATGAATCCCTAGGTGTAGTTGTTCTTATTTTCCTTTATTTGATTCAGTTTTAGTTTGGTATTATTTTCATTAAAAAATTTTGTGTTTTATTCTTTAATTTAATTAGTAGATTTCTTATTAGTCCGGTGATTGCATGCTTCTTTTCCATATAAGTCTAGTCATGCTCTTCTTATGTGTATCTGTTTGGGTGTGATTGAGTCCGGTAGATCTCTTTTATAGATTTGTCCATTGCTGTGGTATTTTCGATTATATATATCGTTTTCTTTTGATAATTTATAAGTTAGGACATGTGTGCTTGAAAGTAAAGAATAATTCATATCAATTTCATTAGGGTTTATACATGCGCTTTAATTGAATATTTGCCGATTGCCTGTTTGGGATGTGAAACTTGCAATCGAGATAAAACATAACTGAATCAAGTTAGGATTAGGGCAACGAACCTAGGGAGGATTTCTGGAACCTTGTTGTTTCTTTATTATATTATTCATCAATTATTTACACAATTTTCACACAATCAACAATTCAGATTTTGTCACTTTAACTTTTATCGTTTGTGTTGAGGTTTACACCTTCTTTTGTACTTAGTTTATTTCCCTGTGGAATCGACACCCCAAAGCTGTACTACAATTACGGTGTTATACTTTGGGCGTAATCAAATTTTGGTGCCGTTGCCGGGGAAACGCGCTTAAGTACAAGGAAGATTGTCAACTTTTGACATGACAGTAGAAGAATTGTAAATAGTTTTTCTTTTCAGCAGTTGTAAAGGCGGTAAATTCGTTCATTCTTTTAGCTTGCTGCATTATTTTATTTTATTTTTCCCTTCTTTCTTTTTATAGTATTTTTATTTATTATTTTTTTTTCTAAGTTTTGATTTTCTGATTTTTTTTATTTTGTTTTATTTATTTCCTCTCTGATTCATTTGGTGCATGCTTAGACCGAGAGATCTACGAGGTAGATTCATTAGAGGACCCGAACTAGAATTACCCTCTCATTCCACGTCCGATATTGAAACCTCGCCTAGATCAAACCATAGTGTACCCTCATCAGAGAATTTAGAGGATTTTGTTAACATGGCCAATAACCCTAATGAGAATGTTGCTAGGACACTTTAGTATTACCTCCACTCTACACGCACAGCCACACCATCATGCATCATGTTTCCAGCCAATACTCGCCAATTAGATCTTAAACCAGGGATGATTCAATTACTCCCTACAGTTCATGGCTTAGATGATGAAAACCCATATGTGCACATTAGAGAGTTTGAGGAAGTAGTTGCGACTTTTCATAGTCAAGATGAAACTGATGACATTATGAGGCTTGAGTTCTTTCCTTTCGCTTTGAAAGATAGAGCTAAGAGTTGGCTATACTCACTAAGACTATGATCTATTGGGTCATGGACTGAGATGACTTGGGCTTTCTTTAACAAATACTTTCCCCAACATAAGACCAACGCTTTGAAAAGGAAAATCTCCACCTTTGCACAAAAGGATAGTGAGACCTTATATCAGTCTTAGGAAAGATTTAAGGAGTTATTGAGTATGTGCCCTCACCATGGGTATGAGAGTTGGCGCTTGGTGAGCAATTTTTATGAGGGACTTACATATAGAGAGTGCCAATTCGTAGAGATGATGTGTAATGGTGAATTTTTGGAGAAAGATCCTGATGAGGCCATAGAGTACCTCAATGAATTTGCTGAAAAAGCTCACACTTGGACTGGACCTAGTGCTACTGAAAGCACAAATAGGTCATGACCTATAGGGAACCCAAATGGTGGTGGAATTTACCATCTTAGGGAAGAGGATAACCTGAAGGCTAAGGTCGAGATGCTCACTAGGGAACTAGAGGTATTAAAGACTAAAAGCTTAAAGCCAACACACGTGGTTAATCATGCAAAATATTTTGAACCATGTTTTGTGTGTGGCGGGGTAGATCATCTCGCCCAAGAGTGTCCCACATTTGCTGAGATGAGAGGGTTGTATAAGGAACAATGTAATGCCTTAGGCATGTACAAGAAGCCTTTGACACCCTTCTCTGATACTTATAATCCGAGATGGTGAAATCACCCCAATTTCAGCTGGAAGTCTAAAAACTAGCAGCTTGCACAACCCCTTGCACCAAATCTTAAACCATATCATGCACCCGTGTCTTCTAGGAGTTCTTTAGAAGACGCTTTACATGCTTTTATTGAAGCACAGGGGAAGACTAATCAAAGGCTTGAATCTTTAATTGTGCAGGTTGTTGAAGAACATAAAGAGATAAAGAGCCAAGTGTCCAAGTTAATGAGCTACTTGAGTGTGATTGAGCGAGGTAAGTTCCCTTCTCAAGCTCAGTCCACATCTCATGGTCAGCACCTGGTGCAAAAAAATGTTAAGGAGGTGAATGCTATTGAGACAGTAAGTGGTAAGTTATTACACGTCCCAATAACGAAAAGATCAAAGGATGTGGACGAAAGCCACCAAGCATACATGATGGACTCATTTATAGAAAAGGTCCAGTACCTTAATCCATTGGAGTCCACCCTCACTCATGGCTTCACAAGAGCATATATCGAGCCAGAATTTTCGGGTGTTACTAATGACATCCTTGAGGCCTCTCAAAAACATACAAGCACCAAATTTAGCAATGAAGTTATGGTGGGTGCATTCAACCTATGTTTTTCTAAGAGGGAATAAGGGCGTCTGGCTGAAGATATAAAACTTAGTGCTCATGGGAGGCACCCTACAACATATCTTTTTACTATTATTGTTTTTCTTTCTTGTTTATTATTCGAATTTTTTTTTCTGTTTTCCAGTATTAACTTAGTATTTCCTTTTCAAGGAAAAATGTACGAAGCAGATCAAATGGTGGAGCACAATTTTCAGCTTCTGTGCACCTTTGTATACAAGGGGAGTCTCCTTTACTCTTTCTTTTACATTGAGGTCGATGCAATTTTTAAGTTGGAGGTGGAGGAAACGCATCTCTTTGTTTCCATATTCTTTATTTCCATACATTTTTTTTCTTTTTCCATTGAACTGCTTGGTGTCATTTTCCTTTTTGTTTGCGTTTAGCATGCTTTGTGTTAGTCTTAGAGTCAATTTACATGTCAATTATATAAACTTAATTGAGATAGCATATAGCATTTAGAAGAAGTTAAATCTTGCTTCGGTTTGAAATTAATTTAAGCATCAATCTTCATTTGGTTAAAGACTCTAGTTTGTGGTAAGATAGTATGATTAGTCTTAAACATTTAGAAAAGTTTTATGTGTGATTATTTTGTGAATATTTTTGCGGTCTCGACAAGCTCTAGAACTTACTTGATAACCACTTGAGGCGAATTCCTAGAATGCACATTACTTAGGACATGATATAGGCCATTTTTGAATCGTTTGAGCCTTTCAAACCTACCATTGCTATATTTATCGCTAGTCACCTATTTGAGCTTTTTCTTGAAAAAGAATTTGAGCCTTGTTTCTTTCAATAGCCCATTCACTCACCTTCATGAGCCTAAAAATATTTTATCTTTACCTTTCTTTTAAAAGAACTTACTTATACACATTTGTTGAGAAGCACTTAAAAGGAGTAAGGATGGAAATATGGAAAAAAAAATATCACTACCACAACCCAAGTACATTAAAGGAGATAAGTTGGGGGTTGTGGAAAAGAAAAGAAAAGAAAAGAAAAAAAAATGAAAAAGGAGGTGAATGGTCTTATGTAAAAATACAAAAGAAAAGAAAAAGAGAAGTGAATTATGGCAAAGAAAGAAGAAAAGAAAAGAAAAGTGGTGACTTATTGAGAGATATGCTCTTATAAAAAATGGTTGAAAGAGTTGGGTTTTGAAGCAAGGTTATCAAGTGCTTAAAGTGGTTGTGTTTAAAACTAAGAGATTGAGTTCTTTTACTTGTGAATCCTTCCTGTTCTTTCTTAACCTTTACCTTAGCCTAACGTTACAAGCTTATTAAAGACCTATTGATCCAATGTAGTGTGATTTTTCTACAACAGTGGAGAGTGATTTGAAAAGTGAGCCTATGGAGCTTGTTTTTGTGATTGATGTCACGCAATTTCTTATGTTCTTAGAGGCCAAGACTTGTATTCATGAATGTTATGTATAAAGTCATCTGGGTGTTTGGATTAATGGATTGTGGCAAGATGGATGTTCAAAGTCAATAACAATTTTAAGCTTGATGTTTGGATTACTTTTGGATTTGGGTGAAATTTAATGATTCTTTGTGCCGTTTGTTATGTGCAATTTTTGAGACAAAATGTGAATTACTCTTGGTTAACACTAATATTGCTTTTCATTTACTTTGATTCCCACCGTAGAATTCATCTCTTATTTTCGCTTGAATTGCTAGGGACTAGTAATAAGCTAGTTGGGGGTTGTGATGAGAGTCATAAAATGCATCTTAACAGTACTTAATTGTTATCATTTTAGGGTTGATCTAGGTTTTAATTGCACTTTTATATGTTAACAATTCTAAAGTATCATCTTTGGATCACTAATTTGTTTCGATGAATTTTCAGCACCACACCATACAACACAAGATACACTTTGAGATCAATTGTATTACAAGAGAGAATTGTGTGAGAGAGATAAACACAAGAGGGACTCTTTGTAAGTAAGGCTGGTTATAAAAAGATAGAGAAGTCTAGATTAGAAAAAGAGCATTGTTAGTTCTCATCTTCTTCCTTTCTTCTCTTCTTGATTTCTTCAAGAACATTGTGGTTTCTTGAAGGGGATTGCTGTAACTTGTAAGAACCATTTGATTTAGTGCAGAGAGTTCGGAGGAATTCACAGGGATGTAGGCACATTGTCGAACCTCGATAACAATTACTTGTTTTCTTTATTTTCTTTGATTTTCTGTTCTTGTGTTCGATTGCTGTTTTTTCTTTCTACAAGTCTTTCTAGACTTGGGTGTTTGGAAGATCACCACCTGGGCATCTTCCTAAGGTGATTTCCAATAGTGGTATCACAGCTGCACAGTTGGGTATCGAAGCAAGAACAAGAAGGTGACGGAGCCAAGACTCTAAGAATCAAAGATCAACTTCTTGGGTGATTCAAGAATGGTGTAAAGATTAAGATCTGATCGTGTTCTTGAAGGTCGATTCAAGAACAATGTTATCCATCTTCGATCGGTGTTCTTGAGGTTGAAGAAAGCATTTGTGGGTAGTGCATAAATCTGGGATCTTGTCCGTAAAAGATGACTTCAAATTTCTGTGTGGAGAAGTTTGATGGAAAATGAGACTTTGCCCTTTGGAAGCGGAAGATCAAGGTGGTTCTAATGCAACAGAAAGTGGACTTGACTCTTAGAGAAGATGATACTTTTCCAAAAAGTGTCACAGAGGACCAGAGGACCGAGATGAAGAAGATGGCTTACAACACCATGTTCTTGCACATGTCAGATAGCGTCACAAGGGAGTGTGGAGACTCAGAAGATCCGACTGCAATATGGAAGAAACTAGATGAGTTGTTTCTTACCAAAACTCTTCCTATCAAAATTTATCTTCTTAAAGGAATCTTTGCTTTTAAAATGGATCCTAGTAAAGAGTTGCAAGATAACCTTGATGTCTTTAATAAGCTAGTTCAAGATTTGAATAGCTGTAGCATTATTTTTTCGGATGAACAATTGGCTGTAATCTTGTTAAATTCTCTTCCTGATTGCTTTGATAATTTGATTAATGCTATTGAGTATGGAAGGGATACTTTAACAAAGGAGATTGTGATCAATGCTATAAGGGCACATGATTTCAAGGCCAAGATGAAGGAGACATCAAGTGGAGATGGGCTGTTCGTAAGAGGAAGGCCAGCAACTCGGAATGGCAGTAGCACTCATGGCAACTACCGAGAGAAATCAAGAGGTAGAGGGCAGAACCATGGGAGATCTCATTCCAAGACAAGACTTGGAGGAGGAAGGAGATGTTTCAACTGCAACAAGGAGGGTCATTTCAAGAAAGACTGCAAGAAGAGGATATAGGATGAGAGGAGAAGCCATACCAACAATGGAGAGGCTTCGGTTGCCAAGGGAGAACAACAAGATGATGTTCTTGTTGTGTGCTCAAATGTGAGCAGGAGGCAAGGCAGCAGAAAGTGGATTCTTGATTCCGGGTGCACCTATAATATGTACCCTCACAAAGAATGGTTCAAGAATTTTAAAGAGATCAATGATGGAAGGGTCTTCTTGGGGAATGACAATTCTTGCCAAGTTAGAGGGATTGGAGACATCCAAATGAGGATGTTTGATGGAGTCACAAGGCTACTACAAAATGTAAGGTATCTTCCAAATTTGAAGAGGAATTTGATCTCATTGGGGTAGTTGGATTCCATGGGGTACACACGCAAAGTAGAGGGAGGAAAGATCAAGGTGGCCAAGGTATCTTTGGTAGTGATCAAGGCAACAAGAAACAATAGACTCTATGAGATGATCGGAGAAACAAAAATCAATGATCAAGTAGCAAGCTTGATGGCTGAGATCGATAAGGCAGCTCTTTGGCACACTCGCTTGGGACACATAAGCGAAAAAGGCCTGCAAGTGCTTAGCAAGGGAGGTCTACTTGGGGGAGACAAAGTAGAGAAATTGGATTTCTATGAGAGTTTCATTCTTGGGAAGCAACACCGGGTCAGCTTCAACACTAGAGTGCACAATTCTAAGGGGATTCTTGACTACATTCATTCGGACCTTTGGGGACCAGTAAGAACACCAACACAGGGAGGTAAATTTTACTTTATGTCTTTAATTGATGATTATTCAAGAAGAGTGTGGGTTTATTTGCTTAGGAATAAATCTAATGCCTTGAATCAATTTGTTGTGTGGAAGAAGTTACTGGAAACTCAAACGGGTAGGGTAGTTAAGGCTTTACGAACCGATAATGGCTTAGAATTTAGCAATAAGGAAATTGATAAATTCTGTGAATCAAATGGCATTCTAAGGCATAGAACGGTTGTAAAAACACCTCAGCAAAATGGAGTTGCTGAAAGGATGAATAGAACCCTTATGGAAAAAGTTAGGTGCATGCTAATAGGATCCGGGTTACCAACATATTTTTGGGGAGAATCTGTGGCTACAGCTGCATACTTGGTAAATAGATCACCCTCTAGAGCTTTAGAGCTCAAGACTCCCATGGAGATGTGGAGTGGAAAACCCCCTGAATTAAGCAACCTAAGGACTTTTGGGTGTGCAGCATATACACATCAAAAGGAGGATAAACTTGGCCCTAGATCTAGAAAATGTGTATTTCTAGGATATGGTGATGGGGTTAAGGGATATAGGTTGTGGTCCTTAGAAAAGAAGGGCATGAAACTGATTATAAGTAGGGATGCTATTTTTAATGAATTGTTATTTCCCTACTTGGAGAAAACTAACCCTGTAGGGGCTAGTGAGCAAACCAGTCCGGAAGTTGTGGAGCATCGCATCAAGGAGAACTCGGTTCAAGTAGAGCAGAGAAGGCAAGAGGGTTCGGACTAGGTAGAGCCCTTGGATGAAGGCCAAGCTCAAGAAACTCAAGAAGAGGCTGAACAAGAAGAGGTTGATGCAGTAAATGACTACCAGCTCACAAGAGACCGGGGAAGGAGAGTGGTTAGACCACCCTTGAGATATGGGTTTGCAAATGCTAATGTAGAAGCTCCTTGGAGAGAAGGAAAGGTTTAACCAAAAACTTACACGGATGCCATGGAGTGTAAGGATTCATCAAACTGGTAGCTGGCTATGGAGGAGGAAATTGATTCTTTGATGAAGAACAACTCTTGGGAGTTGGTGCCTAAACCAGAAAAACAAAGAGTTGTGGATTGTAGATGGCTCTACAAGATCAAAGAAGGGAATACTCCAGGAGATAAAGTTCGATACAAAGCTAGGCTGGTAGCGAAGCAGTTCACACAAAAAGAAGGCATAGATTTCACCGAAATCTTCTCACTGGTTGTGAAGTTCAAGATGATCCGGATAGTGGTAGCATTGGTGGTCCAATTTGATTGGGAAATTGAGCAAATAGATGTAAAGACATCGTTCTTACATGGAGAGCTCGATGAGACCATTTTCATGAGGCAACCTAAAGGCTATGAGGAAGGAAGGCAGGGAGAGCTAGTGTGCAAATTAAGGAAGTCTCTCTATGGCCTGAAGCAATCACCACAGCAATGGAATAAGAGGTTTGATTCCTTTGTGATCAGCTTGGGTTTCATGAGGAGTTACTATGATTCGTGCTTGTATAATAAACGGCAGAAGGTTGAGGAAATGGTGATCATCCTCATTTATGTTGATGACATGTTGCTGGTTGGGAGCAACATGGAGAGGATAAAGAAATTAAAGACTCAACTCAGTGAGGAGTTTGAGATGAAGGATCTTAGCCATGCACAAAAGATCCATGGGATGTGTATCATCTGGGAAAGGGAGAGAAACAGATTGAAGATCTCTCAAACTTCTTACATAGAGAAGATAATATCTAATTTCTTTATGGAAGATAGCAAACCAGTGAAGGTTCCCCTTGCTGGTCATTTCAAATTCTCTAGCAATCAATGTCCAAGATCAGAGGCGGAGAAAGAGGAAATGGAGAAAGTCCCTTACTCTAGTGCTGTTGGTTCTGTTATGTACACCATGGTAAGCACTAGACCTGATATTGCTCATACCTTCTCAGCAGGTTTATGAGTAATCCCGGAAAGGAGCATTAGCTTGGGATGAAGTGGTTGCTGAGGTACTTGAAGGGAAGCCCAGAAGTAGGGCTGGTATATGAGAAGAGGGGTAATGCCATCTGCCTCGAGGGATTTGCAGATTCAGACTATGGAGCAGACCGGGATAAAAGGGGATCGATTACCTCCTAATTCTTTAGCTTAAACGAATGTTGTGTAAGTTGGAAGGCTCAGTTGCAGCCACTGGTAGCACTCTCAATAACTGAGGCTGAGTACATAGCGGCTACGGAGGCCATTAAGGAAGCTATGTGGTGCAAAGGGTTGCTTGAAGAGTTAAAGGTACTGGATGAGCAGGTTGTGGTATTTTCGGATAGTCAAAGTGCATTGCACTTATGTAAGAATCCAATGTTCCATAAGAGGACAAAGCATATGGATGTTCGGTATCATTTCATTTGGGAAAATGTTACGAAATGATGCATCCATATGGACAAGGTTGCCACGGAAGAAAATCCTGCGGACTTGGGTACTAAAGTTCTACCTCTAAGAAAGTTCAATCATTGCCTTGAACTACTTAGGATTGGAGTTGGTTAATTGGTGACTCAAGATGAGTGTGGATCCCGAAGCTCTCTGCAAAATGGTTCGGGTTTAAACACTTAGACAAAGGTAGAGATTGTTGGTATTTTTCTAAATTTTAAACATGTCTAAATAGGGTTCAAAGATGGTTAAAGTCTAAAGCATTATTAGGAGATTAAAATAAAGCATGTTAAAGGACTGCACACAAGTGTGTGCATCACTTTGGAGCAAGGTAAGGGTAGGCACACTAGTGTGTGCACTTCAGCACACAAGCTGAGAAAGTGTGCACACAGGCAGCATCAGTGTGCACCGCGGTGCTGCCTAGCAAGGAGGTGTCTGGAGAAGAGTCAGTACCGCAGCACCCAAAAGGTGCTGAAAGTGTGGTTTTGCCTAGCACTGCGGTGCCCCTGTTGAGTGCCTAGGCGCTAGGCACACTGAAGCACACATGGATAGCTAGATTTAGCCTCTTGTTAAGTACGTGGGTGCAAGGTTAAAATGCACCACTTCACCTAGGATTGATGGAGGGCCATGATTAAATGGAGATCATGATCAAAGGTTGAGGATTGAATCTCAAGAATGTCCAAGAAGTGGATGGCTATAAAAGGGGTTTCCTAGCCTCATTTTTCATACAACACACATACAATACAAGATGCACTTTGAGATCAATTGTATTACAAGAGAGAATTGTGTGAGAGAGATAAACACAAGAGGGACTCTTTGTAAGTAAGGCTGGTTGTAAAAAGATAGAGAAGTCTAAATTAGAAAGAGAGCATTGTTAGTTCTCATCTTCTTCCTTTCTTCTCTTCTTGATTTCTTCAAGAACATTGTGGTTTCTTGAAGAGGATTGCTGTAACTTGTAAGAACCATTTGATTTAGTGCAGAGAGTTCGGAGGAACTCACAGGGACGTAGGCACGTTGCTGAACCTCGATAATAATTGCTTGTCTTCTTTATTTTCTTTGATTTTCTATTCTTGTGTTCGATTGCTATTTTTTCTTTCTACAAGTCATTCTAGACTTGGGTGTTTGGAAGATCACTACATGGGCATCTTCCTAAGGTGATTTCCAACAATCATCTTTGCAAATTAAACTGTATTGATACAAGAAGAACCAGGAGATGAGCCATATATGCTTAGAAAGATCCGGAAGTCTATTTTCTGGAGAATCTTATGGTTCATAAAAATGATTTTTCTTGAGAAAGTTATGGCAGTTTAAGTAGACAAAGGTAAGGTTGTGCGAGCTGTGCGGGATTTCAGCGTGAAAGGCATGTCAAGGCTTAAATCCCTCATCACACATCGGTTAGAAACACATTTCTATATCCCACATCCTACATCAGATTGGAAACACATTGCACTCATGGTATTTAACTACATAAGACCCACTCCACTTTAGCTTTAAGGACCATCGAAGATTCTGAGATCATCAGAAAGTGAATCCAGAGGGCCTTTAGGAGGAATCCGAAGTACTTTTAGAGGGCAAGCTGATGAATCGCCGAAGCTTTCGCTACCAAGGGGGAGATGATCATTGAGAGGCCAGAGGCAACTCGAGGACGCATGAGCCCCATGGTCGGCTAGTCTCCAAGCAAAGCGAAGGGATGAATCCCTAGGTGTAGTTATTTTTATTTTCCTTTATTTGATTCAGTTGTAGTTTGGTATTATTTTCATTAAACATTGTTGTGTTTTATTCTTTAATTTAATTAGTAGATTTCTTATTAGTCCGGTGATTGCATGCTTCTTTTCCATATAAGTCTAGTCATGCTCTTCTTATGTGTATTTGTTTGGGTGTGATTGAGTCCGGTAGATCTCTTTTATAGATTTTTCCATTGCTGCAGTATTGTCATTTAGATATATCGTCATCTTTTGATCATTTATAAGTTAGGTCATGTGTGCTTGAAAGTAAAAAATAATTCATATCAATTACATTAGGGTTTATACATGCGCTTTAATTGAATATTTGCCGATTGACTGTTTGGGATGTGAAACTTGCAATCGAGATAAAAACAACTGAATCAAGTTAGGATTAGGGCAATGAACCTAGGGAGGATTTTTGGAACCTTATTGTTTCTTTATTATATTATTCATCAATTATTTACACAATTTTCACACAATCAACAATTCAGATTTTATCACTTTAACTTTTATTGTTTGTGTTGAGGTTTACACCTTCTTTTGTAATTAGTTTGTTTCCCTGTGGAATCGACACCCCAAAGCTGTACTAAAATTACCGCGTTATACTTTTGGCGTAATCAGTTCTTGAAAGAAAGATAACCTTTATCTTGTAAAGCATTCATTGCTATCTCTCTTCTTTTCTTTTACATTTAATATCAATCATTGTAAGGAGAAAGAGTTGGTGTAACTCTTAGAGTATTTAGGATTAAACACTTCATTGTAACTTTCTTGTGGAAGAGAGTGCTTGTAAGGTTTGTGAAACGCCCGTGATGTTGCTCAACTACTATTAGTGGATTACTTCAAGGAGGTTCCTTGAAGAGAGTGGATATAGGGTCAGAAAGATTTGGATATTGCTGAAACACTATAAACAGAGTTTGTATATTCTCTTCCTTTACTCTTTTAATTTCAAGCATCTTATCTGTTGTGTGCCTTGATTAAATATTTAAAAACTTGTGTGTTAATTGGTAAAAAGTTTTAAAACCCAATTAACCTCCCTCTTGGGTGTGTACCTCTGTCTACAATTGTATTAGAGCCACATACTCAATTTTAGGCTTAAAATCCTTGAGTTGATTCGATGGCTTCAAATAGCTATACCGAAGGTCATTCCTATACTAGACCTCCTTTGTTCAATGGCTCAAATTATAATTACTGAAAAAATGGAATGAATATCTTTGTCGAAAGATAAGACTATAATTTATAGAGAGTTATTGAGGAAGGAGCTAGAATTCTTACAAAGGAAATAGCTATTGGACAAATCAATCATACAATGCCTAAACTCAAATCGGAGTTTAATGAAATGGATTGTAGAATGATGTCTCTAAATAGTAGAGATACTAGTACGTTACATTGTGCTTTAGATATATTTGAGTACAATAAAATTTCTGCATGTGTTTCAGCTAAGGAGATATGGGACAGACTACAAATTACTTATAAGGGAACTAGTGAAGTTAAAAAATAAAAAATTTATATGCTAGTGTCTGAGTATAAATCTTTTAAAATGTCTCCTAACAAAACAATTTCTAAAATGCACTCCCATTTCACCACTATTGTTAATGGTTTAAAGCTTCTTGGTAGGAATATTGAGGAGTTTGAACTAACAAAGAAGATATTGAGATCTTTGCCATCAACTTGGAAAGCAAAGAAGACGGCCATAAAGGAGGCCAAAGATCTCGAAAAACTTGATGTTGAAATGCTTCTCGAATCATTATTGACATACGAGTGGAAGAAACGAATTCCGATGCCAATGATGATGAGACGAAGAAAAAGAAAATGATTGCTTTCAAAGCTTTTCACAAGCAACAAAGAGGAAGAAAAGAAAGAAGAAAATGATAGCAGTGAAGAAGATAGTGAAATGGCTTTAATCACCAAAAGGTTTCATAAGTTCTTGAAAAATAGTAAGAAACTTTACACAAAGGATTTCACTCCAAAAAGAGAACCTATTGTGTGTTTTGGTTGCAAGAAGCCCAGACACATTAAAGCCAATTTTCCAACAACAAGCAAACCATACAAGAGCTTCAAAAAGAAAGTTATGATTGCAACCACTTGGAGTGATGATGAAGAAGAAGAACTTTTGGACAATGACATTTGATATGAAGAAATTGTCAATCTTTGTTTAATGGTAGTTGATGATGAAAATGAGGTAACAAATTCTTCCCATTCTAATGATAATAATATTGTTAGTAGTAGTGAAGAATTGATTGAGGTAATTAATGAAATGCATAAAGAATTGAAGAAATTTGATTCTAGAAATATTGCTCTTAAGAAGGAAGTCTCATCTCTCTCTAAAGAAATGGAAGGTCTAAAGAAAGAGAAAGAAAGACTATCTTCCATGCTTTATAACTCATCACAAGAATTTTTGAAAAATGAAATGATATTTAAAAAAGAAATTAATGGAGTTCAATAGCACTATATCTAGGCTTATTCTTGGAAAAGAAAAACTAGATGAAGTGCTATCTTGCCAAAGAATGAGTGGAAAAAATTCCACCTTGGGTTATTCTCCGTTAAGCAAACAAAAATCAAAAGAGACTTTGTTCATAAAAGAAATGTGTGTGGATGAACCCTCCACCTCTAAAGCCACTACCAAGATTAAGAGTTTTACTTCAAAGTATGCTAGTAAGCCTAAGAATGCAAATTTAAATTAAATGCTAAGAATTCTAATGCATATGCTAGAGATAAAAATCCTAGAAATACATATGCATATATGTATGCTCATCCAAGATATATAAATGCTAGGAATACACATTCAAGGCATGCACATGCTAGAATGCACATCCTAGAAATTACCATCATGCATATCCTAGAGATAACATGTATGTTCATAACTCTCGTGCTAGAAACATGTATCCTAGGAATGTTTATCCAAGGAACTATAGGCATACATATTCAAGACATCCTAGAAACTTCAATAACTATCATCCTAGGATCATACATCATCAACATGTCTACAATTATAAAGCACCCTATAATGTTAAGAAAGTATGGGTCCCTAAAGGAGCTATATTTTCTAGGACTAACCCCAAATGACCTAAGAAATTTTGGGTACCTAAAAGTGCAATTGTGTATCCATGTGTAATGTAGATGTGTCTCCACACCAAATAAAAAAGGTAACTATTGGTACATTGATAGTAGATGCTCAAAGCACATGACCAGTGATCAAAGTATGTTTAAAGAACTAACTCTAAGGGATGACGGACACATCACCATTGGAGACAACACTAAGATAAAGATTATCGGGCATGACAAAGTGGGTAAAGATTCCTCAACCATTGACCATGTTTTATATGTGCAAGGCCTTAAGCCAAATTTACTTAGTATTAGTCAACTATGTGACAAAGGCAACAAAGTTATATTTGAATCCTCTCATTGTCTAGTAATAGACATCAAGAGTAACAAGATCAAGTTTGTTGGCCATAGACATGACAATGTCAATCTAGTTGATTTAAAATTTTTACATTCAGAAAGTGAAAAATATTTTCCCACTTTTAGTGAAAACCCATGCTATGGCATAGAAGGCTTGGGCATGTGAACATGGATTTACTCAAAATTATTTCAAGAAAAGATTTAGCCATTGGACTTACCAAAATAAAATTTGAAAAAGACAAAGTTTATGATGCTTATTAAATGGGAAAACATACAAGAGTTTCTTTTAAATCTAAAAATGTAATTTCAATCTTTAGATCATTAAATTTTTTACATATGGACATGTTTGGTCCAATAAGCACCATTAGTCTAGGTGGCCATCAATATACTCTTGTTATTGTTGATGGTTATTCAAGATATAACTTTGTTATTTTTATTACTTACAAGGATGAAGCCTATAAAGGTTTTGTGAACTTTTGCCAGAAGGTTCAAAATGAAAAAGAAATTTCTATCTCAAGTATTAGAAGTGATCATTGAAAAGAATTTGAAAACCAAAGTTTTTCCAAATTTTATGATGAAAATAGAATTGATCACAATTTTTTAGCTCCTAGAACTCCTTAACAAAATGGTGTTGTTGAGAGGAAAAATAGAGTTCTAGAAGAATTTGCTAGAACCATGATTTGTGAAAATAATTTACCAAAATATTTTTGGGCAGAACCCGTAAATACTTCCTGCTATGTTTTAAATAGACTATTAATTAGGCCTATGCTTGATAAAACTCCATATGAACTATGGAAAGGTAGAAAGCCTAATATCTCTTACTTTCGTGCTTTTGGTTGCAAGTGTTTCATCTTAAATAACAATAAAACTAATTTAGGTAAATCTGACTCTAAGACCGATAAAGGGATATTCTTAGGATATTAAATCTCTAGTAAAGCTTATAGAGTCTTTAGCAAAAGAACTCTAGTGGTTGAAGAATCCGTACATGTTGCTTTTGATGAATCTAACCCAATTAGTAGTAGAATAGTATCTCTTAATGATGATGTAGATTTTATTCCAAGAATGAATGTATCTACTCCCATTGTTGACCCTAAGGAAAGTCAACCTCAAACAAATCAAGAGGTAGATGCTCCCAATCTTGATCAACCGTCTACAAGTCAATAAAGAGATGGTCTCGCATTGGAGGTATGCGAATTATCATCCAATCGATCAAGTGATTAGTGATCCTTCATAAGGGGTAAGAACCCGATCTTCTATGAGAAATATTTGCAATTGTGTAGCTATTGTACATTTATCTACCTAATTAAATAAGCAAATAATCGTACAACTTTACTTGCAAGTGCACAAGGTCAATAGTAGCATAGTGTGCAAGTGCGAGATCATTTCCACAGGGATTGGTGAATTTCGTTTTAGAAATAGTTTCTCAATATAAGTAGATAAAAATAACTGTTGAGTGTGAATTAATAATAATAAAATCACAGGGCTTTGATATCCACCACCAATCATACTTTCCCAATGAGTAATGTGCCAATGCTCTAGCCATACTAT
Organism: Bretschneidera sinensis; assembly: GCA_023935145.1. Lineage (NCBI taxonomy): Eukaryota > Viridiplantae > Streptophyta > Magnoliopsida > Brassicales > Akaniaceae > Bretschneidera > Bretschneidera sinensis. The sequence continues at coordinate 100,968,524 of CM043698.1, read as the reverse complement.
GAATACCTAATGGTTATCAACCTAAGGGTATGGTATCTACTCCTTAAGCTATTGATTTCCTTAAGCAATGAGTTAGGCATGGTATCTACTCTAACTCTTTTCTTTCTTAAGGGATTCAGCATGGTATCTACTGAGTTGTTCCTTAAGAGAGCATAGGACTTATAGAAATCGACAACCACACAGGACCTAGGGTATGGTATCTACTCCCTGGTTTCCCATGTTGATTAACCCAAGAATCCAGTGTGGATTTCTTTTGTTACTATTGTCGGACCCAGGACTCAGTTATCCAAATTGATCTAACTAACAGGTCCATACCACATGTATCCATTGATCAGACACACACATATAGAGAATTTAAAAAAACAGGAATTAATCAATTAAAGCATCATAACATGGCTATTTGCAAAGAGAATCAATGAATATATATATGGGAAAACATAACTAGGGCTTCAAATGAGCCCTAGTAAGAGTTAGTTACACATGCAGTCTATGATCAACATCATAACATAAACTAAACATAAAATTTAAAACCCGAAGAATACTATGGAGACGAGTCGTTAATTCCTCTCCAAAGCTTACAACTTCAAGCCAAAGCAAAAGATAAAAAGAAGGATGTCTTTTTTGTGTTTTTACAAGTGTATTTATAGGGGTTGAATAACCCTAGAAGACTCTAAAAACCCTAAACTTCTTAAAACACAAAACCTCCCTATTTCTAAAATAAGTTTTGGCCATTTTACTGTTCACGCCTATACATGTGCACTCGATCGCATACGTGTTGCGCTCGATCGTAATGATGCACTCGAGCCTTCTTTGTGCGCGCACGAGTGCTGGTGCGCTCGATCGTACCGAGGCCTGTGCTCGATCGCACTCTAGCCAACAGTTACTCTAAGATTTCCAGATTTCTTCCTTTAAGTGCCAAAAATGCTTCTTTTTTTCTCAAAGACCCTAAAAAAGCATGTGAAACACAGAGATGAAGTAAAATGGACTAAATTAACATAAACTAGGACTTAACAAATGTAAATTAAGGGGCTTAAATATGAATATTTAAGCACCTATCACACCCCCAAACTTATATATTGCTAGTCCCTTATCAATACAAAGCAAAAAAATTAGAATGAAAAAATAAAGACACACAGATAAATCCAATATTCATGGTGTCCACTAAAGTTTAGGTATCACACAAAACCATGATGTGCATTCATGAGCAAGTTTAACAAGTACAAACACATCTTTGCAATGAATAAGAGTTTTGAACGCAGATCACTTTCATGAGGCAGGTTAAGACATCACAAGTTTGACTTTAGTGTGTGGTGAACTAGCATATAAAAGATTAGGTTTCCAAATAATTCTAATGTGTAGTGTTTCGATGTTTCAAGTTTCACCAAATTTCCTAGTAGAACCAACAAAAATGGCATAGTTTTTATTCTTTTATTTTATTGTGAGATTGTTGCCAAGTTTAGTTCCCTTAAGCTTTCTATTTGACTCATGTAGCGAGTGTTTAGCCAATGACTCCCAAACCAGATGGTTTTAGGGCATTAGGTGTAAAGACACCCCTAAGGACTTACTAACTCGAGTAAAAGAGGCTACGAAACTAACTGGTTTTAATGCTACCAATCAGAATTCCCACCTTTTGACGAGACACTCACTGCTTACTGAGGCAAGAGGGCTAGTTACTTGGTGGAAAGTTCTTTCTAATGATCATTATGAGCAAAATTCCCACCTTTTGATGTGATACTCATTGCTTACTGAGGCAAGAGGGCCAATTACTCAGTGGAAAGTTTGTTTACTGATCATTAGGAGCACTTTTCTTTTTTTGAGCAATAACAATTTTTTTTCTATTTTACTATGCCAAAATGTGAATCTAACAAGTCATCTGGTTCACAGTAAGCCGAAGAAACATACATATTACAATTACATTTCATACCCCACACAATTATGTGCTAATGTGCTCGTGTTAGTTTAGGTCAAACTTGTGAATCCTTAAATGCCTAAAAGTAAGTGATTAAGGTTTAAAACTTAATTATTAACCTATGTGTTCAAGGTTTTAAGCTCACTTATGAAGTTAAATCATATAGTTTTGTTTAGATCACCTAAAAATTTTTTAGAACAATATGAACATGCATTTATCTATAAAAACAAAAATTGGGACATAGTGTGTGTGTGAGTGTGTTACCATACCTCCAATGTGTGAAAAGCATGGAAGGATCTGACCTGGGAGATGGAGAACGATGTGGCTGGCATGGCTCATAGCAGACCCCCAAACTTGAACTTGAGGCAGTCACTATGTCCCTGAAAATGAAAAATAAACGTAATGCGGGAAAACAAAATATACTAAAAGTAATTATAAGAAAAGCAAAAGATAAATAGAAAAATAAATACTAAAAATATGATAAATAAAATGATATGTTGTGGGGTGCCTCCCATGAGCGCTAAGTTTTATGTCTTCAGCCAGACATGGTATCCTCTCATTGCTGGTCATTTGGTGGTGTAGTCGAAGAGGTATTAGGTGCAGGAGGTAGACAATCGAGGATGGCCTGTAGTATTGCCTCCTGTCGTGCAAACCGCGCTTCCAAACCATCTATGCGCTGGTGCACTAGTGATGTAGCTGCAGAGACCTCACCTCGGAAGGAGGACAGCTTAGCGAGAAAGTGCTGGGACTCAGTGGGTCCCATGTTTGGATGGTTTTCCTCTCACAATTGGCTAACTACAGGGGTCTTTGTATCAATATGATCCTCTGCAACCCTCTCAGCTGCAGGTGCAGGTGCAGGTGCAAGTGCAGGTGCTGGGAGTCCGTGAGGCATGTGCGACTAGCTCTATGTCCACTGAGCCTTCTTAAAGAAAGGATGCTCTTGCACTGGTCCATCGTTGGAGGTCTCCTTAATCCCTTTCTTCTTGAGGATGTATGATAGTAAGAACGGGAACAGGAGCCCCCATGCATTGGCTGTGGTGGTCTCTCAACAGTGGGCATGATCCCAGAATTTATGCAGCTGACTCCAAATGACAGCTGGGATAGACTACCAGTGGCCTCTGTAGAAGGCATATAATGTCTGTAGAAACTGGTCTCTTTTCTATGTCTTGTGCCCCAATGGGCACACATTGTGCTAGAGGATGGAGTCCACGAGCTAAAGCCGTGGAGGCAACTTTGACCGGCTTACCGTGTTGTTGTGCCTATCCACATACTGGCCAGCGCACACGTTCTCGATGATCATGGACAAGGCAAATGATTCTGGCTGCTCCTCTATATCGATGTCCTCCGGAGGGGACTCATCACAGCAGTGAAGAGCAGTAGCTATGTTGGCACTGGTCACCTCTATGGATGTGCCTTGGACTGAAGAAGTCAAGATTCCCGGCCTGCTGCAGTCGAATGACATGTTCTCATAAAACTGGACTATAAACTAGGTGTAAGCAGTCGAGCAAACTAGCTTGAACAGCCTCTTCAGCCCCTGATGTCTAAATGCTTGGACTGCCCATTGAGTGATGTTCGTGTGCTTAAAGTCCTCATAGATATTGAATGTGGTCTCGAATAATAGCTCTCTTTGCTAGAAGCACAGGAGGTGGAGGCAGACTATTTTGACATGTTGATTATGGTTTCTGTGGAATCTGCACTCGATCACAAATTTATGCTCTCGATTGCCTTGCTCTTTGCGCTCGATCGCAGTTTGTAGTGAGCTCGATCGCACACAGTCAGGTGTTTTGTCGAATAGCTCGTGTGTGACTTGTAAACCAGTTATGGTGTTTGAGTTTCAAGTTTGTTCCTACCCTCCTGCATTACCAAAATATAACCACAGAACCAAACAATATAGTGTTTATGCAATGAATTAGTAAAGAAATAATGAATGTCATTCTGTATGAATGTGTGTGATCAAAAAGATTGTGTATAGGCATACCTGGAATCACAGAGTGGTGGCAGAGTGTGGTGGTTGGTTTTTCTGGGCGGTGGTGTGTGGTGTTGAGATGTTATGATGATAGTAAGGTGGTGATGGTGATAGGGTGGCTAGCGTGGTGGAGTGCCTGTGGTGAGAGGTTGAGAGTGGTGGGTGAGTGAGTGAGGGCAAAGCGTGAAATGTTTAAATCCATCATGGGACCTTCTGTCCTGAGTGCGATCGAGCACTCGAGTGCATTATGAATTGTGCTCGATCACACTTGTGTGCAACTGCTTAGTGTGATGCGCTCGCGCACAATGGAGTGCAGGGCAAGAGGGCGCTCGAGCGCATGTGGTGTGCGCTCGATCGCAAGACAGAAAATAGTGAAAAGGGTTAAAATAAAGAAATGAACAAGGAGAAAATTAGAAACAATACAACCATACCATATTGTAGTGGCCTCAATACCACTAACCTCGATAGAGGTGCTTGAGCTATATGTTATGCAAGTGGGAATTGCTCAAGTGCTCTCTATAGTAGCTTCAGTGCTACTTTCTTTGAATAAGGCACTTAGAGTCTACATCAGGTGGTTTTAGTGCCTTTGACAGCTACTTTATCTCCAATCTTGGTACCTGGACAACGGAAAAAGGGGAAAGTAGTATTAGTAAGTTCAGGAGGTTCGATTGGGAGAATAAACTTACTTGGAGGCTTTGGTGTGTTCTTGAAGGGGTGCATAGCTCTATTGAGGTCTTTAATCACATCATCATCCACTGGCCTAATGTCCAATCTTGCGTCACCATGGGTGGGGATGGTCTCCAATAGAGCGGTGTGATTGACCTGAGAAACTTTCTCAACAATACCTTGCATTAAGCTTACATTAGAATATTCATTATTATTTTTGGTTGATTCTAATGTATTAAATATTTTGAATTCCATCTCCTCATCATTTACTCTCATAGTGACAATGCCCCTTTTTACACTAATATTTGTGTCAACAGTGATCATAAATGGTCTTCCTAAGATGATGGGGAGTGGTGATGGCATATGACATTCTTCCATATCTAAGAAAATAAAATCAGCAGATAAAATAAATTTACCTACTCTTACCAAAACATCCTCGAGGATACCTCTCGGTCGTTTGATGCTTCTGTTAGCTAATTACAAAGTGATGGAGGTCAGTTGAAGCTCCCCTAAACCTAGTGTCTCGAATACATTGTATGGCAGCAGATTGACACTCGCTCCTAGATCTAATAGTGCATGCTCGAATAGCTGGTCACCTAGCCTGCAAGGAATGGTAAAACTACCCGGATCTTTTAATTTTGGTGGTAATTTTCTTAATAGCACAATACTTACCTCTTCAGTCAGTGCAACTGTCTCATGCTCCTGAAACTTCCTTTTATTAGTACAACAATCTTTCAAGAATTTAGCATATGCAGGAATTTGTTTAATTGCATCTAATAAAGGAATGTTGACTTATACTTTTCTCAAAATTTCAAAAATATCAATCAATTTAGTCTTTTTTTTTTTAGGTTTTACTAACCTTTGAGGGAAGGGTGGAGGTGTATTCACCTTCTCCATCTCACTTACCTTAGATGTAGATATATTGTTTGGAGATGCTTGTACAAGCTCATCACTGCCGATGATCTTACCACTTCTTAAGGTTGTCACAGCATTCAGTTGCTGATGTCCTTTTGGATTAGGTATTGGTTGAGCGAGAAACTCACCTTGCTTTCTACTACTCAGTTCCTTGGCTAATTACCCCATTTGTACCTCTAATCCTTGAATGGCTTGATCATGTTTTGCAGTGGTTTGTCTTATCTCAGTCCGAAATTGCCTCGTTTCTTCCATGAATTGTTCATGTGAAGTCATTAATTGTTGTTGCTAAGATGCCAATTGCCTCACAAGACTTTCGAGGTGAGTTTTCTTTGTTTCGGGAGTTGAGTGAGCAGCTAGCTGTGAGTTTCTTTGCTGCCCTTGCTGGTTCTGATTGTTGCTCCAAAGAAAATTTGGGTGATTCCGCCATCCGTGGTTATAGGTGTTTGCATATAGATTATTCTTTGGCGGATAGTTGTTTGGTCCTACGTAATTTGCTTGTTTCGGATCTACAGAAGAATATAAGGGACATGTATCAATATTATGCACATTGGGAACATATCGCACATACCTGGAGTGGTGTAGTTGGTGGGTTTGGTGATGCATGCTGAGCAGTCATGACCTTAACAAGTAGGTTTAGTTTCTTCTCCACAATAGTTATTTGGGGAGAGGATCCTCCATTTAGGGTTACCTCATACATACCTTTGCTCTTGGGTACATGTCTACCTCGAGAGGAGAACTGCTGGGTATGCTCACTTAAGGTTTCGAAGAGCTCCATGGCTTCCTCGCTGCTTTTCTCCATCAGCACTCCTCCACAACCTGAATCAACAATACTTTTGTTAGTATCACTCAAACCTTCATAAAAACTTGTACCAGTTCGTCTTGAGGTAGGTTGTGGTGTGGGCATTTGAGTAGCAGCTCATTGAAGTGTCCCCATGCCTCAAAGAACAGGTCTCCATCCTTTTGTTGGAAGGACTGAATTTCCTTCCTCATTTGCCTCGTCTTTTGGGCTGGGAAAAACTTCCTTAAGAACTTGTTGGCCAACTCCTCCCAAGTGTGGATAGAAACTGCAAGCAAAGAATTATACCATAGTTTAGCATTATCTTTTAAGGAAAAAGGGAAAAGAATTAACCTTATTCCTTCTTGGTCTAAGCCTCGGATGTGCTGGAACTTGCAAAGATCGAAGAACTCTCGAAGGTGCAAGTGTGGATCCTCATTAGGTGTACCCCTAAAGTGAGTCAATGCACTCAAGATTTATGAAGATATGTAATAGTTGCCTTCCGCCTCAGGTTGATAAGCAATACACGATGGCTGATCAAGGTTGCGTGGGATGAAGGATTGCTTCATCGGCCTTCGCTCAGGAGGTTGCTGATTTTCGATCTGTTTCGCCATTGGTACTTCTTCGTCAATTTCTTCTACCTCTTTGGAGTTATCTTTGAGCCTCTGTCGGATAGTCCACTCAAGCTCAGTATCAAAGGGGAAGAACGTTGGATGCTTGGATCGATGCCCGTGCATGAATCGGTGATAATCGCTTAAGTGCAGCAATTAAACATTGCTACCCGGGTAACTCTCTGTCTAAATTGCGCTCGATCGCATAGGAGGGTGCACTCGATCGCAAGTTGCACAGAAAGTTCTTCTGGTATGCCTCAAACAGAAAATAAAAGGAATTAGATTAGGGTTGAAACAAAAATAAGATAAAAACATAAACGTTAAAATTTCCTTGAGATAAAAATGGAATAGAATGATAAAGAAATAATAATGATTAAACGAAAAAATTAATTCTAAAAAGAAATTTAAGTGCAATCCCCGGCAACGACGCCAACAACTTGTTGTGAGTTTATCTACCTAATTAAATAAGCAAATAATCGTACAGTTTTACTTGCAAGTGCACAAGGTCAATAGTAGCATAGTGTGCAAGTGCGAGATCATTTCCACAGGGATTGGTGAATTTCGTTTTAGAATCAGTTTCTCAATATGAGTAGATAAAAATAACTATTGAGTGTGAATTAATAATAATAAAAACATAGGGCTTTGATATCCACCACTAATCATACTTTCCCAATGAGTAATGTGCCAATGCTCTAGCCATACTATGAATACCTAATGGTTGTCAACCTAAGGGTATGGTAACTACTCCTTAAGCTATTGATTTCCCTAAGCAATGAGTTAGGTATGGTATCTACTCTAACTCTTTTCTTTCTTAAGGGATTCAACATGGTATCTACTGAGTTGTTCCTTAAGAGAGCATAGGACTTATGGAAATTGACAACCACACAGGACCTAGGGTATGGTATCTACTCCCTGGTTTCCCATGTTGATTAACCCAAGAATCCGGTGTGGATTTCTTTTGTTACTATTGTTAGACCCAAGACTCGGTCATCCAAATTGATCTAACTAACAGGTCCATACCACATGTATACGTTGATCAGACACACACATATTAGGAATTCAAGAAAACATGCATTAATCAATTAAAGCATCATAACATTGCTGTTTGCAAAGATAATCAATGAATATATATATGGGAAAGCATAACTAGGGCTTCAATCGAGCCTTATTAAGAGTTAGTTACACATGCTGTCTATGAGAAACATCATAACATAAACTAAACATAAAATATAGAACCCGAAGAATACCATGGAGACGAGTCGTCAATTCCTCTCCAAAGCTTACAACTTCAAGCCAAAGCAAAAGATAAAAAGAAGGATGTCTTTTCTGTGTTTTTACAAGTGTATTTATAGGGGTTGAATAACCCTAGAAGACTCTGAAAATCCTAAACTTCCTAAAACACAAAATCTCTCTATTTCCAAAATAGGTTTTTGCCATTTTACTGTTCACGTCCGTACGTGTGCGCTCGATCGCATACGTGTTGCGCTCGATCATACTAGGGCCTGCGCTCGATCGCACTCTAGCCAGCATCTGCTCCAGAATTTCTAGATTTCTTCCTTTAAGTGCCAAAAATGCTTCTTTTTTCTCCAAGACCCTACAAAAGCATATGAAACACAGAGATGAAGTAAAATGGACTAAATTAACATAAACTAGGACTTAACAAATGTAAATTAAGGGGCTTAAATATGAATATTTAAGCACCTATCAGTAGCTTATTTATCCTAAGTAGAATCTAAGACTTTTGTAGAAGTTGAAAAAATGTTGATTGGATAAATGCTAAGCAAGAAGAATTAAATCCATTTGAAAGAAATAAATTATGGACTCTAGTTCCTAGACCAAAGAATTATACCATTATAGGTACTAAATGGGTACATAGAAACAAAATGGATGAAAATGGGATAGTAACTAGGAACAAGGCTAGACTAGTTGCTAAGGGTTACAATTAAGAAGAAGGAAACAACTTTGATTCGATCTATGCTCCTGTAGCTAGATTAGAAGCTATTCGTATGTTACTAGCCTTAGCATGCTTTAATAAGTTTAAACTATTTCAAATGGATGTGAAGAGTGCCTTTTTAAATGATTTTATAAAAGAAGAGGTTTATGCTGAGCAACCTCTTGGTTTTGAAAATCCTAATCTTCCAAACCATGTTTATAAGTTTTCTAAAGCTCTTTATTGATTGAAGCAAACTCCAAGAGCATGGTATGAAAGGCTAAGTAATTTTTTACTTGAAAATGGTTTTACAAGAGAAAAAATAGATACAAAAACTCATAAACATGACACACTTTTAGTCCAAATATATGTTGGTGATATTATATTTGGTGCCTCTAACGAATCTATGTGTCCAGATTTTGCTAAGTGTATGCAATGTGAATTTGAAATGAGCATGATGGGAGAGCTTGCCTACTTCCTTGGACTATATATCAAACAATTGAAAGGAGGCATCTTCATTAATCAATCCAAATACACTGAGGGCCCATTGAGGAGGTTTAGGATGAAGAGCTCAAAATCTATTGGCACTCCCATGAGCACCTCTAAATAACTTGACCTAGATGAGGAAGGTTAGTGTGTAGATACTAAAACTTATAGAAGCCTGATAGGAGCTTTACTATATCTAACTGAAAGTAGACTCGATATAATCTTTAGTGTATGCATGTATGCTAGATTTCAAGCTAATCCTAAGGAATCACATATTGTTTCCGTGAAGAGAATCCTTAAATATTTGAAAGGCACTCAAAATCTATGTTTATGGTATTATAGAAAATCAACTTTTGAGCTTGTCGGGTACTCGTATGCTGATTTTGCAGGTTGTAAGCTAGATAGAAAAAGCACTAGTGGAACATGCAAATTTCTAGGTGTTACGTTAACTTCTTGGTTTTCAAAGAAATAAAATTTGGTCGCACTATCAACCGTCGAAGTGGAATATGTAGCCGCCAGTAGTTGTTGTGCACAAGTGTTGTGGATGAAAAAACAACTAGAAGATTATGGCATGTGTTTTCAAAATATCCTAATTCATTATTATGACAACACTAGTGCTATCAACTTGACAAGAAACCAAATTCAACATTTGAGGACCAAACATATTGAGATAAGACATCACTCCATAAGAGATCATGCACAAAAGGATGATATTAGGTTAGAATTCATTCCTTCCGAAGATCAAATTGCTAATATTCTTACTAAGCCCTTGAACAAAGATAGATTTTGCAAAATAAGACTGTTTATGGGTTTAACAAACTATGAACATATGTGTGTTTGATTGCATATACATTCATCATATGGACACTTGCCATTGAGTGAATGAATATTAACACTTATTTAATATCCCTCTCACTCAAAAATGACATAAATAAATCATTTCTTAAAAAATTCCATCTTGGAGCTCAAAATTTTAAAATTCTTGATTGACCCAGTTGACTAGTTTGATGACCCAGTCGACTTGTACCCCACTGTCCAATTACGCAGTCTACTAGTTGGGTCAAACTAGTCGATTTGTAACCCATTGTCCAATTACCCAGTCGACTAGTTGAGTCAATCCAGTCGACTAGTAACCTATTGAACATTTAACCAATTGACTGGTACCTAGACCCAGTCGACTGGTATCTTAAAAATGAACTTTAAATCCCCATTTATTAATGGACCAATAGACTGGTACCTTGACCCAGCCGATTGGTATCACGATTTTATATAATGTCTCTTCAGATTTTTGTTCATTTCACGCCCAAACTCAAGAAACCTAGCTCTCTCTAAAAGGTATCTTAATTTCTATCCAAAATTCCTTGAAATCGTTCAAAAGAATACATACCCATCCTTTAAATCACTTGATACTCGACTCTCATGGTTGAATCTTCACCTTTTTCACACATACTGATAGGAGCTTAAATATTCATATTTAAGCCCCTTAATTTACATTTGTTAAGTTCTTTATCTATATGTTTTAGTCTATTTTACTTCACTTTTGTGTTTTACACGTTTTTATAGGGTATTGGAGAAAAAGAAGCATTTTTGGCACTTAAAGGAATAAATCTGGAAATCCTAGAGCAGCTGCTGGCTAAATTGCGATCGAGCGCACTCCTCTGTGTGATCGAGCGCAGCATTGCGATCGAGCGCACCACATATGCGATCGAGCGTACATGTATGGGCGTGAACAGTAAACTGCAGAACCCTGTTTTGGAAATAACCCTATTTTGGAAATAAAGGAGTTTTGCGTTTTAGGAAAGTTTAGGAACTCATGAGCCGATTAGGACTTCTCAAAGACCTATAAATACACTTGTAAATCACACACAAAAGGCATCACCTCTTGGGGGGATCACTTCTTAGATCCATTCTTTTATCTTTTGCTTTAGCTTGGAGAAGGAGACCGTGGAGCGGAATTGACGACTCTTCTCTCGGGTTTCTTCTTTCCTTTTTATTTTATTATGTGTAATTAAATTCTTAGTAGGGCTTAGTTGAAGCCCTAATTATGTTTACTCAATAAATTTAGTATTGGCGCCTTGCGATATTTATGTTGTGTTGCTTAAACTTGATTAATACCTGCTTTTATTTAAATTCCTCATATGTATATGTCTGATCAATATGTGCATGTGGTATGGACTTGTTAGTTAGATCAATTTGGATGACCGAGTCCTGGGTCTAACATTAGTAACAAGGGATATCTTATCCGGATACCTGGGTTAATCAACATGGGAAACCAGGAGTAGATACCATGCCTTAGGTCTCATGTGGTTGTCGATTTCCATAGTACTTATGTTTTCTTAAGGAACAACTCAAGCAGATACCATGCTGAATCCCTTAAGGAAGAAAAGAGTTAGAGTAGATACCATGCCTAACTTGTTGCTTAGGGAAATCAATAGCTTAAGGAGTAGATACCATGCCCTTAGGTTGGCAACCAGTAAGTATACATGGCATGAATAAAGCATTGGCATACTATTATATTGTGGTAGCATAATTAGTGGTGGATATCAAGTCCCTACGCCTTTATCCTTAGTATTTTATCTTTATTATTTCTCAACACTTTTATTATTTCTATCTTTTTATATTGCGAATATAATTCTAAATTGAACTTTACCAATCCCTATGGAGATGATCTTGCATTCGCATACTATACCACACTATTGACCTTGTGCACTTGCAAGTAAAACAAGTGCGATTATTTACTTATTTATTTAAGTAGATAAACGCACAACAAGTTTTTGGCGCCGTTGCCGGGGATTGTGCTAAATTTCTGTTTAGAATTATTTCCCATTTATTTTTCTTATTTTGTTCAATTTTTTTTTCTTTGCTTATTTTTCATTAAATATTTTTCTTAATCTGTTTTGTTTTATTTTATTTTCATCAATTATCTAACTTAATTCTTCGTTTTGTTATTTTCTTTCTTTCTGTTTTAGGTGTGCATCAGTGCTAATTCTGGCACTGCGATCGAGCGCAAACCTAAATGCGATCGAGCGTAGTGCTTAGAGCGCTCGAGCGCAAATAGTCCAGAGACAACCCGGGCAGCAGTACTGAAGCTGCTGCACTAAGGTATTCCTGTTGATTCATGCAAGGGCTTCGAGTGAGGAACCCAACCATCCTTTCACTTGATATAGAAAGTGAGTAGATCATTCGAAAGAGGCCTAGAAACAACTTCGAAGAGAGAGAAGAAGAATTTGAGGGTGAAGCACCAATGGAACAGCTTTACAACCAATTGCCACCAAAACGGAGACCTATGAAGCAATCATTCATTCCACAGAACCTCAACCATCCTTCATGCATTGCATATCAACCTAAGGTGGAAGAAAATTATTACATATCTCCAGAGATACTTAGTGCCTTGACTAATTTTAGGGTACACCTGCTGAGGATCCACACTTGCACCTTCGAGAATTTTGTGATCTCTGCAAGTTCCAGCATATTCGGGGCCTAGATCAAGAGGGAATCAGGTTAATTCTTTTTCCTTTTTCATTAAATGATAATGCTAAAATGTGGTATCATTTATTGCCTACAGATTCCATCCATACTTGGGAAGAGCTATCCAATAGATTTCTAAAGAAATTTTTTCCAGCCCAAACGACAAGGCAGATGAGGAAGGAGATTCAATCCTTCCAACAGAGGGATGGAGACCTTTTCTTCGAGGCATGGGGACACTTTAATGAGCTGCTACTCAAATTTCCATATCACAACTTACCTCAAGATGAGCTGGTACTAGCTTTCTATGAAGGTTTGAGTGGTATAAATCAAGGTATAGTGGATTCCGGTTATGGAGGTGTGCTGATGGAGAAGACTAGTGAAGAAGCCATTGAGTTGTTTGAGACATTAAGTGAGCACACCCAACAATTCTCCTCGAAAGGTAGATAAGGAATTAAAAGCAAGAGTATGTATGAGGCGAGCTTCAATGATGGATCTTCAAATCAGATGGCTGCTATGGAAAGAAAGCTAGACATGTTCATGAAAGCCATGGCTGATCAGAACAACTTGTGTAGTCCACAGGCTACACAACGCCAGGTATGTGCTATATGCTCTCATTTTGATCATAATACTTATACTTGTCCTCTGTATTCAACTACAGATCAAGAGCAAGCAAATTATGAGGGACCGAACAGCGCATATGCAAATACCTACAATCCTGGATGGCAGAACCACCCCAATCTCTCATGGAGCAACACTCAAAATGCTTTGAATCTTCAAGGACAGCAACGACACTTCTAACCAGCAGCCCAACCAGTGCCGGAATCAGAAAATAGTGACCTAGAGAATCTTATGAGGCAACTGATGACTTCACAAGAACAGTTCATGATTGAGCAACGACAAACCACTACAAAACATGAGCAAGCCATTCAAAGACTCGAGGAACAAATGGGGCAATTGGCTAAGGAGCTAAGTGAAAGAAAGTTGGGTGAACTTCCAGTCCAACCACTACCTACTCCAAGAGGACATCAGCAACTAAATGCCGTGACAACTCTAACAAATGGTAAGATCATTGAAACTGATGAGCCTACACAAGCATCCATATCCAAGGTAAGTGAGATGGAGAAGGTAAATAGTGAGAAGGTTAAAATCAAAAGATATAATGCATTAAAATTACCCCCAGATAATACAAAATGTTTTAATGTATGCATGATGCAAAGTGTTGTTGAGGAAACTTTTCAGGTCCATCATGTTGATCCAATAGAAACTACTCTTATCTATAGTGTCCTAAGATCAGATATTGAACCCAAATGCAAGGATGTTACTGATGACATCATTGACACTATACACCTCCTTGAGGCCTTTCCAAAGCATCCAAGTAAGTACACCGATCCATTTGACCATCATGTGCCTACTAATATTATTTTTCCTTCTATTGTACAGGCACCTAACTTGGAATTTAAGCAGTTTTCAGAGCACTTACCGTATGCTTATATAGGAGGGAATAAGACATTTCCTATGCTAGCTGCTGCCACTCGTAGTTTTGGGGAAAAATAAGGCTTGGTCTGGCTGAAGACGTTAAACTTAGCGCTCATGGGAGGCACCCCACAGCTTATCCTTTTATTTTTATTATTTTACGTATTTATTGTTATTTATTTATTTTTATTCTTTCTTGTTTTCCCGTATTATGTCAGTTTTTTTATTTTTTAGGGACAATGTGTGCATCCGTTCAAGTTTGGGGGTATACTATGAGCCATACCAACCTAGCTAGTTCTCCATCTCCCAGGTCAGCTCTTTCCTTGTTATTCACACATTGGGGACAATGTATAATTTAAGTTTGGGGGTATGGGAGACACATTCACACACACCTTGTCCCAGTTTTTTTTGTTTTGTTGTTGTTCATAGATAAATACATGTTCATTCCGTTCCAAAATTTTTGGGTGTTCTAAACAAACAATATGATTTGACTTCATAAGTGAGCTTAACACCTTGAACATATGGGCCAATAATTAAGTTTTGAACCATAATCACTTTCTTTTAGGCATTTAAGGATTCACAAGTTCGACTTAAACTAAACATGAGCACATTAGCACATAGTTGTGTGGGGTATGACATGTAATTTTGATTTGTATGTTTCTTTTGCTTGACTGTGAACCAGATGACCTATTAGATTAATGCGGTGGCATAAGAAAAAAAAAAGTCAAAAAGAAAAGAAAAAAAATGCTCCTAAAGATCATTAAAAAGAACTTTCCATTGAGTAACTGGCCCTCTTGCCTCAGTAAGCAGTGAGTGTCACGTCAAAAGGTGGAATATTTTGATCGGTAGCATTAAGATCAGTTAGTTTCGTAGCCTTTTTGACTCGAGTTAGTAAGCCCTTAGGGGTGTTTCTACACCTAATGCCCTAAAACCATCTGGTTTGGGAGTCATTGGCTAAACGCTCGTTACACGAGTCAAATAGAAAGCTTAAGGGAACTAACTTGGCAAAAATCTCACAAATAAAAGAAAAGAAGAAAATCTATGCCATCTTTGTTGATTCTAATAGAAAATTTGGTGAATCTTGAGTCATCAAAACACTACACATTAGAATTATTTGGAAACCCAATCTTTTATGTGCTAGTCTACCACACACTCAGTTAAACTTGTGATGTCTTAACCTGCCTCATGAAAGTGATTTGCATTCAAAACTCGTATTCATTGCAAAGATGTGTTTATACTTGTTAAGCTTGCTCATGAATGCACATCATAGTTTTGTGTGAAACCTAAACTTTTGTTGGACACCATGAGCATTGGATTTATCTTTGCGTCTTTGTTTTTCATTTAGTTTTTGGTTTTGTATTGCTAAGGGACTAGCAATATGTAAGTTTGGGGGTGTGATAGGAGCTTAAATATTCATATTTAAGTCCCTTAATTTACATTTGTTAAGTTCTTTATCTATATGTTTTAGTCTATTTTACTTCACTTTTGTGTTTTACACGTTTTTATAGGGTCTTGGAGAAAAAGAAGCATTTTTGGCACTTAAAGGAATAAATCTGGAAATCCTAGAGCAGCTGCTGGCTAAATTGCGATCGAGCGCACTCCTCTGTGTGATCGAGCGCAGCATTGCAATCGAGTGCACCACATATGCGATCGAGCGCACATGTATGGGCGTGAACAGTAAACTGCAGAACCCTGTTTTGGAAATAACCCTATTTTGGAAATAAAGGAGTTTTGCGTTTTAGAAAAGTTTAGGAACTCATGAGCCGATTAGGACTTCTCAAAGACCTATAAATACACTTGTAAATCACATACAAAAGGCATCACCTCTTGGGGGGATCACTTCTTAGATCCATTCTTTTATCTTTTGCTTTAGCTTGGAGAAGGAGACCGTTGAGCGGAATTAACGACTCTTCTCTCGGGATTCTTCTTTACTTTTTATTTTATTATGTGTAATTAAATTCTTAGTAGGGCTTCGTTGAAGCCCTAATTATGTTTACTCAATAAATTTAGTATTGGCGCCTTGCGATATTTATGTTGTGTTGCTTAAACTTGATTAATACCTGCTTTTATTTAAATTCCTCATATGTATATGTCTGATCAATATGTGCATGTGGTATAGACTTGTTAGTTAGATCAATTTGGATGACCGAGTCCTGGGTCTAACATTAGTAACAAGGGATATCTTATCCGGATACCCGGGTTAATCAACATGGGAAACCGGGAGTAGATACCATGCCCTAGGTCTCATGTGGTTGTCGATTTCTATAGTACTTATGTTTTCTTAAGGAACAACTCGAGCAGATACCATGCTGAATCCCTTAAGGAAGAAAAGAGTTAGAGTAGATACCATGCCTAACTCGTTGCTTAGGGAAATCAATAGCTTAAGGAGTAGATACCATGCCCTTAGGTTGGCAACCAGTAAGTATGCATGGCATGAATAAAGCATTGGCATACTATTATATTGTGGTAGCATAATTAGTGGTGGATATCAAGTCACTACGCCTTTATCCTTAGTATTTTATCTTTATTATTTCTCAACACTTTTATTATTTCTATCTTTTTATATTGCGAATATAATTCTAAATTGAACTTTACCAATCCCTATGGAGATGATCTTGCATTCGCACACTATACTACACTGTTGACCTTGTGCACTTGCAAGTAAAACAAGTGCGATTATTTACTTATTTATTTAAGTGGATAAACGCACAACACATACCCTCTCTTCAACCTCTTAAAATCGTGTTTTACCAAAAATGTTTGAATGAATTCGTATCAAGATAACTGTACCTGGACTACACGTGCCAAAAAGATAAAAAAAAACATGCAAATCTTTGGTGTTAGACTCCAAAGGGAAATGGATTACCTGTTGTTCAAGCAAACAAGCAAGAACCAAGTTGGACGATTCACTATTTTGGAGTCCTGCAGTCAAAAATGGGTATATTACTATCATTTGTCACCAAAAAAAAAAATCTTGACTGGTAGATACATTGATTTTGATTCAATTAGGCATGCAAATTTTGACATCTTACCTGTTTTTGAGGCCATAGGATTGAGACCCCTAGTGAGTATCCATAGAAAATACTACCCTAGGCTAATTCACCAATTTTATGCCAATATAGTGAAACCAAGTCCTTTAGCCCTTAGGTTCAAAACTAGTGTTATGGGTGTTGAGTTTGAAGTTAACACTGATTTGTTGGTTAGCATTATGAAAATCCTATAGCCGGGATCTCTTGGAGTCTAGATGGTTGGCCGGACAACTTTGACTATGAAGAAGCATGCTAAGTAGTTAGGGGAGATCCTAATTATGCTTTCAAGCCTACTACCTTCCATCAATGTAGTGATATACAGCTAGAATCCAAGTTATTTAATTTGACAGTCAGCTGGACCATTCATCCAAGACTTGACAGTCGAGGTTACATGTCTAAGATGAATATTGTTTTAATATGGTGCCTCAAGACTGGGAACCCTTTCAACATTTATCCACTGATCAATGAAGAGACCTATGACTTTGGTTGCCTCCTCTATGGTATGCTCATCACCCTGATACTTCACCACTTCAAGGTTTCCCTACCTGCCACAAAAGCTCAAGACATTGGCCCCAATGATATTATCAATGTCTCATCCTTAAAGAAAATGGGGTGCACTATATGGAATGGCATGGTCCTCTCCAAAGCAGGAAAGAATATCCGTATTGGTGATAAAGACAGTGATGAAGAAGAAGAAGTGCCCGAAGATGAAGCTCCTCTTATTGAGATGGACATTGAGGAGCCTGGGGATAGCCCACAAAATCTCGGGTATGGTAGCTCGACAGTTGGTCAAGGTGGGAATAATGATCTTCTTTAGGCTATAGTGAGTCTTCAGGTGTCTATGCAGTCAGGCTTCTAGAGCTTGAGTTCTTCTGTTGACTCGAGCTACCAGTTAGTACGGACATACTTGGGTCTCATGCGTAATGACATCAGCACCTTATGAGATGACTTAGAGTTACTCCGAGAGCACTCGAAAGACTTATTGGCTGAGATATGGGATCTTCTACGTGATAGCCTTGATTCTCCAGCTCATTAAGTCCTTCATCATTTGTCAACCATCCATTTTTTTTTAGCTCTATTGATACTTTGCAATAACATTATTTTTTACTTTTTCATGCATTCATGTACTTGCTTGACCTATTATGTTTCCAGCTCTTCCCATAATAGTTTCTTTAAGCTCTGTTATGTATAGATCATTATATGCAAGTTTGTTTTTCCTTTATTTAAAACATCCTATGTGTGTGTGTTTCTATTTGGCTAATGGTTGGATGATGTGAGTACTTATAGCTTGTTTTTAAGCTTTACTTATTTCAACTTTTGGGTAAACTTTTGATTCTTCTCGGGAGATCTTAACATCTCTGGTTTATGCTCAGTTTTTTAACGCAAGTTTTTTTTATGCCTTATCTTCCTGTCTATGGTATTTGAATTGCTTATATCTTAGTTTTACCCTCCCTTTTCTGTTGTTCACAAAATAGGGGAGAAAAAGAGAAAAAAAGGTGTAATTGATATAATGCATAGTTTTAGGGGGAGTATTGCTCCGAAAATGTTAAAACTGCTTAACACAATATTTTATTTACTATTATTGTTTGGTTGAGTTGCTCTTGAAAGACTGCAGGTTGGCTCTTATCACAAAAATAGGGGAAACTTTGTCCTTTTTTCCTTAAAAACCTAACACTTAGTTTTTAAAACTATTTTTCTCATTATGGTTTTGTCATTATAAAAAATGGGGAGATTTTTGACCCATATTTGATTTTAATTATGACAAAACACTACTTAAATTTCACTAACAGTTTTATCTAAGTGTTTAAGCGGCAAAAACATTCAATACAGAAACAAGACGCAAAAAATACGACACATACAATTACCAAAAGAAGACAGAAGATCTAAAATAGATTCTAAGGTAATTGATTCAAGTTATAAATATTTATTTTCAGTTACTTAGCTTAACTATGGCTCACTTTGATTGCAAAAGGCTTTGGAAAAAATAATCCAAAAAATGTCCTTAGGTCAAAAAATGCTTTTAAGCATGAAAACTGTATTTTGGATCAACCCAGTTGACTAGATCTTTGAACCAGTCGAATGGTGAAAGGGATAATAGCTTCTGCCCCTTGACCTAGTCAACTGGTCCTAAGACCTAGTCGATTGGTACTTGTCTAACGCCCAAAAACTAGATTTTCTCACATGACCCAGTTGACCAGTACAAGGACCCAGTCGACTGGTAATTCGAAAATATGACCATTTGAGATGCGACACTTGAGTATTTAATGCTCCAAACCTACCAAATCAGTGTCTAACATCCATATAAGGTTAAGGCTATAAAAACTCCATCATGAGCATTTAAATAACAAGAAAGCACACTCTATTTGATTTATTTCTCATTAATACTTTCAAAAGCTTTGAAAAATTTATTGTGAGCCATTCTTTAAGCGTTGTTCTTGAAAGACAGATAACTTTCATCTTATAAAGCATTCATTGCTATCTCTCTTCTTTTCTTTTACATTTAATATCAATCATTGTAAAGAGAAAGAGTTGGTGTAACTCTTAGAGTGTTTAGGATTAAACAATTCCTTGTGGAAGAGAGTGCTTGTTGGGTTTGTGCTACACCTATGAAGTTGCTCGACTACAATTAGTGGATTGCTTCAAGGAGGTTCCTTGAAGATAGAAGATGTAGGGTATGAAAGATTTTGATATTGCTGAACCACTATAAATGGAGTTTGCATATTCTTTTCCTTTACTCCTTTAATCTCAAGCATCTTATCTGTTGTGTGCCTTGCTTGATTAAATTGTTAAAAACTTGTGTGTTAATTGGTAAAAGATTTTGAAAACCAATTCACCCTCTCTTGGGTTTGTACCTCGGTCTACAACCACCAAGTTGTAAAACCATTTATTGTAAGTGGGTTTTCAGAACGAAACTGAAACCGGATGGAATAATAGATAAGTTTAAAGCTAGACCTATTGCAAAAGGCTTTAAACAAAGAAAAAATATGGAGTTTTTTATACTTTTTCTCCGGTTACTTAACTTACTTCTATTAGATTGTTGGTTGCAATTATAATAATTCATAATTTGATAATCCATCAAATGAATGTAAAGACAACTTTTTTAAATGGTGATCTAGAGGAAGAAATTTATATGAATCAACATAAAGGATTTGTTAAGCATGGTAAGGGAAAGAAAGTTTGTAACTTGACTAAATCTTTATATGGTTTGAGACAAGCCCCAAAACAATTACATGAAAAGTTTGACATGTGCATGTTAGAAAATGACTTTAAATCTAATGAGTGTGACAAATTCATATACAATAAAAGTGTTCATAATATACATATGACTGTTAGTCTCTATGTGGATGATCTCTTAATTTTTTGTTTTAATTTAGAGATTTTCAAAGAAACCAAATTATTGCTAAATAACAATTTTGAGATGAAAGATCTTGGTGAGGCTAACTTTACTTTGGGCATAAAATTTACCAAAACATGTGATGACATCTTTCTTGATCAATCACATTTCCTTAAGAAAATCTTGAGAAAGTTCAATTATTCTGATTGAAAGTCTATTAATACTTCTTTTGGTCCTAGTCTTCATTTGTATTTCACCCTTAATGATAATGAAAGCATTTATCAAAATGGACACACTAGAATAATTGGGTGTTTAAGACATGCTACTGATTGTACTAGACTTGGCATTGCATATGCAATAGGGGTACTTGGTAAATTTACCAGTAAACTAAGTTCTGACCACTGGCATGTTGTTGAACAAGTTATGAAATATTTAAGTGGTGCTAACAATTATGGTTTATTTTATAAAAATTATCTTACTGTAATTGAAGTCTTTTGTGATGCTGATTAGAATGCTCTATCAGATAATTCATTGTCTACCACTGGTTATGTTTTTACAACTGGGGGTGGTGCTATTTGTTAGAAATCTAAAAAATAACAAATAATAGCTAACTCAACTATGGAGGCTGAACTTATTTCCTTATATTCAGTTAGTGAGGAAGCTATTGGTTAAGATATATATATATATATATTTTTTATTGGAAATCCCCATGTGGGTAAAACTTGTACCGCCAATCTTGATGCATTGTGATAGCACTACCGCTATTGGTAGAGTATGTAATCATTATTATAATGAAAAATCAAGACCTATAAGAAGAAAATACAGTACTGTGAGATCTTATTTGAGTAATGGTGTTATAATTATTGATTATATATTTTCAATCATGTGATAATCTTGCAGATCTTTTGACACAAGCTCTGGCTAGAGAAAAGGTCTTGATGAAATTAAGGAGGATAGGACTAAAGCCCATAGATACATAAACAAACTATGAGGATACCTAACCCGAGAACTAGAGATCTTGAAAACTGGTTAATGGGAAGAATGAGTCAGTCATAGGGTGGTTTGGTGGTGAGATTCACTAAATCTAGAGCATATAAGCTCTTAAACTCATCTCCGAGGTGTTAGTGTATTTATCCTGTGATGAAATGAAAGGTTGATGTTTTAAACTCTTAATGAAAATCCCTAGCTCTTATAAGTGGGGCCTTATAATTATAGGAACATCATTGATGGATTTTATCTGTGTGAGCGTGGAGGTGAGGTCGCTTCCTATGAGAACTAGGCTTGTTCTTTATATAGTTTATGAAACTGGGATAAGCACAAGGTCGTAACATGCTAGCCAATAAAGCTCATTTCGATACCTCTACTATTATATATATGAAGCAATATCCTATCTCTCTTAAGCAACTATAGTTCAAGGCTTGGTCCACTACTAGTTCTGGAATAGGAATCGCTAACTCACTAAGTAAAGGTTCAATGCAGAGCACTCCTTCATGATGCATAATGGTTTATCTGTGCCCAATAATTTTATTTTAATGGTATTTTATTTTTTATTAAAATTATTGGGGTAATGTTAGATATTTTAATAAAAATAAATAATTAAATATGCATTTAATATGCGAGAATGAAGATTTTTAGTGGGAATGTTTTATGTGTGAGAGTTACATTAAGTTACACAATATGCGTAACTCCATTCCCACTAACCCTTAACTCTCTTAGCCTATATATAAGGCTTGTATGAGAGTCTTTTTGACACACCTCAACCCACTTCACTCTCACATTGGCTTTTATTCTCATTTTGTTGTTCTTTTATTTCTCCAGCAAATAAGAGTATATTTTTTTTGGTGCTTTAAACTCTCCTTTTAGTGCAAAATTGAGAGAGTTATATAGTGTAGTCATGCTGGGCTATTGTATCCTCAGAGTGACAAGTAAGTGATCCTATTGCATTGGTTGAGAAATGACTCTCGTAGTAGCTTGAATCATCTTAATGGGAGCGAGTGTTGCGCCTCAGTCTATTGCTACATAGCCTTCTAAATTTTCTTGAGTTTTTTTAATTTCCATCTCAAGCAAATTATTGTAATTGGTACCTATAAGGGCTTTCTTAAGCGTCACTGAATCGAAGCACAACCACTCATTCCAATAAGAATATATATATATATATATATATATATATATATAGAACCACCTTTAACCGCCCAACACTCACGAGCCATCGTATTCTTCGTCTCAACTTTGCCTCAAGAATTTTTCACGTTATTTTCAACTTTGTCGCCTTCATATTTGTATCGCTACTAAGTATTGAAAAAATATTGACTTAAAAGATCTTAATTAAAATTTAGGGTAATTTTTGTTTTGCTATGGGGTCATTCATATGGGTTAATGTGGATTGATTCTTTTTTATGAATGATAAAAGTTATGGAAATAGTGTACCATGCTCAACTTTGTTTTTTTTTCTTTCTTTTTTCCATTGAATTCAAGAAATCAGATGGTTCTGCACATGACTATATTCAATAGCATAACTAAAAGGGGTTGCTATGTGAGTTTATCTTTGGAAATGAAGTTTGGATTTGTTTCTTTCACATGGTATGATTTATGGGTTCTTTTGTTTTCCAATCTATTGTTATTTGGTTAAATTAAAAGTGAACATTTTCTATGTTATGGTTTTAGCCTTTCGGTGTTATCTGTATGAGGAATTAAGGTAAGTGCTAATTTGTTTTTCTTTTACAGTTTACATATTTTGTTCTTATTTATTTTGTTGATTATACTTAATTTAAGACAATGTCATTGATTTTAACTATTTTTTTATTTTTTATATTGCTTTAGTGAAGCTATCCTCTGTTGGATCATATTGGGTTGCAGGTAAGTATATCATCATTGTTGTACACATTTCAAATATAAGATGTCTCATAAATTCATTTTTAGTTCCTTTTTCCTTTAAATTTCTTTAAACAAATAACATATCAAATTTGCTTTGCTTTCAGTAAATTGTCAAAATTTGATCAAGTACTATTAGTGCTTTGCAGCCTATGCAAGGAGATTCTTCTTAGAACTCAAAGAAAATATCTACACAACTTATTTTCACCTATTTATTTTTTCTTCTTATCTTACTTAGAATCAAAGCAAATGGATTATTGAATATTATATTTTTTTGAGTGGATGTGTTGTTTTTATTACGTAGGTCATGTATGAAGCACTAAACATTTGCAGTCTCTAATAATAATTACTATTGTGATTTTAGTGGAAATATATTATGTGTATTTGTGGATTGATATTGTTAACTGTGCTTGGTGAAAATATATTATGTGCATGTATGTCATTTAATCTCACACAAAAATAATTTAACATCCTCGTACGTCCATGTCGTGATGCTAGTGATAAAGACTCACAAATGAAAATGTGCTAACAAATGATAAAGAACAAAGTTATAGACATTAGGATGGTACGTAGAACAATATCTAGATATTTAGCTAGAGAAACCTTTCTTCTTGAGTGTGAACCCGGGTCTCTTGCATTGAAGACTATTCTTGAGATCTTGACTGTCTTGTGTTTAGTATTCTTAAGAGCTTGTTTGTCAAAGATAATTGTCTTGTCTAATCCTTTTGTAGGGTTTCAATATGGTGCCTTATAATTCTTTAAATCTTTGTGTTTAGAATTATAACTTGTTTATTGCTAGCAAGAATAGCCTGAATTTTTTTATGTATATGTTCATAATGCTAAGTGCAGGGGCTGCCAGCCCTTGTGCATTGTGTTGTGCATGGGCTGCACACAGCACCTGTGCAGGGGCTACATTTTTTAAGTCTCTCTTTCACATTTTGATGTTCTTTATTTCATCAATAATAGGGTAAGATAAGACATGTTAGTTTAAAGGAAACAAAATTAATCATAAACAAGAACTCAAATTAAGTAATTCTAAAACAAAGAATGATAGCTACATGCAACTTCACTAGCAAAAATCTACACACTAATAAACTATTTATAGTGTTAAGGTTAGGATCAACTAACCATGAATTGCAAACTCAACTCCTACAGTTATTTCTTAATTACACATTGCCCCTTATGTGTGTGGCCCTTTATATTCAAACTAATCTGGTTGTAAGCCATAACTTTTATGTAATTGCAATTGGAACTCTTTCCAATTAATTATGAATCAAAACTCCTTTTGATTCTCCCTTTTGAAAGAATTAATTAGTTGTCCATTAAATTAATTTTTAGGGCTTCTACAACCATGAGTGACACCTAATAGTATATCATGACTACCTAGACAGTGTGAATTTAGTTATGAAACCTTAAACCTTTATGTTATCAGTTACCATGCAATTCAATCCTTCCATAATTCAATGTCCCAATTAAGCTAATTTGGGTAAAGAATTACTATCAAACCCTTAACATTAATACTATGTGTCTAGATCTCAAGAATATAATTCTTGTGGTGTTAGAAACTCCTTTCTAATTCTCACATTGCTTTGACCAAGAAACTTCTCAAATTATATCTTAGTAAATCACATAGGACATTCTCTCCTTTTACTTAGGAGTGATAGATCCCTTATTGTACACTCACATACCTCCATATGATACCCATTATATACAATTACTACCAATTAATGATCAATGAATAGAGCCATACTAAATAGCATAAAAGTATAATAAGTGGCATACAAGATAATCATGGTGCCTCAGGTCTAAGGATCATATGCACAACTGTAACATAAGAACTACCTATTGACAGGAAAGTAAAACTCCAATAGGTATTCTTAAGTCGAGTCATGTTCAGTGAACTAATTCTCCAATGAGCACTTACATACTTGTTTTAGTGTTTACCACTCAAATGACACCAAGATCAGTCACTCTTCGAATTGAGCAAACTAGTATGTACCAGTCTAACCAGATTACTAATGTCTATATAGTATCCTATAACTAGAAACATTTAAGAGAAACTTTTGAGAAGACTAGGTCTCAAAATTATGATCTTATTATAATCCTATATTCATTGCTTTTACTCTATGGACTTAATCATGACATTGTAATTAAATCAATATTCATGATAAATAAACTTGCCATTAATTATGAAAATAATTCGAATAAGATTGTTTTACAAATAATATGCTTAGACACAAATGTCATTGGCTTGTAAGGCATATTACTATCAATCTCCCACTTGTACGAAAGTTAATTTTTATGTATATAATGCCCATCTTCTTAAGATGACGACTAAAGTGCTATTGTGTCAATGCCTTAGTTAATAGATTTGTGGTATTATCTGTTGATGCAACCTTTTGTATGCTTACATCTATTCCTCAAATGATTACACTAATCAACTGGATAAGGTACTCAATCTACATGGATTTTTTATGACACATTGGTTCTTAGGCTTGAGCTATCACCCATTGCTATAACATTTTAAAGTACTGTGAATTCAATCTTAGGAACAACACTAAGCTCGGTGATGAACTTTTCTCTAGTTGTAACTTGCTTCTAGCTCACTACTCCAGCATTCAAGGTGAACAGAAACCTAGAAGTGGGCTTTCGATCATCCAATTCAGGCTAGAAGTTTGAATCAATATATCCTCCCACTTTCAAGTCACTTCCTCCATATTTGATGACCAAATCTTTAGTCCTTCTCGAGTACTTAATAAAGTTCTTCCCAGCAACCCAATGTTACAAATCTAGATTAGACTAATATCTTATATTAGGTCTGGTACATGACATAACATAAATGAAAATTCTTATCATTGAAGCATATGGGATCTAACTCATGTTCTCTCCCTCTTCAGGTGTCTTTAGGGACATATGCTTAGAAAGATATACTCCATACCGAAAAGGTAACAATCTCTCTTAGTATTTTCCATGTTGAACCTTTTCAACATTTTGTCTATCTATATAGATGAGGAAAAGCTAAGGATCCTTTTAGATCTATCTCTATAGACCTTTATTCCAAGAATATAGGCTGCTTCTCCCAAATCTTTCGTGGAAAAGTTTCTTGAAAGTCAGACTTTAACTGATTGTAACTTAAATACGTTATTCCTAATGAGTAGTACGTCATCAACGTACAATATCAAAAATGTAGTTGCACTCCCACTAGTTTTCTTGTACATATATGGTTCATTCAATTTTTGGTTGCCTCATTAAATCGAACGTTCCAGCTTTGGGAAGCTTACTTTAGTCCATTAATTGATCTTTGCAACTTGCACACTTTGTGGTCACTACCACAAGATGAAAAACCCTCTGGTTGCTTCATGTATATATCATCCTCTATGTTACCATTAAGGAAGGCAGTTTTAACATAAATTTGTTATATCTCATAATTGTAGTGTGCAACTATTGCTAGCAAGATCCTAATGGACTTAAGCATGGCTACAAGAGAAAAGGTTTAATCAAAGTCAACTCCTTGTCTTTATTTGTAAGCTTTCGCTTTTAGCCTTGCCTTAAAGGTCTGGACCTTTCTATCGGCACCCATTTTTCTTTTATAGGGTCACTTGCAACCAATAGATACAATATCTTCAGAAGGGTCAACCAAGGTCCAAACTTGGTTAGAATACATGGATTCCATTTCAGATTCTATAGTTTCAAGCCATTTTCGCAAATCGATGTATGACATCGCTTTCTTATAGTTCATAGGATCCTTATTCCCAATAAAGTATACCTCTACATCACTCTCGATGAGATACCCATATCTCTCTAGTGCTCTAGGTATCCTATACGATCTACAAGGAGGTTGTGTGATAGGAGACTCTCTTACAATAGGCTCCTCAAGTTGATCACTGTTTATTTTTGGTTCTTGAAACACCTTTTCAAGTTTTATTTTACTCTCACTGCTCCCTTCTAGAACAAAGTCTTTCTCCAGAAATGTGGCAGATTTTGAGGCAAACACATTTTGCTAATTAGGGAGATAAAAGTAATATCCCAAACTTTCTTTGGGATATACCACAAATCTACACTTATCAAACCTTACTTCTAACTTATTTGCAACTAATCTTTTGATATATGCAGGACAACCCCAAATCTTAACATACTTAAGACTAGGTTTCCTACCATTCCACATCTCATATGGTGTCTTAGGTAAATACTTAGAAGGAACTCTATTTAACAAATATTTAAATTTTTTTCTAGTTTGTTTTTCTACTTTATATCGAAATTCCTTGATCTTTTCAGAGGATTCGGATTTGTACTTCATAATATACACATACCTTAACCTCGAATAATCATCGACGAAGGTAATAAAGTAAGAATAATCTCCCTTAGCAATTGAGCGTATTGGCCCACAAACATCTGTGTGTATCAATCCTAATATGTCAGAAACTCTTTCTCTATGTCCACTAATTGGAGTCTTAATCATTTTTCCCATGAGATAAGATTCACATGTTGGGTTTGACTCGAAAGTTAATGAATCAAAGTATCAATTTTTTGCCAACTTGCTAATCATGCTCTTATCGATATGACCAAGTTTGAGATGTCATACATATAAGGGATTAATTTCATCTATTTTCTTTTTATTACCTTGTTGATTAACATCAAATATTTAACAATCTAATTCAATATGGTAAAGCTAAGTAAAAAGTCTCTTTGGCTAACACAACAACACTTGCTACACTTCCAAGGCGAAGCTTGACTTTACTTTTACTTTGCTTTCCGCTTTTTCTCAACATTTGCAACCATTTGCAAATGTGAGAACCATATTTAGTATCTAATACCATAGTAGAAGTTTTTTTAACTAATAACTTAATTTCAACAAGTAATAACTCAGAAATTACTTCCAAAGTTTTCCCTTTTAATTTTTCAAGGTGATCATTGCGATTATCTTCCATTGTTCAGCTTTGCCACAATGGAAGCACTTGTCCATTTCCTTCTTGTCCTTTGGAAAATCAGCCTTGTTGACACCTCCCTTTTCTTTTAATGGTTTCTTCTTCTTCTTAGAGACTTTCTTGCCCTTGAGCATAGAAGTAGCCCTATCAACAAGCATAATGGGTGCCTTCCCTTTCTTGATTGTTGCCTCCGTAGTTTCTTAACATTTTAAGAAGATATGGAAGTGTAGCTTTTATCTTGTTCATGTTATAGTTCAAAACAAACTGCAAGAATGAATCTAGAAGAGGCTGCAGAATCAAGTTGTTACATAATTCTGCATCCATACTAACACTGAGTCCAACTAATTTCTCAATGTAGTTGATCATTTTCAATCCATGCTAATGGACTGATGATCCTTTAGGCATCCTAATCCTAAAAAGGTCCTTTGAGATTTGGAATATTGTAGTGCAACTATTCTCACCATACAACTCTTGCAAGTGAAGTAACATCGCATAAGCACTTTCCATCTTCTCATGTTGCTTTTGAAGCTCATTAGACAATGAAGTTAGTATGTAGCACCTAGCCTTCATGTCATCCTTTTTCCATTTCTGAAAAGTAGTGACCTCTTGTTCCAGTTCATTCTTAACAATACTTGTTGGAAGCATTTGATAAAGAACGTAGCCAATTTTCTCAGAATCGAGAATGATTCTCAAATTCCTCAGCATGTCTAGGAATTAGGCTTAGTCAGTCTGTTAGTATCAAGAATTCTGGATAGTGGGTTGAGGTTCGTTATTGTGATCTACAAGTCAACAACAATAGAAAGTTAGCATATGTTCAATTTTGTTATCCACCAATAGATTTGGTCTTTAATCATATTGATACCTCCTAGTATTTTTTTCAAATTCCATAATCCCTCGGTATGAAATTTGGGTGACCCCGTTGGAAGGTCTCCTTGTAGGGATTGGGATCCCATTACTCGTTTAAAATAAGCTCACATAATTGTTTCTTGGCTATATTAAACCTTTAATAGGTAGATAACACTTATCAATTACATCTCATGTAATTCTCGATCATTCCTTCGGCCACTAAAATATATCATACTCACAGGATAGTTTCTTGGGAAATATATTTTAGTTAAGTCAGGGCCACTATTTTCACAAGTGTAGGTGATTGAACCAATGAGCCATCACATGATAGTTTTTTAGACCCACTAGTTTCCTACCTCGTTATATCATATATTTAATATGGCATCGTGAATCTCCCACAATGTAAGTCCCACATGTCTGTGGAAAAACTTACTTAGAATAATAGATCTCATATATCCCTACAATGGTGGAAGGTTATGAGAAGACATTGATAATGTCTCTCTGTTACAACTTAATAGTAATCACTTTCACGAAAGATTTTAATTGCCTTTAGTCTCATCATATAATTTAAACTTGCATCACATTCATATTATACATCAAATAATATAAAAAAATGACTCTAATGATTATGGAATTTTGTGCATGATTCACTTGAGCCACTAAGTGAATCATTGGTCTTAATTTATAGTTCTATAATATTTTCACAAATTCTCACAGAATGAGCCTTGTAATCTTCAAACGGGACTTCATTGCTTCCATGCACACTCGATCATCCTCCAGCTTTACATGAAAAATTCCTATCTACTGCTATCTAACTATTCTAACTAATTACATTACATAATCAATAAGAAACATTGATTCAAAATCAAAGGGAGTTACAATAAGAGGGAGATAGAATTTTACAGCCAGAGATAAAAGAGATGCTAGATATGTAAACCCCATTTAAAATTACATATCCCAAAAATAAAGAATAAATATTTCAACCCATAAAATTACAATCATGCATTCAATCACATTCAAATATACCAATCACATATCTCAATTATTTGGTCTTAAGTCCATAATCACTCATCCTTAAATATACATATAATCACATTGAATATATAAAAATTAAATGTAATTTATTATATTTATTACTTTAATTCTAAGATTTTATTCAAATGAAATTAGGTTTCCAAGACTTTTCTGATCCTATTCCGAATAGGATTTATATTTTTTATTCACTAGAATTCATAATTCTAATGTAATAAGGATTTTGAAGTTTTATTCCCAATCAAACTTCAATTTCTTAAAACTTTAATAAAAAATTAAGAACAATTCTAATTAACAAAAATATAATTTTTGATAATAAAAAAAATTTATTTAATTAAATAAAATTTTGATTTCGGATTTCAAGTCAAAACAAATTCAAAATCTAAAAAAACGAGTAAAACTGTGAATTTAAGAAAAATTGTTTTTGTTGATTTGAATACTGTCCATTTTTTTAATCATATATGAAAAAAATACTTGGAATTTTGAAGCATGGTCAGTGGCATATGAAACTAGAATTTTGTATTTTTCCAAAAAAAAGAATAAATTATGCCTTTTTGAAGTTGGACTAGAAAATATGTTTTGCTTCAGGTTTTTTATGTGATTTTCACAAATTTTCATCCCAAAATAATTTTTCTTTGATGCAAAATCCTATTTTCATCATAATTTTTTTCCAATCAATCTCCATTGTGATACAGGAAGGAATCTAAGGGACAGAGCTCACTTGAAGAAACCAAAAAGATTGGGGTAACAAGGTAGAACTAGTAAGACCAAAGATAATTCTGACTTACCAGTGAGGCTAACGGATTGACCAGTGAAGCTTGGAGCAATAAAAGCTAAGTTGATAGCTAGAAGAAAGAGAAGTAATTAAAGAAGCTGTTAGAAGATTAGCTTGAAGTTAGTTAAAGAAGTTAGTTAGTTGGCTTCTTAATCTAGTGTAATGCACACTACTTGTATTACTGTGTGCACACTTGTAGAAAAGCTATATATAGCTTTGGATTGTATAAGTGAAGGTATGAAATCAGTACACACTTTAGGAGATTATCTTGTGCTTGAAACAAGATCATTTTCTCTTTACTTTCTATCCAAAACCCTCACTTCATCACCCTAAACACTCATTGTCCAATTAGTACATCTATCATTTGGTGCTTTCATTGTTCAATTTAGATCCATAGCAATGGTAGAAGGATTGTGCTCTAAAGCTGACAAAGGTGAACTTTCTTGGGAAAGGCTTAGCATCTGAGATGAAATTGGTGCTGCCATCAAACCTCTTCAATAAGAAATTGAATCTTTAAAGCATCTGCATTCACAAGAAGAACATATAACCCCTCTAGATCAAGAACTTCCATAGCAAAATAATCAACTCTCAAATTTCAGAAATGTCAAGATTAAATTACCAAAATTCAAATAAAGAGATCCTACGGATGGGCTATTTCAAGTTGAGTAATTCTTCTTCTTCTCCAACACTTTAGAGCATCAAAGATTGCCACTAATCTCATAACACCTAGAAGGTCCAGTTGCAATTTGGTTTTAGTGGACTCAACACAACAAGATGATCCAGTCTTGGCCTCAATTTGTCAAGGCATTACAATCAAGATTTGGTCCTTCTGCCCACGAAGAAGCCCAAGGTGCACTGACCAAACTAGTTTAAGAAAGTACTGTTTTAGAGTACTAAGACAAATTTGAAGCACCATCTAACAAAGTCAATGGCCTCTCTGATCTGTTCTTGATGTATTATTTCATTATGGCCTGAAACCTTACATTAGAAAGGAAATTATTACTCATAGACATTTGGAATTTCACGATGATGTTGAGTTAGCAAGATTGCAAGAAGATACATGGGAAGATATTAGAGGATCTTCAAAGTCTTGGCAATCCAAATTTAACTCCAAGCCTTCGAATACGTTTCAACAAAGTAGTTGTATCAATTAGGAATCTTAACCTCACATAGCAAGGCCACAAGCTCAACAACTTCAAAAGTTTCCTATCAAAAGATTGTTTCCTCCAGAAATGGAATCTAGAAGAGAAAAAGGGCGTTTGCTTTAAATGTGATGAGAAATTTCATCCAGGATATAAATGCAAAGCAAAGATTTCTCTCTTATTCTTGGAAGGAGATGAACAAGAAAGCCAAGATTAGGAGTTCTGTAATCCTTTTGCTAGTCCAGAGGAGGACCAAATCAAATCCCTGAGATATCTCAACATGCTCTTCTTGGTCAGAGAACACCAAAAACATTAGGCCTTCTAGTTCCTATCAAGAAGCACACAGTGAAAATCTTGATTGATGGAAGTAGTACTCATAACTTCATTCAAGAAAGGATAGCTCAGTTTCTTGAATTGCCAATTACTCCATCTCATTTTAAGGTTTAAGTAGGAAATGGTGAATACTTAAACTCCATTGGAGTAAATGAGCATATCTTAGTCTCTATTCAAGGCTCTATGTACACAGGAGATTTCTTTATGATCTCACTCCAAGGAGCATACCTCATCTTGGGAGCACAATGGCTTCAAGAGTGGGGACCTATCACAACAGATTATAATACTTTCACTATGGATTTCTTCTAGAAAGGAAACAATGTGCATCTGTGAGGAGATTAAGAGGTAACTGCTGAACACATATCTTGTAGCTCACGTCTTAAACTATCTAAGCATGATAGCCTAGAATCTTGTTTCCTTCTAATTGCTATGACTATGGAAAAGCAAGAAGTGGAACCATTGAATTCTAATCACCACGTAGAATATCATGAGATATCAACTTTACTTCAAGAATTCAAAACTGTTTTAATATTCCATCTGCACTACCACCACCAAGAACCACTGACTACAGAATCACATTAGAGCCACATGCAAAACTTATCAATGTGAGGCTATGTAGATACCTTCACTATCAAAAAACTGAGATGGAAAACTTGGTCAGTAGTATAAGGTATAATTCAACCTAGCAATAGTCCTTACGGTTCACCTATTTAGCTGGTAAAAAAGAAAGATGGAAATTGGAAGTTCTGTGTGGATTATAGAGCCTTGAATGCTTTGACTATAAAGGATAAATTTCCTATTCTTACTATTGTTAAGTTAATGAATAAGCTATATGGTGTTATACTAATCTTCAAGTTAGATCTTAGAGCTGGATGCCATCAGATCATGAAGAGATAAGAAGACATTGCTAAGACTACTTTCAAGACTCACGAAGGTCACTATGAGTTCTTAGTAATGCCATTTAGGTTGACAGATGCCCTTGCTACATTCCAGTCCACAATGAATAAGATCTTTACACTTTTTTTAGAAGATTTGTCACCATATTCTTTGATGATATACTGGTCTACAACAAATGCATAAAGGATAATGTAACCCACTTAAGACTA
Organism: Bretschneidera sinensis; assembly: GCA_023935145.1. Lineage (NCBI taxonomy): Eukaryota > Viridiplantae > Streptophyta > Magnoliopsida > Brassicales > Akaniaceae > Bretschneidera > Bretschneidera sinensis. Next base: position 100,934,932 of record CM043698.1, on the reverse strand, counting down.
GTCCTATAGTGCTTCCAACAACATACTCTATATTCTGAATTGAGCAAATATCATTTTGCCAAGAATTCAATAGAATACTTGGGCCATATAATTAGCGCATAATGATTTGAACCTGATCAATCAAAGATCCAAGCAATGATTGAATGGCTTGAACCTACTTCTATCAAGTAGTTTATGTAACGACCCATCCTAGGTGAGCTCTACCCGAGTCGGTGTCATCACTTTTTAGATCCAAGCATGACATATTTGCAACAACTATTGCATTAATAGCATGAGAATAATTACAAATTGTTTGCCTTAACTCTTTTACTGAGGAGATACAAACTTTCTCTTCAACATTGATATAAAATTTACAATGATGCATGAAAATGTACAACATTTTACAAATATACAACTGTCAAATCTTTTCTTTTTCTTTCTTTCTTTCCTTTTCTTTTCCGATTTGAGGATGCTAACCATGTGGACTTACTTATATACTTACTCTGAGTCTTAAGTCAAGAATCTATCGGTCCTGTCCGTAGCTTGAAATTTATTTAAATATTAGGGTATGAGCTTCATAAGCTCAATAATTTCAATTTACTAGAAGTACCCAATTTGTATACTTCTAGTCATAATTAAATGACAGTTTGTATAGATACATTAAAGCTTTTTTTCAATCACATATATTCTTATTTTATATTATTTCTCATGTATTTTAATTATCACACATATATCGTTTCTGATACAATTTCATATATTTCAATCAATTATAAATGTCATTTTTGATATTATTTTCATCATCTCTTCATCAAAATTACCTCATCATTAGGTTCACATTCATTTCATCACAGTCTATATAATCATCTTGATGTTTCCACATCTCAATAATTGAAAATAAATAAATATGAATGCATAATCATTTCTTCTCACTTCCACATCTCATCATTTCATTTTTTTTCACATCTCATCAATACTATTACAAGTATGGCTAAGTTCATCTGTTTTTGAGTATCCATACCAGTCTTTAGTACAGCTGTTGGAGATATCTCCCTACATGTCGACAATGTTACATCCAGACCAGCAATAGTTCTGGTCTTCCTCAGGACCACGTACCACAACTCTAATAGTGGCCCGAAAATGCATATGAACAAACACATATAAACAGGCATAATATATCATCGTTCAAATCATTTTTTTTATATAAAATCTCCAATTTATCATAGTAATTCATTTTATAATTGTCACTTATCTTTTCAAAGATATAGTTTTCATCAATTCTCATCTTTGTGATAAGAATTTACTTATCCTTACAAGGATACAATTTCATCAACTTATCATATATTCATATTTCAATCTTTCTATCATGAAGAGCTATCTGTCTCTTTAGTTTATCAATTTCGTGCTTCTAACATATATTACAACAAATCAATCATACATAAAACATATTCATCAATTTTCTCATAATATTTTTTATTTCCAGTTTTATATATTTTTCTTATCATTCTCACTTAATAACAGTAAATTGAACTCACAACGTAGCACTATTGCTATCTATGGATCACCTCCTTGCCCTTGGCACTCCTCTCAGCAATGTCACATGATTGCTTACCACCACATAACCATAATATTCTCATCAATTTCACTATCTCATAACTCAATTTATACCCTATACCAGGTTAATTTCATGAATATGTATGCATGTTCATCTTACTTAAATTCAAAGTTTCGGTGAAAATCCTTTCTTTTAGTTTGAATTCAATTCAAATCCAGTTAAGAAAAATACAAGAATTAAACTCTCAAAATAGTAGTCTTATAATCAAATTCTTTATATTTACCTTTGTAAAACTTTTTCTTCAAAATTCTTGAAATCCTTCCATGATTCAATCAATTTCCAACACAAGATTGTGAAATCCTTGAATTGTGTAGTGTTTTAGAAGATCTTCTAGATAGAAAGTGTTTTCTAGAGAGAAAGTGCTTTGTAGAGAGAGAAAATGAAATTCAAAATGTACGGAAATGATTTTTAACTTCTCAAAGTCCTTTGTATATGAAATTTTGTTGTCTAACTGGTCGGCCATCTAGTCGACCGATTGGTTACTAGTGCACTTTTAGAAATTACTAAGAGAACACTTAAACTGAACCAGCTGACCAGTCGATCGATCGGCTAGGTCACCAGCCGATCACTCAGTCGATCGGTTTACTCCTCACCAGTTGACTGGATCACTCAAACTAGTCGACTACCAATCATTCAAACCATCGATCGACTAACTAGCCGACCAGTCCACTCTACTAGCTGACCGATCAATCAATTAGTCACCGGTCGACTGTACAATCGACCATTCCCTTCTTTTTGCATTTGAAATTTTTAACCTTTCTTCCTTAAATTTATTTTAACTCCTTTTCTTCAAATCTATTTGACTTCTTTCTTCAAAAATTATTTTAAACTCAACTTGAAATTGCATGTATGCATGATAAATTATAATGTAACTTTACAAGCTACTAAATTACCCTTTTATTAAAGGTATGGGTCTTACAGTTGAGAGGATTCTTGGAGTTAACAAGCTACTATAGAAGATTTTTAAAAGGCTATGCAAGCCTTGCTAATCCCTTAAATGATCTCTTGAAGAAAAATTCCTTCGAATGGAGCACTATAGCCCAAGAAGTATTTGTGCTGCTAAAATAAGACATAGCTTCTAATCATGTTCTCAGTCTTCTTGACTTCTCCAAGCCATTCACTTTAAAGATAGATGCTAGTGGCTCTGGAATAGGAGTAGTTCCCCTACAGCTCCTTCACCCTATTGCATTTTTTAGCAAAAAGATAGTCTAAAAATGCAATCACAATCTACCTACATCATAGAATTGTATGCCATTACCATAGCTGTAAAGAAATGGAGACAATACCTCATAAGTTCCAAATTCTTGATCAAAACTGATCATAGAAGCCTTAAGTACTTGATAGATCAGACTATTCAAACTCTTGAACAACATCATTACCTCACTAAGTTGTTAGGATTCTCATATGAAATCCTACACAATCCAGGAAGAAATAACATGGCAGCAGATGCTATATCAAGGCTGCCAAGTGTCAAGGATATGGCAATCTATTTAGCATTTTCAATGGCTGTTTTTAAATTCCTGGATGATCTTAAGAAAGAGCACCAAGAAGACACCAATATATTAGCATTACAATAAGCCTGCATCAAGGAACCTTAGCAGCATAAAGTCTAGACTATGAAAGATGGTATACTCTACTACCATAGGAAATTATTTGGGGGAAGAAGTTCCAGCTTGGAGAACCTCTTCATTACTAAATGCCATGCCACTCCAACAAGTGGTCATGCTGGCATTTTGAGGACTTATGTCAGACTATCTACTAGTTTCCATTGGAAGGGTATGAAAAAGGATGTTACCCAATTTGTCTCTCGGTTCACAACATGTATGCAAGTGAAGACACTCAATATCAAACCTTATGATTTGCTACAACCCTTGCAAGTGTCAAGGTAGATTTGGGAGGATATCTCAATGGACTTCATCACTCATCTACCACCCTCTTACGACTTCATAGCTATATATGTGGTAGTAGATAGGCTCAACAAGTTTACATAATTTTCCCCTCTAAGTCCTAACTTTATATCAAACAAAGTTGCCATAATCTATAGTCAGCGATAGAGATCCTCTATTCACCAATCAATTCTGGAGAGAACTCTTTAGACTCTAAGGAACTCATTGAGGATGAGTACTTCTTATCACTCTCAAACTGATGAATAAACAAAAGTTGTCAATAGATGCTTGGAACACTTTTTTGAGATCCTTTGTTGCAGATCAACCAGAACTATGGTCTACTTACTTAGCCTATGTTGAGATTCATTACAACACCAGCCTTCAGTCATCCTTGGGAATGACCCCATTTCAGATTTTTTATGGAAGACTTCTACCAAACATACCTACTTACGATAGAGGTACTTCTTCCATTGAAGTTGTTAATCATACCTTAAGTTCTAGAGAAGGCATTCTACAACAATTCTAGGCTCATTTTCTCAAAGCCCATCAAAGAATAAAGAAACAAGTTGACCATCAAAGAACTAACATACAGTTTCGGGTTGGTGACTTGGCCCTTCTCAAGTTACAACCATATAGACAACAGTCAGCAATAACAAGAATTTCCCAAAAACTAAGTAAAAGATAGTTTAGCCCCTTTCCAATTCTGGAAAGAATAGGAAAAGTTGCTTACAGATTACAACTTCAAAAAACATGTAGGCTCCGCTTTGTCTTCCATATTTTTTTCCTTAAGCCTTTTAAAGGCACATCCATTACCCCAACCCCTCGCCCTAAAGATTGCCCCAGCTTTTACCCCATTTACCATCCAATTTCCATACTAGGTGAAAGAGAAGTATTATAGCAAGGTAAATGGGTGCAACAATACTTAGTGCAATGGGATTACCTCCCATTAGAAGAAGCCTTTTGGGAAGATTCTAACAAAGTAAAACACTCTTTACTCATCTTTACATTGAGGAAAAAGTGTCTCTCTATGGGGACAGTATTGATACAGGAAGGAAGCTAAGAGACAGAGCTCATATGAAGAAACCAAGAAGATATGGGACAACAAGGTAGAAACACTAAGGCCAAAGACAATTTTGACTTACCAATGATGCTAAAGGATTGACTAGTGAAGCTTGGAGCAATAAAGGAGCAAGCTAAAGAAATAAATAGAAGAAGTCAAGCTGGTAGCTAGAACAAAAAGAAGTAGTTAAAGAAGTTGTTAGAATATTAGCTAAAAGTTAGTTAGTTAGCTTCTTAATCTAGGGTAATGCACACTGCTTATATTATGTGTTCACACTTGTAGAAGAGCTATATATAGCTCTGGATTGTATGATTAAAGGAAAGAAATCAGTAAACACTTTAGAAGCTTATCTTATGCTTGAAACAAGATCATTCTCTCCTTACTTTCTGTCTAGAACCCTCACTTTATCACCCTAAACACTTATTGTCCACTCAGTACCTCCATCATATTGATTTAATATATTTAAAAAAGAATCCAAAGAAATTTTATCATCATCATATGGCGATAATCAATTCAAAAACATTTTCTTGAATTTTCTTGACCTATGGTTTCATAAACCCTAATCTAACTTTTAGATTATCAATTTGCAATCTTTGGAATTCTAAAATTGAATCTTTTATAGGTATAATAATAAACTTCCGTGTCCTATATAAATTATAAGGATGACTCTGATACCACTTAAAGGAAATCAATGTAGAAAATGCAACGAAAATTTAAAATTTTTCATTAATTCTTATAAACCTTTAATCACCTTTTGATTCATGTACAACATTAATAACATTCAAGGAAAGAAATATGACCTTTGATTTGCTGTGCTCTTGACTCCATGAATTTGTTATGCTTGAATTCAACAACATAGCCAAATTCTCTAAGATGTATGAATCCAAATTCTTTCGTTCTCGAATCCACAACAATCACAAAAATATGTGATCTTTAAATAAATTCCACATAGAGCAAATCTTGAATTACGATTTCTCTCTATGATATTTGTCTCTTTGGGAATAGAATAGTTTAAAATCTCTTAGGAGAAACTTTTATGTAGAATAATGTGCTAGAAAAAAGCTGCACACTAATAAACTATTTATAGTGTTAGGGTTATGAGTAACTAACTATTAATTACAAACTAAACCCTTATAGTTATTTCCTAATTACACATTACCTCTTATATGTGTGACCCTTTAATTTCAAACAAATCTGGTTGTAGGCTATAACTTTTATGTAATTGTAAATAGAACCCTTTTCAATTAATTAGAACTCCTTCAAATTTATTTTGAATCAAAACTTCTTTTGGTTCTCCCTTTTGTAAGTGTTAATTAATTATCCTTGAAATTAATTCTTAAGGTTTCTACAACTATGAGTGACACCTAGCAACACATCATGACTACCCAAATAGTGTGAATTTGATTGTGAAATTTTAAACTTTTCTGTTATCAATTACCATACAATTCATTCCTTCCATCATGCAATGTCCCAATTAAGCTAATTTGGGTATGGATAGATTGTCAAACCTGATTACGCCCAAAACAGTAACAAGGTAGTTGTAGCACGGCTTTGGGGTGTCGATTTCACAGGGAGACAAGTTAACTATAAAGAAAGATGTAAACTTTAATATGAGACGATATAATCAGAGTAAGTAGAAAATTTGAAATTGATGATGAAGTAATTGTGTAGTTTGTAAAATATAATAGAGGGACAACAAGGATCTGGGAATCCTCTTTAGGTTCGTTGCCCTAATCCTAACTTGATTCAGTTGTTTTTATCTCGATTGCGCGTTTCATATCCCAAACATGCAATCGGCAAATATTCAATGAGAACATGTATAAACCCTAATTTGATTGTTATGAAATACTTTTTATTTTCGATTCTTGCACACATGATCTATCCTGTAGGTTTATCAAGAAACGACAATATATCTTTTATGACCATATTGTAGTAATGGACAAGCCTAAAGGATAAACCTACCGGACTCAATCATACCCAAACAATCTTGACATAAGGAAAGCATGACTAAATTTATATCAAGGAGAAAGATACAATCACTCGATTAGATGAAATCTTATAATTAGATTAAAAAGTATATCATAACAATGTCTTAATGATAAAGCACTATTACAACTAAATCAAATAAAGGAAAATAGGAACAACTACACCTAGGGATTCATCCCTTCGCCTTGCTTGGAGATTAGTTAGCCATGGGGCTCATGGTTGAACACTTTGATGGAGGAGAAGTTGTTGCTTCCTGGAGTCTTCCAGCTTCATGAATGTCTAATGTCAAACCCTAAGTGATCTATTTATAATACAAGGGTCCAAGGGTGTTTTAGAGTTTTAAACAATCATTAAAGACCTAATTACATCATAACTCAGAGAACAAAGTTCATGTGCACGCCTAGGCTTGGATTTTCTCGTGCCTAGGGTTGGTTTTAGGCCAGCTTTGTGAACTTGCTGAAAGGTGCGACGCAGCTCCATCCAGGGTGCACCTCAGCCTTTCAGGGCACACCCTAGATTAATCCAGGGCGCACCTCACACCTCAGGGCACGACGCCCCTTGGTCTAAGGGACACCCTGACCTGATGGCCTTCTTTGCTTGTTTTGGCCTCTATTTTGGAGGGTGCGGCCCAGCTGGTTCCAAGGCGCGGCGCACATGCTTGGATATCTTTGTTTAGCCTTTTTGAAAACACTCCTTTGCTCCGGTATACATGAAATCTTTTTGCTTCATTCAACAATAGCTTTTCCCTCTTTTTAAGACTCAAAATACCTGAAAATGCATCGAAACAAATTAATGATCCAAAGATGATACTTTAGAGTTGTTAACATATAAAAGTGCAATTAAAACCTAGATCAAGTCTAAAATGCTAACAATTAAGTACTATTAAGATGCATTTTATAGCTCTCATCACAACCCCCAACTAGTTTATTTCTAGTCCCTAGCAATTCAAGCGAAAACAAGAGATGAATTCTTCGGTGGGGATCACAACAAAGTAAAGCAATATTAGTGTTAACCAAGAGTAATTCACATTTTGTCTCCAAAATTTCACATAGCACACAACACATAGAATCATTAAATTTCACTAAAGTTCAAAAGTAATCCAAACATCAATCTTAAGATCGTTATTGACTCTTTATATCCATCTTACCACAATCCATTAATCTGAACATCCAAATGATTTTATGCATAACATTCGTGAATACAAGTCTTGGCCTCTAAAACATTATAAATTGCGTGACATCAATCACAAAAACAAGCTCCATAGGCTTACATTTCAAACCACTCTCTACTATTGTAGAAAAATCACATTACATTGGATCAATAGGTCTTTAATAAGCTTGTAACATTAGGCTAAGGTAAAGGTTAAGAAAGAATAGGAAGGATTTATAAGTAAAAGAACTCAATCTCTTAGCTTTAAACACAACCACTTTTAAGCTAGATAACCTTACTTCAACACCCAACTTTTTCAACTATTTTTTGAGCATTTTTCTTAAATCACCACTTTTCTTTAATCACCACTTTTCTTTTCTTTTCTTTTTGTATTTTGGCATAAGACCATTCACCTCCTTTTTCATTTTTTTTTCTTTTCCATAACCGCCAACTTATCTCCTTTAATGTACTTAGGTTATGGTAGTGATATTTTCTCATATTTCTATCCTTACTCCTTTTAAGTGCTTCTCAACAAATGTGTATAGCTAATTTCTTTTAAGAGGAAGATAAGGATAAAATATTTTCTTAGGCTCATAAAGGTGAGTAAGTGGGCAACTGAAAGAAACAAGGCTCAAATTCTTTTTCAAGAAAAAGGGTTCAAATAGGTGACTAGTGGTAAATATAGCAATTGTGGGTTTGACAGGCTCAAACGGTCCAAAAATGGCCTATATCATATCCTAAGTAATGTGCATTCTAGGAATTCACCTCAAGTGGTTATCAAGTAAGTTCTAGAGCTTGTCGAGACCGCAAAAATATTCACAAAGCAATCACACATAAAACTTCTCTAAATGTTTTAGACTAATCATACAATCTTACTACAAACTAGAGTCTCAAACCAAATGAAGATTGATACTTAAATTAATTTCAAACCGAAACAAGATTTAACTTCTTGTAAACGCTATATGCTATCTCAATTAGGCTCATATGATTGACATGTGAATTAACTCTAAGGCAAACACAAATCATGCTTAAAACAAAAGGTAAGGGAAGGTAACACCAAGAAATTTTAAAGAAAAATGTCTTCACCCCCAACTTAAAATTTGCATTGTCCTCAATGTTAAAGAGAAAGTAAAGAAAAACTCCCTTTGTAAGCACGGGTGCACAGGTGCTAAAAAATGTGTACCACCAGGGAATTGCATGCCATTCTTCTTGTTGAAATTCCAATCTACAACATAGAACAAGACAACAAAAAGAAAACAACTGTGGTGTACCCTTAAGATTTCCACCATATGTTAGGTTAGCACATAAAATGTAGAAAAATCACTAAAACGAGAAAAAGAAAATAATGAAAGATAATCTGAGGAAAAGGGAAAATAAGAGATAGAACCCAAAATTATTCCTCTAAATTCTCATCATCATCTGCATTCCCTTAACTCTCTTCACCTTCCTCGGGAGGTGGATCAAAAGATGAACCCGGATAGGTTGGTATGGTAGGAAAATGACCCATATTACAACCAGTAGCGGAGGTAAGGTGTTGGTACATCTGACCAAAGGAGGAGTTGACCTCCGCTTGATAATCGGCTTGCCGAGCCAAGAATCGGTCTTGACGAACCAAGAATCGGTCTTGATGATCTAACCTATCAAATAACAGTTTCTAGTGCTCGTCAAAACGACTCTCTAAACGCTCAAGGCACTCTACAACAGTGAAATTTCTAGAGGGAGTAGGAGGGGCAGTAATCATTGCCTACTCTCCCAGGATTGGTGGCCTTGAGGTTCTAATTAGAGTGAGCAGGCCATCATTGATGGGTTTCTTGGGTGGGTGGTGTTCCTCAATACTACTGTAAGGGACATCAGCTTGGATGCATAGTTGGGTGATCAAAGAAGGAAAGTATAATCCAAGCTTATGTCGCACAGTGTGTAAGATAGAATTGGATATTACTGCGCCCACATCTATGGTCATACCCATCAAAATGGCATATATCAAAACAGCTCTCTCAACAGTCAGGTCACTATAATGTAAAGCAAGCATTAATTTATGACATACAAAGTATTGCAAAGCCTGAGCATTGACATTCAAAGATGCACCGGGTAAGGTTTTATGTGTATTACCCGTCATTTTCCAAGTTGTGCCCGGAATACAGTGAGTATGGCAAATCTCATCATAATCAATATTAGATACATATGCAAGATACTCACTGTGTTCTATGTCGGGTAACCTATAGAACCTATTAATGGATGAGCAGCTAAAAGAGATTGTTTTTCCTCTCACTAAGACCTTACCATTCCTATGTTCGTCGGCATTGGCATAGAATTCGTGAACTATATTTGGGAGAGAATTAGATGGTTATCTTGAAAAGGCACCCCAATTTCTATCAATAATCATTTGAAATAAGAATGGGCTTCCCCTCTCATTGATATTGAATCCTCTCTCAAGAATGATTTTCCTAGTATTTATAAGCTATTATATCTCTCACTAGCCTCAAAACTAACAAACTTGTTCTCATCATATTCTTGAGGTTGTTTCCCTCTTAGTCTCTTGGATTTGGGTGCCATGTGAATCAAGTGTATAGAATAATAATATAAAGGTAAAATCAACCACCCAAATAGCACAATTGAACAAGAAGGGAAGAATTTATGCTTACTAGATACTCAAAATTGGAGAGAAGAAAACTAACCACCAACTTGAAGTTTGCTTCATGAACACCAAAAGCTTCTTTGAACCAAGTAGGTCGGAGAAATTTTCAACAAAAGTTGCAAGATTAGTGCAAAATTCTATAAGATATGGAGGTAGAATAAAGAAATTTTGAGGAAAAATGATGAGGGAGGTTAGGGTTTGGAGAGAGGAAGAGAAAAGGGGGAAAAAGGCTGCTGGGTTCGTGTGATGATATGAGGAAGAGAGAGTGAAAAAGGGTTTTAAGTGTGTGTGCAGGTGGCAAATCAGGGCAAGCCGCGGCTTGGGCTGTGGGAGGCGTTCAGTGGGGCGCGGCGCGACCTGATCCAAAAAAAAATTGTTGTTTGTTTGCCAAAGAGAAAAAGAAAAAAAAAATAATAATAATATATATATAAAAAATCAGATTAAATTAAATTAAAAACTAAAAATTAAAAATAAACTCACAAAAGAAAAGAAAAGTAAAAATAAAAAAAACATACCTTTGTTGTGTGGTCAAGGTGAATAGACCGGATCCATAAGTGGAATGTCTTCCACTTCTGGATCTTGTCTATCGATTAAGATCTTAAGTCGTTGACCATTCACTTTAAAAATCCGACCGTTCTTAGTGTCCTCAATTTCCACTGCCCCATTTTCAAAAACATTTTTTACTATAAAAGGCCCGGTCCATCTTGACCGAAGTTTTCCAGGATGCTTATGAAGTCTATAGTTGTATAAGAACACTCGATCATTAGATCTAAATGTTTTCCTCAAAATATTTTTATGATGGAATGATTTCATCTTGGTCTTATAGATTCTAGAGTTCTCATAAGCATCGTTTCTTAATTCCTATAACTCGGTTAGTTGATACTTTCTAAGCTTACCTGCCTCTCCTATGTCAAAATTAAAAGACTTGATGGCCCAATAAGCTCTATGCTTGAGCTCTATAGGTAAGTGGCAAGGATTTCCAAAAACAAACCGATAAGGTAACATACCTAAGGGAGTTTTAAAAGCTGTACGGTAAGCCCAAAGCGCATCAACTAGTCTCAAAGACCAATCCTTGCGATCCAGGTTAACCATTTTTTCTAAAATTTGTTTAATTTCCCTATTAGCAAGCTCTACTTGTCCACTAGTCTGAGGATGATAGGTAGTAGAGATTTTATGTAATACCCCATATTTTTTCATCAATGCTTCAAAAGAACGGTTGCAAAAATGTGTACCTCGATCACTAATTATAGCACGTGGTGTACCAAATCGAGATAACACATTTTCTTTAAGGAATTTAATCACCGTTCTATTATCATTTCTTCGGCAGGCTGCTGCCTCTACCCACTTAGATACATAGTCTATTTCCACAATGATATATTGGTATCTAAAAGAAGGAGGAAAGGGTCCCATGAAATCGATGCCCCAACAATCAAAGATTTCAATTACTAAAATAGGGTTTAGGGGCATCATATTTCGGTGAGACACAACTCCTAACTTTTGACACCTTTCACATTAGTGACAATAGATGTTTGCATCTTTAAATAAGGTAAGCCAATAAAATCCACACTATAAAATTTTTGCAGCAGTTTTTTTCATCGAAAAGTGACCTCCACAGGCTTGGGAGTGACAAAATTCTAAGACACTTGTAATCTCTTCATTAGGGATGCAACACCTTAGAATTTAGTCAGGGCAGTACTTGAAAAGATAAGGGTCATCCCAATAGAAATTACATACCTCATATAAAAATTTCCTTTTGTCTTGAGCACTCCAATCCATTGGTATCTCACCTGTAGCCAAATAATTCACGATGTGAGCAAACCATGGTAAAGAAGTAACGAAGAGTAAATGCTGATCGGGAAAGTCATCTTTGATTGGCATGTCATCACAAGCATCCTTAAAAGTGAGCCTCGCTAGATGGTCAGCTACTACGTTCTCCACTCCTTTCTTATCCTTGATGGTGATATCAAATTCTTGCAAGAGGAGGATCCATCGGATTAGTCGTGCCTTAGCATCCTTCTTTGTAAGAAGATACTTGAGGGCTGCATGATCTATAAAAATAAGAATAGGAGAACCAATCAAATAAGCACAAAATTTATCTAAAGCAAATACTATAGCTAGCAATTCTTTTTCAGTTGTAGAGTAATTCATTTGAGCACTATTTAAAGTCTTACTAGCATAGTAAATGATAAAAGGTTTACCTTTCCTTTGCTGTCCAAGAACAGCACCGACAGTGTAGTCACTAGCATCACACATGATTTCAAAAGGCAAAGTCCAATCTGGTGACTGCATTATAGGTGCAGAAGTAAGCTTGCCGATCAGCATTTGGAATGCTTCTTGACAAGCTTCTGTCCACTCAAAGGAGGTGTCTTTAACTAGAAGGGCACATAGTGGCCTAGATATGTTCGAAAATTTTTGTATGAACCTCCTATAAAAACCAGCATGACCAAGGAAAGATCTCACATCCTTTATTATATTAGGGGTAGGTAGTTTAGAGATTAATTCAATCTTAGATTGATCAACCTCTATCCCTTTAGAAGAGACAATATGCCCTAAGACAATATCGGATGGTATCATGAAATGGCATTTTTCCCAATTGAGGACCAATTCTTTTTCCTCACAGCGAATTAATACTCTTTCTAAATTCATTAAACATGTTTCATGAAGAACCAAAAACAGTTAGGTCATCCATAAAAACCTCCATGCAATTTTCAACCATGTCACTAAAAATACTCATCATGCAGCACTGAAAAGTAGCAGGGGCATTACATAATCCAAATGGCATTCTACGAAAAGCATAAGTGCCAAAGGGACAAGTAAAGGTCTTTTCTTGGTATTCTAATGCAATTTCTATTTGATAATAACCATCTAGAAAACAGTAAAAGGGATGACCAGCTACACACTCAAGAATTTGATCAATAAAAGGGAGTGAGAAGTGGTCTTTCCAGGTGGCAGCATTTAATTTTTTGTAATCAATGCACATACGCTACCCAGTCACGAGTTTGGTAGGGACTAGCTCTCCTAGGTCATTCTTTACCACCGTGACTCTGGACTTTTTAGGAACGACTTGCGTAGGGCTTACCCACTTACTATAAGCTATGGGATATATAATACTCGCATCTAACAGTTTCAGCACTTCATTTTTCACTACTTCTTTCATAGTGGGGTTAAGCCTACGTTTAGGGTCTCTATGAGGACTAGTTCCTTCATCCAAATTTATTTTATGGGAGCAGATCAGGGGACTAATTCCCTTTAAATCAGCCATGCTCCATCCTAAGGCTGATTTGTGTGCATTTAAAATTTGAATTAATCTCTTACCTTGGGTTTTAAATAATTCAGAAGAAACAATAATAGGAAAGGTATCACCTAGACCGAGAAAGGCATGTTTTAGACCCTTAGGTAGTAGCTTCAATTCGACTTTAGGAGCTTCCACACTTGAGGGGACTTGTGTCTTGCTTCTTTCGAGCAGCTCCTCAAACCTTTGTTGCAATGCCTGAGTGCTATAATCTTGAGATTTGTCAAAAATAGCACAGATATCAATTATATCAGTTTTATCATCAAATAAATCTATCTCAGAATTAACAAGAAAATTTTCAAGAGGATAATAATCATGAGTTAAGGAAACTCCCTCATTGATGAGTGACTCGATCATGTAAAGCTGGTGGTTTCTGTCCTCATCTTCAGGCTATTTTGCAACATTGAAAATATTTACTTCAAGGGTCATGTTGCCAGAGAACAGCTTCATAAGTCCATTCCTACAATTTATTAGAGTATTCGCAGTAGTAAGAAAAGGTTTACCCAAAATCAAAGGGATTTTAGAGTTAGTGTCAACAGCAGAAGTGATATGAAGAATTAAGAAATCAATAGGATAGTAAAATTTATCAATTTGAATCAAAACATCCTCTACCACACCTTGGGGTACTTTGACTGAATGGTCGGCCAATTTTTGTACCACGACAGTTGGTTTGATTTCTCCTAACCCCAGCTGTAAGTAAATGGAGAATGGCATTAGGTTTACACTAGCTCCTAAGTCTAGCAAGGCTTGTCCAACCTCATGATTTTCAATGCTGCAAGCAATGGTAGGACAACCCGGATCTTTGTATTTTGAGGGAATTCTTTTCTCAATTAACGCACTAACTTGCTCAGTTAGGAATGTTGTTTTCTTGACATGGTGTTTCTTCTTAATTGTGCATAAATCCTTAAGAACTTTAGCATAGGTAGGGACTTGTTTAATCACATGCAAAAGAGGAAGATTAAGTTTTACTTGCTTTAAGTTCTCAAGGATTTCATTATTTATTTCCAGATTTTTTTTGTTAGATTTTAAGGCCTGGGGGAATGGTGCCTTAATATGGCTTTTGGTCACTTCAGAGTCTTTGGGCAGCTCGGTATTACTACTAGCTTGCCTCTTTTCAACATCCTCGGATTTATTCATTGGTGGGATGTGTAGTGACTTACCACTTCGGGTCATAATGGCATTTACATCTTTCAAATTTTCTTGTGCCATATGTTGACCATGAGGTATGGACTGAGCTTGGGAAGGGAACTTACCTCTCTCAGTCACACTCAAGGAGTCCATTAATTTAGACACTTGGCTCCTTATTTCTTTGTTTTCCTCAACTACCTGTGTAATTAAAGCCTCAAACCTCTGGTTTGTTTTACCTTGTGCTTCTATAAAAGCATGTAAAGTGTCTTCTAAAGAGTTCCTAGGGGATGAGGGTGCATGATAAGGTGCAGGTTATGCATGCTGCTGATTTTCAGACTTCCAGTTAAAGTTGGGGTGATTTCGCCACCCCGAATTGTAAGTGTTAGAGAAGGGTGCTAGAGGCTTCTTGTACATTCCTAAGGCATTACATTGTTCCTCATATAGCTCTCTCATGTCAACAAATGTGGGGCAATCTTGGGCAGAATGATCAACCCCGCCACACACAAAACATGGTTCTAAAGGTTCGGCTTGATTAACCATGTGTGTTGGTTTTTTAGTTTTTAATGCTTCTAACTCCCTAGTAAGCATCTCGACCTTGGCCTTAAGGTTATCCTCTTCCCTAAGATGGTAGATTCCTCCACCACTAGGGTTTCTTATAGGTCGTGACCTATTTGTGCTTTCAGTAGCACTAGGTCCAGTCCATGTGTGAGCTTTTTCAGCAAGCTCATTGAGGTACTCAATAGCCTCATCAGGGTCTTTTTGCAGAAACTCACCATTACACATCATCTCTACAAATTGGCGGTCTCTATAGGTAAGACCTTCATAGAAATAGCTCACTAAACACCAATTTTCATACCCATGATGTTGACACATACTTAACAGCTCTTTAAATTTCTCCCAAGACTGACACAAAGTCTCGTTTTCCTTTTATGCAAAGGTGGAGATTTGTCTTTTCAATGCATTAGTCTGATGTTGAGGGAAGTACTTGTTAAAAAAGACTTGGGTCATCTCATTCCATGACCTAATTGATAGTGGTCTCAGCGAGTATAACCAACTCTTAGCTTTATCCTTCAAAGAAAAAGGAAAAAACTTGAGTCTCATGATATCATCCGTTGCATCTTGACAATGAAAAGTCGCAACTACTTCCTCAAATTCTCTAATGTGCACATATAGGTTTTCGTTTTCTAAACCATGAAAAGTAGGGAGTAATTGTATCATCCCTGTTTTAAAGTCTTGATGGCGAGTGTTGGCTGGAAATATAATGCATGATGGTGTGGTTGTTCGGCTAGGATGTAGGTAATCTTTAAGTGTCCTAGCAATATTTTCATTAGGGTTTTCAGCCATGTTATCAAAATTTTCTAAATTTTCGGGTGGGTGTACACTAGGGTTTGATCTAGGCGAGGTTTCACTAACGGATGTGGAAGGGAAAGGTATTTCTATTTCAGGTCCTTTAATGAATCTCCCTCGTGAATCTCGTGGTCTAAGCATACACCAAAGGAATTAGAGAGTAAATAAATAAAACAGAAAAAGAAAATTAGAAAACTTAAAGAAAAGAACAATAGTACTGTCTTGTCTTAAAGTTGACAAACTTCCTTATATGTAAGCGTGTCTCCTCGGCAACAGCACCAAAACTTGATTATGCCCAAAATAGTAATGCGGTAGTTGTAGCACGGCTTTGGGATGTCGATTCAACAGGGAGACAAGTTAACTATATAGAAAGATGTAAACTTTAATATGAGACGATATAATCAGAGTAAGTAGAGAATCTGAAATTGATGATGAAGTAATTGTGTAGTTTGTAAAATATAATAGAGGGACAACAAGGATCCGGGAATCCTCCCTAGGTTCGTTGCCCTAATCTTAACTTGATTCAGTTGTTTTTATCTCGATTGAATGTTTCACATCCCAAACATGCAATCGGCAAATATTCAATGAGAACATGTATAAACCCTAATTTGATTGTTATGAAATACTTTTTATTTTCAATTCATGCACACATGATCTATCCTATAGGTTTATCTAGAAACGACAATATATCTTTTATGACCATATTGCAGTAATGGACAAGCCTAAAGGATAAACCTACCAGACTCAATCATACCCAAACAATCTTGACATAAGGAAAGCATGACTAAATTTATATCAAGGAGAAAGATACAATCACCGGATTAGATGAAATCTTATAATTAGATTAAAAAGTAAATCATAACAATGTCTTAATGATAAAACACTATTACAACTGAATCAAATAAAGGAAAATAGAAACAACTACACTGAGGGATTCATCCCTTCACCTTGCTTGGAGATTAGTTAGCCATGGGGCTCATGGTTGAACACTTTGATGGAGGAGAAGTTGCTGCTTCCTTGAGTCTTCCAGCTTCATGAATGTCTAATGTCAAACCCTAAGTGATCTATTTATAATACAAGGGTCCAAGGGTGTTTTAAGGTTTTAAACAATCATTAAAGACCTAATTACATCATAACTCAGAGAACAAAGTTCGTGTGCGCGCCTAGGCTTGGATTTTCTCGCACCTAGGCTTGGTTTTAGGCCAGCTTTGTGAACTTGCTGGAAGGTGCGGTGTAACTCCATCCAGGGTGAACCTCAGCCCTTCAGGGCATACTATAGATTAATCCAGGGTGCACCTCATACCTCAGGGTGCGGTGCCCCTTGGTTCAAGGCGCACCCTGACCTGATGGCCTTCTTTGCTTGCTTTGGCCTCTGCTCTGAAGGGTGCGGCCCAGCTGGTTCTAGGGCGTGGTGCACATGCTTGGATCTCTTTGTTTAGCCTTTCAGAAAGCACTCGTTTGCTCTAGTATACATGGAATCTTTGTGCTTCATTCAACAATAGCTTTTCCATCTCTTTAAGACTCAAAATACCTGAAAATGCATCGAAACAAATTAGTGATCCAAAGATGATACTTTAGAGTTGTTAACATATAAAAGCGCAATTAAAATCTAGATCAACTCTAAAATGCTAACTATTAGGTACTATTAAGATGTATTTTATAGCTCTCATCAAAACCCTTAGCATTAATACTATGTGTCTAGATCTCAAGAATATAATTCTTATGGTGATATTAAAAACTCTTTTCTAATTCTCACCCTTCCTTGGCCAAAGAATTTCTTGAATTATATCTTAGTAGATCGCATAAGACATTCTTTTTTTTGATCTGTAAATAAAGCTTGTATTAAGTTGATCAAAAATGTACAAAATATACATTGGGAATACCCAAGGGATATACAATTGAGGCATATACAAGACAAACTAGAGGCTTACTCCAAAGCCAAAACAACTAAACATGAGAAACAATATACTCTGGGCATTCCCAGGGGCAAGCAAAGAAGCTAGCCTAACCAAAGATCATTTTAAGGGGAAAGCAGGAGCCTTGACAGTCTGCACTCACAAAAGGAACCAACCATCTAATAGATTACATGAACTCTGGGCATACCCAGGGGAGAAGCAAGGAGCAAAGCAGCTAACAAAAGCAAAAAGCCTAACAAGCACAGCCAGGGCATACCCTAGAAAAAATAGAGACATACACAGGGAGAAACCAAAGCTAGGAGCCCTACATGCAACCATACAAAAGAGAAAACTTGAAACATTGGACCTTACAATAGCAGCCTTAGCTTAGGGCAGGCAGCATAAACAATTCTATATATACCCAACTGAATCTTCTTCACTAAACTGGCAGGGGGGGCAGGAGTATTATCAAAAAGTTTGGCATTTCTAGCCAACCATAAATTATACACTATGTTTGCTAAGGCTGTCCTCTTGGGTATAGCTGAGGGGCCAGTACCTTTGACTTTGAGTGTCCACTTGATAGCACTCTCAATTGTTTCCATTTGCCTCCAACATCCGAGCCACCGCATAAGACATTCTTGCTTCTTACTTAGGAGTGATAGATCCCTTATTGTACACTCACATACCTCCATATAAAATGCATTATATCCAATTCATACCAATTAATGATCTATGAATAAAACCATATTAAATAGTATCAAAGTATAATAATTCATATAAAAAGGTAACCATGGTGCCTCAGGTCTAAGGATCACATGCACAATTGTAACATAAAAACTACCTACCAATAGGGAAGTAAAAATCCATTAGGTGTTCTTAAGTCGAGGGATGTTTAGTGAACTCATTCTCTAATAAGCACTTACATACTTATTTTAGTGTCTACCACTCAAGTGACATTGAGATCAGTCACTCTCCTAATTGAGAAAACATAGTATGTACTAGTCTAACCAGATTACTAATGTCCATTTAGTATCCTATGACCAAGAACATTTAAGAAAAAACTTTCGAGAAGACTAGGTCTTAAAATTATGATCTAATCATAATCCTATCTCCATTGTTCTTACTCTATAGACTTAATCATGACAATATAATTAAACAAATATTCATGATAAATAAACTTGCCGTTAATTATGATAATAATTCGGATAAGATTGTTTCACAAATAATATGGCATACTACTAACAGTGTGTCTATATCGAAAATGTGGCAATTGTTCTTCATTCAAACCAGAAGTTTTTTAGAAGCATTTTTTGTATAATGGATTTTATCCAGGTTACACCAAGTAGGTTTTTCATAGGAAAAGTCTCTTGTATCCACAACTCCCCATTAGGTTTAGAACCAACTAATGTGCCAATTGGCTTCATGGGATGAGATGAAATTTTAGGTTTGCTTCGAGATGCCTTCGAGGTTATTGGTAGAAACCAGAACAATGAAACATTAAGTGAGAAAATTTAAGTAGGATTTTTAAATGAGCATAGGAAAGAGTAATAGGTCCATAGGGCGGTTGTGATGAGCCTTTACATGTCAAACAATCAGTTCATTCTCTTATTGATGAGATGACTCGGTATCACAATTCGATGTAATATTATGATCATGAATTTTATTTAGGTTGTCAAAATTACATAAAATTATCTTTTTGCTATTCCTATTACACATCAAATGTTTGAATAGGTGGTTAGGTAAATCTCTTACTATGTTGCTCAAGTTTATCAACATGGCATTTCTGATGTGTAGTCCATTTCAATCAAATTATTATGAAGCCACGAAGATAATTAAATGATTGGGTCTAGGCTATTAGAAGATTCATGTTTGTCCTAATGACTACACATTGTATTGGGGTGAGAAGGTGAATCAATAATTTTTTTCATGTGTGTGGTATACCATGGTGGATTGAAAACAATGTTGATGAGGGGGATCCACTAAATAATAGGGATGCTCTATCTAAGAAGAAAAAACCAGCTAAAGTATTGCATTACTTTTCTCTAATATCAAAATTGAAGAGGATATATATATCATCTAAAACGACATCTTTCATGAGATGGCATGATAAGGAGTGAACAAATTATGGAATCTTGAGACACCTGGTGGATGGGTTAGCTTGGAAAAAAATTTGATGCTCTGTATCCATATTTTGCAGCAGATCCTCGTAATATTTGGCCCATTCTTTTGATCTCATATTACTTACCACCATGGCTTTACATGAAGCAAACCTCATTCATCCTTTCCATAGTCATTCCCAATGAAAAAGACCTCAATAATGATAATGATATATGTTGGAAATCACCTTGACAAGATGCCCAGGTGGTGATCTTCCAAACACCAAAGTCCAGAATGACTTGTAGAAATAATTTCAGCAATTAAACACAAGAACAAAAAATCAAAGAACGAAAGAAGACAAGCAATTTGTTTTTGAGATTCTGCAATGTGCCTACGTCCCCGTGAGTTCCTCCGAAATCTCTGCACTATCTCAAATGGTTCTTACAAGTTACAGCAATCCCCTTCAAGAAACCAAGTTTTTGAAGACACCAAGAAAAGAAGAAAGGAGATTACAATGCTCTCTCTCTATGCTACTCTCTTTTCTTTACAACCAGCCTCATTACAAAGAGTCCCTCTTGTGTTTATGTCTCTCACACAATTCTCTCTTATATTTACAATTGATCTCACAATATCACAACTTTCTCTTGTTCTATATGTGTATATTATATGTGTAGAATGAGGCTAAGGAACCCCTTTATAGTCATTCACTTCTTAGACATTTTTGTGAATCAATCTCCACCCTTTTGATCATGATCTCCTTTTAATCTTAGCCCTTCAACATCCTCCAAGTGGTGCTGTGCGTTTTGGTATTGCGCTCACACACTTTGGAGATCCTTTAAGCCTACTGCCTATGGGTACAGCAGTGTGCCTAGCGGTGCAGTGCTTAGCAAGGTGTGGTACGGTGCTGAGGCAGAATGTGCTTGTGTGCACATTGGGCGGTGCACCGCGGATGGTTGAGCGGTGCAGTGCTGGTTCTATCCCAACAGCACCCTTGCTGGATGGTGCACCACTGGTGGATGGCTGTTGCACCATTGGTGCAGTCCTAGAGCTTACCTTTTGGATGGTGCGACGCTGGAGAGGGGTTAGTGCACCGCTGGTGCACACTGATGCTACCCAGCAGTGCACACACTCCATCAGCTTGTGTGCATAAGTGCACACACCAGTGTGCCTAGCCTTCCCTTGCTCCAAATTGATGCACACATATGTGTGCAGCCTTCTGACTTACTGAACTTTAATCTTCCATGCTTGATTTAGATTTTAACCATCTTTGAACCATGGTTGGACCTGTGCAAACCTTAGATAAATGCCAACAATCTCTACCTTTGTCTAAGTGTTTAAACCTGAACCATTTTGCAGAAAGCTTCAGGATCCAAACTCATATTGAGTCATCAATTAACCAACTCCAATCCTAAATAGTCCAAGGTAATGATTTAACTTATTTAGAGGTAGAATTTTAGTACCCAAATCTGCAGGACTTTCCTCCGCGGTCTTTTTGTCAACGTGAATGCATCATTTTGACCATTTTTCGGAATGTAATGATACTGAACATCCATATGCTTCGTCCTCTCATGGAACATAAGATTCTTCCATAAGTACCATGCACTTTGGCTATCCAAAGATACCATCACTTGCTCTTTTAGGACCTCCCACTCGTCCAACAACCTTTTGTACCCTATAGCCTCCTTTATAGCTTCCGTAGCCGCTATACATTCTGCCCTAGTTGTTATGAGTGCTACCACCAGCTGCCATTGAGCCTTCAAATACCTCAGTAACCTCTTCATCCCAAGCCAATGCTTGTTTTCAAGATTACTCATAAATTTTCTGAGAACACCCAGGGGTGGCCAACCCGGGATGGGTCGTTATAATTTTGGTATCAGAATATTTGGTTTTATGATTCTGTAGACTGTATGAAAAGTAAAAAAATTGAAGATTAAAATAAATTATATTTTAATAGTTTGAGGATGACACATGGATATGCTAGAGCTAGAGTTAGAGTTGTTGATTTGAGAGGGCATGGTAGGTCCCCAGTATTTTGATAAGTTGAGGTTGAGTCTGAATCTGTGGTTCCTAGAAGGGAACATGTTGACAGTATAATTGATATTAGTAAAGGTATGAGAGAATTTGAAGTTGAAAGAGATGAGCTAAGATAAGCTCTTACACATGCTCTTGAGAAAATGAATGTAACAGATGATAGAGTTGATAGCTTATAGCATAAACTTGATGAACAGGCTAGGGCAGTGCCGGAGGTTGTTGTAAATCCAGTAATGGTAAACGCTCAAAAATAGAAAAGTGAGTTTATGTATGAGATGCAGATGGATAATTTTGTTAGATATATTAAGTCGAATGCCTTGTTGTTTAAAGGATCTATGAATCCTTTTAAGCCTGAGTTTTGGGTGAAACATGTATAGAGATTATTTGATATTTTATTAGTGACTAACAGGCAAAGGATCGTCTTTGCTATGTTCAAGTTAGAGAGAGAGGTCCTAGAATGGTGGGAGGATATTCTTCACAGAGTACATACACATATTTATAGACCCTTAACCTGGAATAGGGTTAAGGAAGTTTTTCTTGATAGATACTTTTCTTAGACCTTTAGAGCCCAACAAGTTAGAGATTTTATTTTTGAGACAAATGGGTTGACTGTGGCTCAGTAGGATAGCAAATTCGTGGTCTCGTCAATGGTTGTACCAAAAATGGTAGACCTAGAGGAGAAGAAGTGTAAGAGGTTTAAAGATGAACTATGTTTTAAGATTTGATCAAAACTATCTTACATGGGGCATATGAATTATGTCAGATTAGTGGATATAACACTTCATATTAAGAAGAATGTATTGGAAATTAGAGGTTGGAGGAATCAGAGGAAGAGGTCTAGATTTAAGGAACCTAGAGGTACTACCCGTATGAGTGTGCAAGGTGGGAGACCACCTAAAGGAGGTGTTCCTTATCACAGGGAACTGAAGTACAGAGTCAGAGGCAATCAGGATCTACTACTTCTGTAGCTCAAAATACTATTTATGGGACCCTTAGATTTGGGAGATAGGTTATGAGAACTGAGAGTCATGGTAGAGGAAGTAAGTATGCCACCAAGGGGAAGTGGTAATCTGATGTATGATTGAGAGACAAAAGTTTGTTATAGATATATTTAGATAAGATATTTATCCCAAAATTTAAAAAAAAATAATTGTATGTAGAGAAGGTGGACATATCGATGTTGGTTGATCTTGGTGCAACCCGTTCTTCTGCATCCAATATTCATATGAAGTCTATTAAAGTATGTATTAGTCCTTTGATGCATAATATTTTTGTTGAAGTTCCCACTAGAGATAGAGTGATAATCATAAATGTTTACAAGTGTGGTGTGATTCGTATCAGTGATAGAGAATCTGAAGTTGATTTATTATCTTTGAATATGATATAATTTCATTTAATTTTGAGAATGAATTGGTTGTCGACGTATTAAACTTAGGTTGATTGTTCCAGAAAGAAGGTAGTGTTCAAGATATGGACATGAGGAGTTTAACTTTCAGGGAGAACATAAGATACTCATGAACTATCTTATTTTGCTCTGACCACTAGGAGATGGTTGAAGAAGGGTTGTGAGGAGTATTTGGCATACCAAATGGATTCTTAAAAGGAAAATAAGAAGTTAGAGGAAATCTTAGTAGTGACAGATTTTTCTGATGAGTTATCTAGGTTGCCTCCCAGTAAGGAGATTAAATTTCTCTATTGATGTGATACCAGGTTCATCATATATATCTAAGATTAAATTCCTCTAACATATATATATACTTATATGTAAACGTTAATTTAACACTTACCAAATTTCGTTTAGTTTCCTTTAAATTACTCTATTTCTTTAAACACTTGGGGACCGAAAGAAAGATCAAAAGAGCAAAATTTTGAAGAGGTTTACGGAGGAATTTTGTAGAGAACTACGGGGAGCTCTAAGAAAAATACAAGGTAATATCATGATGTTTATTTTTAATTTTTTAGCATATGTGAAATTTCCCGAAATTCAAAGTGGTAATTTTGAAGGGCTGTAAATTATGGAAGAATTGAAGAAATAATTAGAATTTTTAATATAAATATTATGTCAGGTGTTGATGATTAGTATCTGCGGAAAATTGCTGAGAGGAACGGGAAAAGCAAGGAGGTGATCTACGGGTAGCTTTAAGTTCTATGTGGTGAGTTCGATTTACTTTAAGTAATCTAGATAAAAATGAAATATCTAGTGATAGTATTAAAATAAATTAATAGCATATGCTTTGGTGGTAGATGAAAAAATTGATCGATAGGTATAATAGGAATTTTGGACATATAGAAAATTATTAGGTGAGAAATAATATTTTTGGAATAACAAGTTGATTTAATAATAAAAGCGATAAGTGAAATTGTTGATGAGCTATGGTTGATGTTTTGATACAACTTATGAGATGATGAAATTCAGTGGATCTTGACAAGCTTTGATGGATGATTTGATGTGATTTAGGATGAGATGAATTTAGTTGAATTTTTTATATAATTTGAGAAAAATCAGGATAGTCAATATAAATTTTTGAATTCATATTTTTTTTTATATTATTGTTCATATGCATATTTCATATCATTGTTCGTATGCATATGCGTTAAATAAAAAAAAAGAATAGGGAGGAGGTCGGTCTAATTGAAAAACCGTGACAGCCTGTATATGCTGAAAATAAATACTGTGACAGCTGGTATATACTGGAAAGAAAAGAACCGGGAAGGGACCGTCTATGATAATAAAAACATGTTGACATGTGGGAAGACGTTCCCTAATAATAATTCATGCATTGCATTTGTTTTAAATATTAATTGCATTACTGAAATGTTGATGTGTTGTGTGTTATTGTGTAAATTTATTTATAGATGAACGAGTCTCACAGAGAGACGGTTATGGTGAGAAAGAAACCTAGAAGAATGATATGATAAGAACCATCTAAATGGTAGACTGTATGATGTGAACCTCATTACGAGGTAATTATGAGATAATCGATAGTCTTAAAGTGAACCAATAAATAAGAAGAAGAGATTGATAGAGAATAGATCTTATGACATGTGTAGTGATAGTGAAATGCTAGTATCAAGTTGTATGAGATATAAATGATTAAATATTGAAAAACTATTTATACAAATGAATACTTCTAGTAAATTCAATTCGCTGAGCTTATGAAGCTTATCCTTCATCGTACAATGATTTCAGGTAGCAGGGAGGACAAATAGTTTGGTTAGTTGAGGTTCAGACGAAATAATTATCGGTAAGGTACGTACGTGTCCACATCCTCAGACTAATGAGAAAATAAAATAAAAATTTATTTGTAAATATTCATGCATTTTACATTGTATACTATGTTTAAGTTAACATCAGATTGATGTATCTCCCCTGTTAAGGGTTGATGATTGATGTAAAAATTTATGTTAGTATTATTTTTATTGTTGCATATGTGTGTCGTGCTAGGATTTTCAAAATGTGATGACGCTGTCTTGGGGGTGGCTAACCCGAGATGGGTCGTTACACGGGGTCATACACATCCAACAACGTTCAATACCCTTACACCCATTATGGGAAGGGACTTACCACAATCTTACCACTCCCCCCTCTTATAATGTGCTAACTATATATATATATAGCGGGAAACGCATTTATGAAATGTTGAATATGCACTCAATCATTCATCAATCAACCACATCACAATCTCACAACAATACAATGAGCCAATCAAGTTCATTACAATCATACACATCACAAACCCTCAACACATCTACATCGAATCATTTCTAAACTTATATCTCAACATATATTTAAATTCTCAAATCAGCCAAATACTTCACAACTTTAATAATCTAATTTATCAAGAAGAAACACATCAAGATTCAATTACTCTTATTTCCTTATACTATAATTGTACACTTTGTATCTTTTTTAATTTTGTTAGTCATTCAATTAAGATACTCATAACATAATTTTTCTTCAAAGCACACACATATATTAGTACATATATAATTCTTTAAATCACACTTTATTTATGTTTCCAAAATTCTTCGTATTTACACACTTTTAACTCTTTGTTTATCATTGAATAGTTTATAATGCTTACTAAGAGTAAGGTGATACTCACCTTTTCGAACCAAGCCTAGTCATGAACCACTCCTTAGCTTCTAAATCGATCTCCATTTAATCCTAGCGTAACTTCAATTAAAAACCAATAACCAAAACATGAGTAATTAGACATATTCTACTCAAATCAAAGGTCCAAAACCTTAAATAAAATCATTAAGTTTCCCTCAAGGACTTAGTATTTAAGAAAAGTAAGAAATCAAAGAATAAAAACCTAAAATAGAGTTGCACAGTTGACTATGCAATCGGCACAATAGATTGTACTGAGGGATAAAGCCTAGAAAATGCACAAAAATCCACCTTTTTTCCGTTCCAAAACTTTTTGATCCTTCATTAAACACCCAGATCTTTTGAAATAAAATATCTTGAGAGTTAAAGATAAAAAATTTACATCACCCATAAGAAAAAATGAATTCAAAACTCTTCAAATCAAAAAATTTGATCAAAAACCCATTTTTCTCTTGAAACAACATTTATTCAAACTTTTCTTAATCATATCACCCAATTCTGTTGGGATTTGTCTAAGAACTAAAGAGAGAAACAATTCAGCATCAGGTCCAGGTTGTGCGCCGCGGCCTCCAGCAAGTGGAGGAAGTCCTCCTTCAGGTGTGCACCGTGGCATGGACCAGTCGCACTGTGGCCTCTAGCAAGGCAGCAAGTTTCCCCTCTTCTGAGCCTTAGCACGCCCTGTTCTGAGCCTCAGCACGAAGCACACTTGACACCAATTTTTCAGCACTTTGAGATGGTGCGTGGGACTTAGTTAAAACGCACAGGATTACTTAGACTCTTAGAGAGCCATAAGTCTTTAGTTCTTGAGATCTAAGAGTTGAGATTGATCTCAAAGATTAGATGAAGTAGTCATTGCTCTATATAAAGGGTCTTCTAACAACAAATGAAAAACATCATCATCATCTCAATACAAGGAGGTGAATGACATGGGAATGTGTGTGAAATAGAACATATGGTGTGTGAGAGTGCAAAAGACACTAAACACAAGAAGAGACTCATTCAAGAGAGGCTGGTTATTTAGAGAGAGAGTAGTATAAATTGGGGATTCAAGGGCTTTGTAGTTGGAATTTTCTTGGAGAAAATTCCAGGGAAACACTAGCTCTTATCACTTTTTTTTCTCTTCTTTTGTTCTTCAAGAACAAGAGGATTCTTGAAGAGGTGCTGCTGTAATTATAAGAACTCCATTGATTTAGTGTAGAGAGCTCGAAGGAGCTCACGAGGACGTAGACACATTGCCGAACCTCGATAACAATTGCTTGTGTTCTTTCTTTGATTGGTTTGATTCCTGTTTTGTTTTGGTTTTATTACAAGTAATTCTAGACTTGGGTGTTTAAAAAGATCACAACCTGGGATTCCGCAAGAAGGTGATTTTCCAACATTGGTATCAGAGCTTTGGACAGTGGGTACCAGAACTAAACAGGGGGTATCAGAGCAAATCTCCAGGAATCAAAGGTCAACTTTTTGGGTGATTCAAGAATGGAGTAGAGATCAAGATTTGATCGTGTTCTTGAGGTTCAAGAACGGTATTGAGATCAAGATTTGATAATGTTCTTGAGATTTAGAAGTTGGAAAGAAATTGTGGGTGCTGCATAAATCTTGGGATTTTCTCCGCAAGATGGGTTCAAACATCATTGTTGAGAAGTTTGATGGAAAGGGAGACTGGCCCTTTGGAAGCGGAAAATCAGAGTGGTTCTTATGCAACAAAAGGTGGACTTGGCGATTGGAGAATATGACACTTTTCCAGCAAGTATCACGGAGGTCCAACGGAATGAGATGAAGAAGATGGCATACAACACCATCTTTCTGTATATGTCAGATAGTGTGACCAGGGAGTGTGGAGACTCAGAAGATCCAACTGTCATTTGAAAGAAACTAGATGAGTTGTTTCTTACCAAGACTCTCCCTAATAAGATATATCTTCGTAAACGAATCTTTGCTTTGGATCCTGATAAAGAGTTGCAAGATAATCTTGATGCCAAGATGAGAGAAGCATCAAGTGGATAAGTGTTGTTCGTTAGAGGAAGGCCAACAACTCGGTATGGCAGCGACATACATTGCTACTACCTGGACAAACCACAATGTAGAGGACAAAGCCATGGGAGAGTGCACTCTAAACCGAGATTTGGAGGAAAGAGATGATTCTACTATCATGAGGAGGGTCATTTCAAGAATGATTGCAGGAAGATGATAAGAGATGAGGGAGGAAGCCATACCAAGAATAGAGAGGCTTCGGTTGCCAAGGAAGAACAACAAGATGATAATGTTCCTGTTGTGTGCTCAAATGTGGGCAAGAGGCAAGAAGGCAGTGAGAGATGGATCTTGGATTCCGGGTGCACCTATCATATGTGTCCTCACGAGGATTGGTTCAAAAATTTCAAGAAAACCGATGGGGGAAAGGTTTTCCTGAGGAATGATAGTTCTTACCAAGTAAGGGGCATGGGAGACATCCAGTTGAGGATGTTTGATGGAATGACGAGACTACTGAGAAATGTTAGATATCTTTCGGAGTTCAGAAGAAATTTGACCTCGTTGGGACAACTAGATTCCATGGGGTACACATACAAAGCAGAGGGAGGAAAGATCAAGGTAACCAAGGGATCTTTGATAAGCAGCAATGAAGGATGGTCTCTATGAGATGATCGGAGACACATATATCAAGGATCAAGCAGCAAGCTTGATGGCTGAGATGGATAAGGTAGCCCTTGGCACAATCACTTAGGACACATGAGCGAAAAGGGCCTGTAAGTTCTTAGCAAGAATGGTTTACTTGATGGTGACAAGGTAGAGAAACTCAATTTCTGCAAGAGTTGTGTTCTTAAGAAGTAACATCGGGTTAGCTTCAACATCGGAGTGCACAAGTCTAAGGGCATTCTTGACTACATTCAAGCTTATCTTTGGGGACCAACAAGAACACCAACACAAGGAGGTAATCTTTACTTTCGGTCTTTAATTTCTGATTATTCAAGAAAGGTTTGGGTTTATTTCCTTAAAAATAAATCAGATGCTTTGAATAAGTTTATAATTTGGAAAAAGCTGGAAGAAACTCAAACGGGCAAGGTAGTTAAGGTGTTAAGAACCAATAATGGCTTATAATTTTTTAATAAGGAACTTAATCAACTCTGTAAGTTAAATGGGATTCTAAGACATAGAATGGTTGTGAAAACCCCTCAGCAAAATGAAGTTGCTGAGAGGATGAATAAGACCCTTATGGAAAAGGTTAGGTTTATGTTAATTGGTTCCGGATTACCCAAATGTTTTTGGGGGGAAGTGGTGTCTACTACTGCGTATTGGGTTAATAGATCGCCCTCTAGAGCTTTAGAGCTCAAGACTCCCGAGGAGATGTGGAGTGGGAAACCCCCTGAGTTGAACAACCTTAGAACTTTTGGGTGTGCTACGTATACACATCAAAATAATGATAAACTTAGCCCAAGGTCTAGAAAATGTGTGTTTCTAGGATATGGGGAAAGGGCTAAGGGGTATAGGTTGTGGTCCTTAGAGTAAAAAAGATTTAAACTGATAATAAGTAGGGATGTCAATTTTAATGAGCATTTATTTCCCTATTTAGAGAAAACTAAACCTGCAGGGGATAGTGAGCAAACCAGTTCGGTATTTGTGGAGCATAGCATCAAGGGAAATTCAGTTCAGGTAAAGCAAGGAAGGCAAGAGGGTTTGGACCAGGTAGAGCCCATTGATGAAGGCCAAGCTCAGGACACTCACGAGGAGGCTGAACTAGAAGGGGATGATGTAGAAATTCAGAATGACTATCAGCTCATGAGGGACCGGGAAAGAAGGCTGGTCAGGCCACCTTTGAGATATGGTTTGCGGCTATGAATACAACAGCTCCTTAGACAGAAGGAGGGATAAGTGAACCAGAAACTTACATTGATGCCATTGGATGTAAGGATTCATCAAGATGCAAGCTAGCTATAGAGGAAGAAATGCATTCTTTGAGGAAGAACAACTCTTGGGAATTGGTGCACATTCTAGGAAAACAGAGAGTTGTGGATTGTAAGTGGACTTACAAGATCAAAGAAGGGAACCCTCCAGAGGATGAAGTTCGATATAAGGCTAGGTTGGTGGCGAAGGGGTTCACACAAAGAAGGGGCATAGATTTCACAGAAACCTTCTCACCTGGACACAAGGTGGAGGAAGTGGTGATTATCCTCATCTATGTCGATGATATGATGTTAGTTCATAACAGCAAGGAGAGGATAGAAAGGTTGAAATCTCAACTCAGTGAGGAGTTCAAGAGGAAGGATCTTGACCTTGCACAAAAGATCCTTGGGATGAGAAGAATTTGAGAAAGGGAGAGAAACGGGTTAAAGGTTTCTCAGTCTTTCGACATAGAAAAGGTGTTGTACAAGTTTTCTATGGAAGATAGCAAACCAGTGAAGGTTCCCCTTGCTGGTAATTTCAAGTTCTCCAATGATCAATGTCCGAGATCGGAGGCAGAGAAGAAGGAAATAGAGAATGTCCCTTACTCTAGTGCGGTTGGATCAGTTATGTTCACCATGGTAAGCACTAGACCCGACATTGCTCATGCAATTAGTGTTCTTAGCAGATTTATGAGTAATCCTGGAAAGAAGCATTAGCTTGGTATGAAGTGGTTGCTGAGGTACTTGAAAGAAAGCCCAGATGTGGGGTTGGTTTATAAGAAGAGAGGTACGTCCATCTGTCTTAAGGGTTATGCTGATTCAGACTATGGAGCAGACTGGGATAAAAAAAGATTGATTACCTCCTACTTCTTCAACTTAAACGGATGTTGTATAAGTTGGAAGGCTAAGTTACAGTCGGTGGTAGCACTCTCAACAACCAAGGCTGAGTATATAGCGGCTACGGAAGCCATAAAGGAGGCTATGTGGTGCAAAGGGTTGTTGGAAGAGTTGAAGGTCCTGAAAGAGCAGGTGGTGGTGTATTCGGATAGCCAAAGTGCATTGCACTTGTGTAAGAATCCGGTGTTCCATGAGAGGACAAAGCATATGGATATTCGATATCATTTCATTTGGGAAAATGTTGCGAAAGGATGCATTCATATAGACAAAGTCCCAACGGAAAAAAATCTTGCAGATTTAGGCACCAAAGTTCTACCTCTAAGTAAGTTCAATCATTACCTTGGACTTCTTAGGATTGGAGTCGGTTGATATGGTGACTCATGTTGAGTTTGGATCCTGAGTTCTCTACACTATGGGTTCGGTTTTAGTTACTTAGACAAAGGTAGAGATTGTTAGGATTTATCTAAGAACTAAAAAGAGAAAAAATTCAGCATCAGGTCCAGGTTGTACGCCGCGGTAGAGGTTGTGCACCGTGGCCTCCAGCAAGTGGAGGAAGTCCTCCTTTAGGTACATGCCATGGCATGGACTAGCCACACTGCGACATCTAGAAAGGCAACAAGTTTCCCCTCTTCTGAGCCTCAGCACGCCTTGTTTTGAGCCTCAGCACGAAGCACACCTGACACCAATTTTTTAGCACTTTGAGATAGTGTGTGGGACTTGGTTAAAACGTACAGGATTAATTAGACTCTTAGAAAGCCATGGGTATTTGGTTCTTGAGATCTAATGGTTGAGATTGATCTCAAAGATTGGATGAGGTAGTCATTGCTCTATATAAAGGATCTTCTAACAACAAGTGAAAACATCATCATCATCATCTCAATACAAGGAGGTGAATGAAATGTGAATGTGTGTGAAATAGAAGACATGTTGTGTGAGAGTGCAAAGATACTAAACACAAGAAGAGACTCATTCAAGAAAGGCTGGTTGTTTAGAGAGATAGTAGTATAGATTGGGGATTCAAGGGCTTTATAGTTGGAATTTTCTTGGGGAAAATTCCAGGGAAACACTAGCTTTTATCACTTTCTTTTTCTCTTCTGTTGTTCTTCAAGAACAAGAGGATTCTTGAAGAGGTGTTGCTGTAATTGTAAGAACTCCATTGATTTAGTGCAGAGAGGTCGGAGGAGCTCACGGGGACGTAGGCACATTGCCGAACCTCGATAACAATTGCTTGTGTTCTTTCTTTGATATGTTTGATTCCTGTTTTGTTTCGGTTTTATTACAAGTCATTCTAGACTTGGGTGTTTGGAAAGATCACAACCTGGGATTCCATAAGAAGGTGATTTTCCAACAAATTCAAATCACAAAAACTCTAATCTCTAGCTTAATAAGCATGCTTGATAAATTAGAGATAAATAAAGACAAAAATTTACCTTGATTTTGCTTAAAATCTTCCTCTATTTTCCTTATCTTTTTCTCTCCCTCTTTTCTTTTTTTTCTTTCTCTTCTTCTCCTTCTCTCCCTCTATCTTCCTCAGTCTCTCTAGACTATTCTAAAGAAAAATATGATTTTCTTCCCTTTTATGTAGCCAAACTCTCCCTTAATTGCACATACTTTCACTTATTGCTTCATCCACATTTGGATATGGCTTGTTCTTGGGTAGATAGTTGTTTGGTCCCACATAGTTTGCTTGCTTTGGATCTACAGATGAATACAAAGAGCAAGTTTCTAAAGTGTGATCAAAATTAGAACATATAGCACATACCTAGAGTGGTGTAGCTGGTGGACTAAGTGAGGCGTTCTGAGCAGTCATGGCTTTAACAAGTAAATCTAGTTTCCTCTCCACAGCAGCTATCTGATTAGAAGATCCACCATTTAGAGTCACCTCATACATACCTTTGCTCTTAACTCCTTGTCTACCTCTAAAGGAGAATTGATGAGAGTCATAAAATGCATCTTAATAGTACTTATTTGTTAGCATTGTAGGGTTGATCTAGGGTTGAATTACATATTTATACCTTAACAATTCTAAAGTGTCATTCTTGGATCATTGATCTATTTCGGTGCATTTTTAGGTGTTTTGGGTTCAAAGGAGATGAAAAAGCTATCGTTACTTAAAGCACGATGATTCGAGGCATACCGGAATGAAGGCATGATTGCGGAAGTACAAAACGAGGAGAACCAAGGCTGTGCACCACGGCCAAGAAAGGCTGAGCCGCGGCCTCTAAAACCAAGTCCAAAAGAGCCAAGAAGACACCAGTGTGTGCCACGGCCTGGACCAGTCTGAGCCATGGCCTCCAGAAGCATCCCAAAAGGCTGAGCTACGGTATAGATTAGTGTGAGCTGCGGCGCGAGCGCGATACTTTGTTTCCGAGTCATGACCTAATTAGGGTTTTAATGATGGTTTAGACCCGAAAATACCCTTAAATCTTTTATATTATGAATAAATCACTTAGGGTTTGATAAGGGAGGCCAAAAAACTCAAGAAAACTGTTACATTCTTCTCCATTACGATGTTCAAGCATGAGCCCCATGGCTAACTAATCTCCAAGCAAGGCAAAGGGATGAATCCCCAAGTGTAGTTGTTCTTATTTCCATTCTTGGTTTAGTTGTAAGGATTTATTGTTAAACATTGTTATGATTTACTCTTTGATTAAACAAGAAGAATTTAGGTTCATGTGACAGCTGCAATTTATGTTCCTCTTCTCTAAGAATTTCTTTTAATCCGGTGATTGCATCCTTCTCCTCCATATAAGTCTAGTCAAGCTCTTCTTATGTCAAGTTGTTTGGATGTGATTGATTCCGGTAGATTTGATTATGCCCAAAACATAACACAGTAGTTGTAGCACAGCTTTGGGGTGTTGATTCCACAGGAAAACAAGTTAACTACAAAAGAATGTGTGAATCATAACACAAACGATAAAGATTTAAGTGAGAAAGTATTAACTATTGATAATGGAGTAATTGTGTAAAATAGACTGCAAAATATAATAAAGGAACAACAAGGTTCCGGGAATCCTCCCTAGGTTCGTTGCCCTAATCCTAACTTGATTCAGTTGTTTTTATCTCAATTGCAAGTTTCACATCCCAAACAAGCAATCGGAAGATATTCAATTCGAGCACGTATAAAAACCCTAATGTAATTGTTATGAAATACTCTACTTTTGCTTGACGCACACATGAACTATCCTATAGGTTTATCAAGAAATGACAATATATCTTTTATGACAATATTGCAGTAATGGGGCTCATAGTTGAACACTTTGATGGAGGAGAATTAGTCGCTTCCTTGAGTTTCCCAGGTTTTATGAATGTCCTTTATCAAACCCTAAGTGGGCTATTTATAATACAAGAGGTCAAAGGTGTTTTTAGGGTCTAAACAATCATTAAAAAACCCAATTAAGTTGTAACTCGGAGAGATAACATCGTGTGCGTGCTGCGGTGCTCCTTCATCAGTGCTGCGGTGCTGGCTTCTGGTTTGGTTGTGGTGCTTCTGGGCACCGCGGTGCTAGCTAAGGGGCACCACGGTGCACACTGATGGTTTGATTTTTTCTTCACGTTTGCTTCTCCGCAACCACTCTGACACTCCGTTATGCATGGAATCTTGGCGCTTTAAGCAACAATCACTTTTTCTTCTCTTTTGGACTCAAAGTACCTGAAAATGCACTGAAATAAGTCAGTGATCCAATAATATCACTTTAGAGTTATTAACATATAAAAGTGCAATAAAGACCGAGATCAATCCTAAAATGCTAATAATTAAACACTGTTGAGATGCATTTTATGGCTCTCATCACAACCCCAAACTAGTTTAT
Organism: Bretschneidera sinensis; assembly: GCA_023935145.1. Lineage (NCBI taxonomy): Eukaryota > Viridiplantae > Streptophyta > Magnoliopsida > Brassicales > Akaniaceae > Bretschneidera > Bretschneidera sinensis. The sequence goes on along the minus strand of CM043698.1, from coordinate 100,900,137 downwards.
TGCTAGTCCCTAGCAATTCAAGCGAAAACAAAAGATGAATTCTACGGTAGGAATCAAAACAAAGTAAAGCAATGTTAGTGTTAAACCAAGAGTAATTCACTTTTGTCTCAAAAATCGCACATAACACACGGCACATAGAATCATTAAATTTCACCCAAGTCCAAAAGTAATCTAAACATCAATCTTGAGATCATTATTGACTCTTTACATCCATCTTACCACAATCCATTAATCCAAACATTCGGATGATTTTATGCATAACATTCGTGAGTACAGGTCTTGGCCTCTAAAACATGATAAATTGCGTGACATTAATCACAAAAACAAGCTCCATAGGCTTACATTTAAAACCTCTCTCCACTATTATAGAAAAAATCACATTACATTGGATCAATAGGTCTTTAATAAGCTTGTAACGTTAGGCTAAGGTGAAGGTTAAGATAAAACAAGAAAGATTTAACAAGTAAAAGAACTCAATCTCTTAGTTTTAAACACAACCACTTTAAGCACTAGATAACATTACTTTAACACCCAACTCTTTCAAACATTTTCATAAGAGCTTTTCTTTCAATAAGTCACCACTTTTCTTCTCTCTTCTTCTTTCTTTGCCATATTTCATTCTTTTTCTTTTGTATTTTTGGCATAAGATCATTTACCTCCTTTTTCATTCTTTTATTTTCTTTTCTTTTCCACAACCCTCAACTTATCTCCTTTAATGTACTTGGGTTATGGTAGTAATATACTTTTGCATATTTCCATCCTTACTCCTCTTGAGTGCTTTCTCAACAAACTAAGTTTTTTTAAAAGAAGGGTAAGGATAAAATATTTTTAGGCTCATAAGGGTAAGTAAATGGGTTTTCAAAAGAAACAAAGCTCAAAATTCTTTTTCAAGAAAAAGGCTCAAACAGGTAACTAGTGATAGATATAGCAACGATAAGTTTGAAAGGCTCAAACGGTCCAAAAATGGCCTATATCATATCCTAAGTAATGTGCATTCTAGGAATTCGTCTCAAGTGGTTATCAAGTAAGTTCTAGAGCTTGTCGAGACTGCAAAAGTATTCACAAAGCAATCACACATAAAACTTCTCTAAATGTTTAGACTAATCATACAATCTTACCACAAACTAGAATCTCAAACCAAATCAAGATTGACACTTAAATTATTCTCAAACCGAAACAAAATTTAAGATCTTCTAAACGTTGTATGTTATCTCAATTAAGCTTATATCATTGACATGTGAATTACATCCAAGGCAAACATAAAGCATGCTTAAAACAAAAGGTAAGGGAAGGTAACACCAAGCAATTTTAATGAAAAAGAAATACGTTTCCTCTACCCCCAACTTAAAAATTGCATTGTCCTCAATGGTAAAGAGAAAGAAAAGGAAACTCTCTTTGTAAGCACGAGTGCACAGGTGCTAAAGATTGTGCACCACCAGGTGAATTGCATGTCATTCTTCTTGCTGAAATTCCGATCTACAACATAGAACAAGACAAAAAAAAAAAAAAAGTAACTACAGTGTACCTTTAAGATTCCCACCATATGTTAGGTTAGCACATAAAATGGAGAAAAATAACTAAAATGAAAAAAAAGTAAAAAAAATAAAACAATGAAAGGGAAAATAAGAGATCGAAACCAAAACTAATCCTCTAAGTCCTCATCATCTTCTTCATTCCCTTCATTCTCTTCACCTTCCTCGGAAGGTGGATCAAAAGATGAACATGGATAGGGTGACATAGTAGGAAAATGATCCATGTTACAACTAGTAGCCGAGGCAAGGTGTTCATACATCTAACCAAAGGAAGAGCAGACCCCCGCTTGATAATCGGCTTGCCAAGCCAAGAATTGGTCTTGCCTAGCCAAGATTCGGTCTTGACGATCTATCTTATCAAGCAACAGTTGTTGATGCTTGTCAAAACGAATCTCTAAACGCTCAAGGTGCTCGACAATCGTGAAGTGCCTAGAGGGGGGAGCGGGTAGCAATTACTGCCTCATCTCTCGGAATTGGCGGCCTTGAAGCTTTAATCTGAGCTAGCAGGCTATCATCGATGGGTTTTTTGGGTTGCTGGGCCTCCTCATCAGGACTGTATTGGACTCCAACTCGGATGCACAATTGGGTAATTAAAGAAGGAAAATATAATCCGAGCTTTTGTCTAACAGTGTGTGTGATACAATTGTATATTATTTGGCCCACATCGATAGTCATGCCCATCAAAATTGCATAAATTAACACAGCTCGCTCAATAGTTAAGGAACTACAGTGTAAAGCAAGCATCATCCGTTGACATAAAAGATATTGTCAAGCTCTAGCATTGGCAGTGAGAGAAGTACCAGGCAAAGTGACAGGGATATCACCCGTCATTTTCCATGTAGTGCCCGGAATACAAAGGGTAGTGCAAATCTCTTCATAATTAATTGTAGACACATATGCACTATACTCACTATGTTCAATGTCAGGTAATTCATAGAAGCTATTAATGGATGTGCTGCTAAAAGAGACTATTTGTCCTCTCACTCTCACTTTACCATTCCTATGCTCGTCTGCATTAGCGTAAAATTCTCTAACCAAATTTGTGAGGGAAGGAGAGGGTGGTCTTTTAAATGTACCCCAATTCCTATCTAGAATCATTCTGATTAAGGTCGGGTTCCCCCTCTCGGTGATGTTGAATCATCTTTCGAGAATGGGTTTTCTACTTTGCAGCATTCTAATATATCTCTCACTTGCTTCAAAACTCACAAATTTGGTCTCATCATACTCTTATTGTGGTTTCCCCCTAGGTCTCTTGGTCTTAGGTGCCATGGAAATCAAATATTTAGAATAATAGACTTAAGGCAAAATATAACCACTAAATAGCACAAATGAACAATAAGAAGGAAGAAAGTGGTCTTACTTTATGTCCACGTTGGAGAGAAGAAAGACGACCCACTTCTTGAAGTGTGCTTTGATGAACCTAAAATCTCCTTATAACCAAGCTTGGAGAGAGAATGCTTAGCAAAAACAGCAAAATTAGTGAGCAATTCAGTAAGAAATGATGGTAGAAACAAGAAAGTTTTGAGTCAAAGTGAGTGGGCAAGTAAGGATTTGTTGCAAAGAAGAGAGAAAAGTTAGTGTGCTGCTAGTTTTGTGAAAGGAGAAATGAAGAAGGAGGCTGCAAAATAGTTTATATAGTGCAAAATTAGGTTTTGATATGTGTTGGGCTCGAGTTGGCACTGTGCTGTGTGCTGCAGTGCTGGCCTGGCGTGTTGGGCTTGATATTTTGCGCTGCGGTGCTGGCTGAGGGGCACCACGGTGCACATTGGTGTCTATAAAAAGAAAAATTTATTGGTTGCCAAAAGAAGGAAAAAAGAAAATAAAGTTATCCAAATAAAGAAAATGATATAAAAAGTTATCCTTAAAAATTAGATTAAACTAAAAGAAAAACTAATAATTAAGATTGAATAAAACTTAATTAAAAACAAAACAAACAAATCAAAAGAAAAATAAATAAAAACGTACCTGTGTGGTAAAGTTAAGAGGAATAGACCGGATCCATAAGTGGAATGTCTTCCACTTCTGGATCTTGCCTATCGATTAAGATCTTGAGGTGCTGACCATTTACTTTAAAAATTTCACCATCTCTAGTATCTTCAATTTCTACCGCCCCATTTTCAAAAACATTTTCCACTACAAAAGGGCCGGTCCACCTAGATCGAAGTTTTCCAGGATGCTTATGGAGTCTAGAGTCATATAAGAACACCCTATCATTGGGTTTAAATGTTTTCCTCAAAATGTTTTTGTCATGGAGTACTTTCATCTTGGCCTTATAGATTCTAGATTTCTCATAAGCATCGTTTCTTAATTCCTCTAATTCGGTCAATTGATATTTTCGAAGCTTATCCACTTCTCCTATGTCAAAATTAAAAGACTTGATGGCCCAATAAGTTCGATGCTCGAGCTCTATAGGCAAGTGGTAAGGCTTTTCAAATACAAACCTATAAGGTCACATGCTAAAGGGGGTTTTAAAAGCTGTACGGTAAGCCCAAAGCACATCAACTAGTCTCAAAGACCAATCCTTGCGATCTGGGTTAACCATTTTTTCTAAAATTTGTTTAATTTCTCTATTAGCAAGCTCTACTTGTCCACTAGTCTGAGGATGATAGGCAGTAGAAATCTTATGTAACACCCCATATTTCTTCATCAAAGCTTCAAAAGAACGGTTGTAAAAATGTGTACCTCGATCACTAATTATAGCACGTGGTGTACCAAATCGAGATAACACATTTTCTTTAAGAAATTTAATTACCGTCCTATTGTCATTGCTTTGGAAAGCTGCTACCTCTACCCATTTAGATACATAATCTATTGCCACGATTATATACTGGTAACCAAAAGAAGAAGGAAAGGGTCCCATAAAATCGATGCCCCAACAATTAAAGATCTCAATTACTAAAATAGGGTTTAAGGGCATCATATTTCGGCGAGACACAACTCTGAACTTTTGAAACTTTGCACATGAGCGACAATAGATGTTTGTATCTTTAAACAAGGTAGGCTAATAAAATCCACACTACAAAATTTTTGCAACGGTATTTTTCATTGAAAAGTAGCCTCCACAAGCTTGGGAAAGACAAAATTCCAAGACGTTAGCAATCTCTTCATTAGGGATGCAATGCCTAAAAATTTGGTCAGGGCAGTACTTAAAAAGATAGAAGTCATCCCAATAAAAATTATGTACTTCATATAAGAATTTCCTCTTGTCTTGAGTGCTCCAATCCATTGGTATCTCACCTGTAGCCAAATAATTCATGATGTAAGCAAACCATGGTAAAGAAGTAACGGAGAGTAAATGCTCATTGGGAAAGTCATCCTTGATTGGCATGCCATCATAAGTGTCCTCAAAAGTGAGCCTTGATAGATGGTCAACCACTACATTCTCCACTCCTTTCTTGTCTTTGATGGTGATGTCAGATTCTTGTAGGAGTAGGATCCATCGTATTAGTCGTGCCTTAGCATCATTCTTTGTAAGAAGGTACTTAAGGGGTGAATGATCTTGGGTCTTAGAAATTCAGATGAAATAATAACAGGAAAGGTATCACCTGGACCGAAAAAGACATGCTTTAAACCCTTAGGTAGTGGCTTCAATTCAACTTTAGGTGCTTCCACACTTGAGGGGACTTGTTTCTCACTTCTTTCGGGCAGCTCCTCAAACTTCAGTTGCCATGCCCGAGTGCCATAATCCTGGGATTTATCAAAAACAACACAAATATCAGTTATATCATCAAATAAATCAATCTCAGAATTAACAAGAAAATTTTCAAAAGGATCATAGTCATGAGCTAAGGAAACTCCCTCATTGATGAGTGACTTGATCATGTAAAGCTGGTGGTGGTCGTCCTCATCTTCGGGCTGTTTTGCAACATTGAAAATATTTACTTCAAGGGTCATATTTCCAAAGGACAGCTTCATGAGTCCATTCCTATAATTTATTAGAGCATTTGCAGTAGCAAGAAAAGGTTTACTTAGAATTAAAGGAATCTTAGAGTTAATGTCAACAGCAGAAGTAGTATCAAGAATTAAGAAATCAACAGGATAGTAAAATTTATCAATTTGAATCAAAACATCCTCTACCACACCTCAGAGTACTTTGACTGAACGATCAACCAACTGTAATACCACAGTGGTTGGTTTGATTTCTCCTAAACCCAGCTGTAAATAAATAGAGAATGGAATCAGGTTTACACTAGCTCCTAAATCTAGCAATGCTTGTCCAACTTCATGATTTCCAATGCTACATGCAATGGTTGGACAGCTAGGATCCTTATATTTTGGGGGAATTCTTTGCTCAATTAAAGCACTTACTTGCTCAGTTAGGAATGTTATTTTCTTTACATGGTGCTTCCTCTTAATTGTGCATAAATCTTTGCGAACTTTTGTATAGGTAGGAACTTGTTTAATCACATGCAAAAGAGGAAGATTAAGTTTCACTTGCCTTAAGTTCTCTAGGATTTCATTGTTTAAGTCCAGATTTTTCTTGTTTGATTTTAAGGCTTGGGGGAATGGTGCCTTAACAGGACTTTTGGTCACTTCAAGGTCTTTGGACAGCTCGGTATTACTACTAGCTTGACCTTTTTCCACATCCTCGGATTTATTCCTTGGTGGGATGTGTAGTGACTTACCACTTCGGGTCACAATGGCATTTACATCTTTCAAATTTTCTTGTGTCATATGTTGACCGTGAGGTATGGACTGAGCTTAGGAAGGGAACATAGCTTGCTCAGTCACACTTAAGGAGCCCATTAATTTAGACACTTGGCTCCTTATTTCTTTGTTCTCCTCAACCTCTTGTGTAATTAGTGCCTCACACCTTTGGTTTGTCTTGCCTTGTGCTTCTATAAAAGCATGTAAGGTGTCTTCTAAAGAGTTCCTAGAGGATGAGGGCGCATGATAAGGTGCAGGGTATGATCTAGGGGGCTGTGCATGCTGCTAATTTTCAGATTTTCAGCTGAAGTTGAGGTGATTTCGCCACCCTGGATTATAAGTGTTAGAGAAAGGTGCAAGAGGCTTCTTGTACATGCCTAAGGCATTACATTGTTCCTCATACAACCCTCTCATATCAATAAATATGGGCCACTCTTAGGCGAGATGATCCGCCCCGCCACACACAAAGCATGGCTCCAAAGACTCGGCATGATTAGCCACATGTGTTTGCTTCGACCCTTTGGCTTTCAATGTATCTAACTCCCTAGTGAGCATTTCGACCTTAGCTTTCAGGTTTTCTTCCTCCCTAAGATGGTATATTCCTCCACCACTAGGGTTTCCTATAGTTCACGACCTATTTGTGCTTTCAGTAGCACTAGGTCTAGTCCATGTATGAGCTTTTTTAGCAAGCTCATTGAGGTATTCTATAGCCTCATCGGGGTCTTTCTGCAGAAATTCACCATTGCATATCGTCTCTACAAATTAGTGTTCTCTATAGGTAAGACCCTCATAGAAATAGCTCACTAAATGTCAGTTTTCATATCCATGATGTGGACACATACTTAACAGCTCTTTAAATTTCTCCCAAGACTGATACAAAGTCTCATTTTCCTTTTGGGCAAAGGTGGAGATTTGTCTTTTCAAAGCATTAGTCTTATGTTGAGGGAAGTATTTGTTAAAAAAGACTTGGGTCATCTCATTCCATGACCCAATAGATCATGGTCTCAGCGAGTATAACCAAATCTTAGTTTTATCCTTCAAAGAGAAAGGAAAAAACTTGAGTCTCACGATATCATCCGTTGCATCTTGACTATGAAAATTCGCAACTACTTCGTCAAACTCTCTAATGTGCACATATGAGTTTTCATTTTCTATGCCATGAAAATTAGGGAGTAATTGTATCATCCCTGTTTTAAAGTCTTGATGGCGAGTGTTGGCTGGAAACATAATGCATGATGGTGTGGCTCTTCGGCTAGGATGTAGGTAATCTTTAAGTGTCCTAGCAACATTTTCATTAGGATTTTCAACCATGTTATCAAAATTTTCTAAATTTTTAGTTGGGTGTACACTAGGGTTTGATCTAGGTGAGGTTTAACTAACGGATGTGGAAGGAAATGGTATATCTAATTCGGGTCCCTTAATGAATCTCCCTTGTGAATCTCTCGGTCTAAGCATGCACCGACTGAGCTTTTAAAAGTAATAATTAAAATAGAACCAAATAGAATAATAATAAAAAATAAAAATAAAAAATCAGAAAATCAAAACTAATAGAAAGGACCGATAGTACCGTCTTGTCTTAAAGTTGACAAACTTCCTTATAGGTAAGTGCGTTTCCCCGGCAACGGCACCAAAATTTGATTACACCCAAAATATAACGCGGTAGTTGTAGCACAACATTGAGGTGTCGATTCCATAGGAAAACAAGTTAACTACAAAAGAAGGTGTGAACTATAACACAAACGATAAAAATTTAAGTGAGAAAGTATGAACTGTTGATAATGGACTAATTGTGTAAAATAGATTATAAAATATAATAGATGAACAACAAGGTTCCGGGAATCCTTCCTAGGTTCGTTGCCCTAATCCTAACTTGATTCAGTTGTTCTTATCTCGATTGCAAGTTTCACATCCCAAACAAGCAATCGGAAGATATTCAATGAGAGTACGTATAAAAACTCTAATGTAATTGTTATGAAATACTTTACTTTTGCTTCATTCACACATGATCTATTCTATAGGTTTATCAGGAAACAAAAATATACTCTTTATGACAATATTGCAGTAATGGACAAGCCTAAAGGATAAATCTACCGGACTCAATCATACCCAAACAATCTTGACATAATAAAAGCATGACTAGATTTATATTAAGGAGAAAGATACAATCACTGGATTAGAGAAAATCTTATAATTAGATAGCAAAGTAAATCATAACAATGTTTTAACATTAAATCCCTACTACAACTGAATCGAAAAAAGGAAAATAGGAACAACTACACCTAAGGTTCATTCCTTCGCCTTGCTTGGAGATTAGTTAGCCATGGGGCTCATGGTTGAACACTTTGATGGTGGAGAATTGGTTGCTTCCTTGAGTTTCCCAGGTTTTATGAATGTCCTTTATCAAACCCTAAGTGGGCTATTTATAATACAAGAGGTCAAAGGTGTTTTTAGGGTTTAAACAATCATAAAAAACCTAATTAAGTTGTAACTCGGAGAGATAACATCGTGTGTGCGCTGTGGTGCTCCTTCATAGGCGCTACGGTGCTGGCTTTTGGTTTGGTTGTGTGTGCTTTTGGGCACCGCGATGCTGGCTGAGGGGCACCGCGGTGCACACTGATGGTTTGATTTTTTCTTCACGTTTGCTTCTCCGCAACCACTCCAACACTCCATTATGTATGGAATCTTGGCGATTTAAGCAATGATAGCTTTTTCTTCTCTTTTGGACTCAAAGTACCTGAAAATGCACTAAAATAAGTCAGTGATCCAATAATATCACTTTAGAGTTATTAACATATAAAAGTGCAATAAAGACCGAGATCAATCCTAAAATGCTAACAATTAAACACTATTGAGATGCATTTTATGGCTCTCATCAAGATTTATCTTTTAGGTTTGTCCATTACTGCAATATTGTTATTGGAATATATTGTCGTTTCTTGATAAATCTATAAGATAGGCCATGTGTGCTTGAATCGAAATCAATGAGTGATTTGTAGCAATTGCATTAGAGTGTTAATGTGTTGTGATTGAATATTTACCGATTGCTTGTTTGGGATGTGAAGCTAGTAATTGAGATAAAAATAATTGAATCGAGATTAGAGTAAGGCAATGAAAATAGGAAGGATTTCTGGAACCTTGTTATTTCCCTATTATATTCTTCATTATATTTACACAACTCTTTCACATTATTTCATTATCAAAACTCAGATTCTCTCATTTAAATTTTATTGTTCGTGTTAAGGTTTACACTTTCCCTTCTAGATCGCTTTTCCTCGTGGGATCAACACCTCAGCTATACACAAAAACCGCGTATTAGTTTGAGCGTAATCAAATTTTGGCGCCATTGTCGGGGAAACGCGCTTAAGTACAAGGAAGATTGTCAACTTTGAGATAAAACAGTAATATTGTTCTTTTCTCTTTGTTTTGATTTTCTAATTTTATTTTGTTATTTTGTTTTATTTATTTACCCTCTAATTCCTTTGGTGTATGCTTAGACCGAGAGATTCGCGAGGTAGATTCATTAAAAGACCCAAAATAGAGTTACTATCTCCTTCCATGTCCGTTAGTGAAACCTCGCCTAGATCAAACCATAGTGAAAACCCAAATGTGAATTTAGAGGATTTTGTTAACATGGCCGACAATCATAATGAGAATGTTGCTAGGACACTTAAGGATTACTTGCACCCTAGCCGAATAGCCACACCATCTTGTATCATGTTCCCCCCTAATGTTCAACAACATGCGTTTAAGTCGGGCATGATCCAATTGCTACCAACCTTCCATGGGTTTGAGAATGAAAACCCCTATATCCATATTAGGGAATTTGAGGAAGCAGTAGCTACCTTTCAAAGTAGGGACGATATGGTAGACACCGTCAAACTTCAGTTTTTCCCCTTTTCACTTAAGGAAAAGGCCAAGGTTTGGCTGTACTCGTTAAGGCCTAGGTCTATAGGTAGTTGGGATCAGATGACCCGAGTTTTCTTCCAAAAGCACTTCCTAACCCATAAGACCAATAATCTCAAGAGACAAATCTCAAACTTTGCACAAAAGGAGAGCGAAACCTTATATCAAGTTTGGGAACGTTTCAAAGACCTTTTGAATTCTTGTCCACACCATGGGTATGAGAGTTGGTGGGTAGTTAGCTATTTCTATGATGGACTTCTAAGTAGGGAGAGGCAGTTCATAGAAATGATGTGTAATAGGGATTTTCTTTAAAAAGATCCCGACCAAGCCATAGATTTCTTAGATGACCTACCAGAAAAAGCCCACACTTGGACAGGACCAAATGCCATGGAAAGTACTAGGAGAAATCAACCCGCTAGGATTTATCAACTTAACGAAGAGGATAGCCTTAAAGCCTATTTAGAGGCCCTAACTAAGGAAATTGAAGCCTTAAAAACTAAGGATGCTAGAACCCCTGAACCGGTTGCTAGGGTAGAGTCCCATGAACCTTGTTTTAGGTGTAATGGGGTAGATCACATACCTAAGGATTATCCAGCCTATTTTGAGATGAAGGGAGAGTGTAATACTTTAGGTATACCCTTTAGGAAACCAGACTCACGCTACTCTAACACCTACAATCCCGGTTGGAAGAATCACCCTAATTTTAGTTGGAGATCCAATATGCAACCTCCTGCCCAATCTAGAACCCATTGGAGATCCGATATACAACCTCATCCCCACTCTAGTACCCAATGGAAATCGAAAGCAACCTCATCTAATGCACCACAACAATCTTTACCTTTAGAAGATATGTTTAAGTCATTTTTGCAGGTACAAGCTAAGAGTGTGGAAGGGCAGGGCAAAATAAATCAACAGTTGCTAGAGGAGCAACAAGAAATCAAAGAGGAACAAAAGGTGATAAAGAATCAAGTCACCAAGTTGACTAGTTTCTTGACGATTCAAGAGCAAGGTCGTTTTTCTTTGTAGCCACAACCTAATCCAAGGGGACAACATATGGCACAAACCTCCGATCCCAACAATCAAAATATTAAAGAGGTTAATTCCATAATCACTCACAGCGGTAAGAAAATTGATGGACCCACTTTACCATCAAACTTAATTCCTAACACCGTGAGCAACAAGGATTAAGCCCCTAAGGAACAAGATGCCCATAATAATTCTTTAATGGTGCCTTTCTCTCAAGCACTTCTTAAACCTAAGGAGAGAAATTCAGCATTAAAATGTGAGATTCTTGAACAACTTCAGCATATTAAAATTAATCTCCCTCTTCTTCATGTTATAAAATAGGTTCCCAACTATGCTAAAGTCATCAAGGATCTATGCACACTCAAGAGGAGGCACAATGTGAAGAAGACGACATTCTTAACAGAGCATGGAAACGCAGTAATTGATAGCAAGACACTGCCCAAATATAAAGATCCGGGTTGTCCAACGGTGGCTTGCCAAATTGGAAACAAATCTTATGGCCAAGCATTACTAGATTTGGGTGCTAGTGTGAACCTCATGCCATACTCCATGTACTTGCAACTCGGTCTGGGTGAGATCAAACCCACTTCCGTAGTACTCCAACTAGCGGATCGATTGGTAAGAAAACTAAGAGGTATTATGGAAGATATTTTGTTGCGAATTGATAATTTCTATTATCCTGTTGAACTTTTGGTTTTAGATACCGTTTCTATGGTGAATACAGGGTCAAAAATTCTGTTGATACTTGGAAGACCATTCCTTGCCCCCACTAATGCACTCATTAATTATAGGAATAGCCTAATGACATTATCATTTGGAAATATGACCCTAGAGATGAATGTTTTTCTATTATCCTGTTGAACTTTTGGTTTTAGATACCGTTTCTATGGTGAATACAGGGTCAAAAATTCTGTTGATACTTGGAAGACCATTCCTTGCCCCCACTAATGCACTCATTAATTATAGGAATAGCCTAATGACATTATCATTTGGAAATATGACCCTAGAGATGAATGTTTTTCGAGTATCAAGATAGCCACATGAAGAGGATGAGTGTTTCGACACCTATATGATCGATAAGCTTATTTTGGAGGTTGAGCACATTAAAGATAATTCTAACTCTTTATAATTCCTTCCTAACAATTTTGACTTCGATGATTCTTCAATTTATCCCTATACCGTTAATGTTGTTGATATTTTTGATAAGTTACAGGGATTTATGAAGAAATCGTGGCAACCAAGCTTTGAGGAGTTGCTTGAGAAAAGTGCAAAACAAATTCCTTCAAGTTGGAAAATTGTTGATATAAAAGGTGCTAGTCCCCGGGACTATTCTCATAAAAGTAATTGGGAGGAAGGAACTGGCCCTTGTATAGACCCCTAGTGTAGGCTTAATCCCATTATGGAAGAAGTAGTGAAGAATGAAGTATTGAAACTATTAGATGTGGGAATCACATATCCCATTGCTGATAGTAAATGGGCAACACCAAGAACACTTGAGCCACATGTGGTGGACTTTAAGTATCCCCTGCCAAAAGACTAGCACTAAGGCCACTAAATAAGGAGCCTCATCTTCAGCACCACAATGAGGCCAGCAGTGAGAGTGGTGCACCATCTGGCTGAAGACATAAAACTTAGCGCAATATATCCTTTTAATGCTATTGTTTTTCATATTTCTTTTTATTTTTTATTATTAGTATTTTGTTGTTTTTCAGTATTACCTTCGTATTTCTTTTTCAGGGACAAATATGTGCATCAGTTCAAATGATTGTGCACAATTTTCGGCTTCTCGCACCTTTGGTTACAAATGAAGTTTCCTTAACTTTTGCTTTCACATTGAGGACAATGCTTATCTTAAGTTGGGGGTGGAGGAAACACATTTTTATTCCATAACATTGAATTGTTGGGTGTCACCTTCCTTTTTCTTTTTCGTTTTAATTCATTTGTTTTGTTTTAATACATTTGTTTGTTCTTAGCATGCTTTGTGTTAGCCTTAGAGTTAATTCACATGTCAATGATATGAGCTTAATTGAGATAGCATATAGCATTTAGAAGATGTTAAATCTTGCTTCGGTTTGAGAATAATTTAAGTGTCAATCTTCATTTGGTTTGAGACTTTGGTTTGCGGTATGATTGCATGATTAGTCTAAAGCATCTAGAGAAGTTTTATATGCGATTGTTTTGTAAATACATTTACGGTCTCGATAAGCTCTAGAATTTTTTTGGTAATCACTTGAGGCGAAATCCTAGAATGCACACTACTTAGGATATGATGTAGGCCATTTTTGGACCGTTTGAGCCATTCAAACTTACCTTTGCTATATTTATCGCTGGTCACCTGTTTGAGCATTTTTCTTGAAAAAAAGAAATTGTGCCTTGTTTCTTTCAACAACACATTTACTTACCTTTATGAGCCAAAAAAATATTTTATCCTTACCTTCCTTTTAAGAGAACTTAGTTTATACACATTTGTTGAGAAATACTTAAGAGGAATAAGGATGGAAATATGAAAAAAAAATATATTACTACCATAACCCAAGTACATTAAAGGAGATAAGTTGGGGGTCGTGGAAAAGAGTAAAAAAAAATACGGAGGTGAATGGTTATGTGCAAAATAAAAAAACAAAAATTTAAAAAGAGAAGTGAATTATGGCAAAGAAAGTAGAAAACAAAATGGTGATTTTTTTCAGAGACATGCTTAAAAAATGGTTGAATGAGTTGGGTGTTAGAGTAAGGTTATCTAGTGCTTAAAGTGGTTATGTTTAAATTGAGAGACTGAGTTCTTTTACTTGTTTAATCCTTCCCATTCTTTCTTGACCTTTACCTTAGCCTAACGTTACAAGCTTATTAAAAACCTATTGATCCGATGTAGTGTGATTTTTCTACAATAGTAGAGAATGATTTGAAAAATGAGCCTATGGAGTTTGATTTGTGATTGATGTCACACAATTTAATATATTTTTAGAGGCCAAGACTTGTATTCATGGAAGTTGTGCATAAAACGATCCGGGTGTTTGGATTAATGGTTTGTGGTAAGATGGATGTTAAGAGTCGATAACGATTTTAAGATTGATGTTTGGATTACTTTTGGACTTGGGTGATATTTAATGGTTCTGTGTGCTGTGTGTTATGTGCGATTTTTGAGACAAAAAGTTGAATTACCCTTGGATTAACGCTAACATTGCTTTACTTTGTTTTTATTTCTACTAAAGAATTCATTTCATATTGTCTTGTTTTTTGCTTGAATTGATAGGGACTAGCAATAAGCTAGTTGAGGGTTATGATGAGAGTCATAAAATGCATCTTAATAGCACTTATTTGTTAGAATTATGGGGTTGATCTAGGGTTGAATAACACGTTTATACCTTAACAATTCTAAAGTGTCATTCTTGGATTATTGATCTATTTTGGTGCATTTTCAGGTGTTTCGGGTTCAAAATAGATGGAAAAGCCTCATTGCTTAAAGCACGATGATTCGAGCCATACCGAAGTGAAGGTATGATTGCGTAAGTACAAAATGAAGAGAACCAAGGCTGTGCGCCACGGCCTCCAGAACCAAGTCTAAAAGTGCTAAGAAGACACCAGTGTGCGTCGCAGCCTAGACATGTCTGAGCTGCGGCCTGGCAGTCTAAGCTACGGCCTGGACCAGTCTGAGCTGCGGCCTCCAGAAGCATGAAGAAAACCTAAAAGGCTGAGTCACGGCCTGGATTAGTGTGAGCCGCGGCGTGAGCACGATACTTTGTTTCTGAGTCACGACCTAATTAGGGTTTTAATGATAGTTTAGACCCGAAAATACCATTGAACCTTTTGTATTATAAATAGATCACTTAGGGTTTGATAAGAGGAGGCTGAAAAACTCAAGAAAGCTGCTACATTCTTCTCCATTACGGTGTTCAAGCATGAGCCCCATGGCCAACTAATCTCCAAGCAAGGCAAAAGGATGAATCCTTAGGTGTAGTTGTTCTTATTTCCATTCTTGGTTCAGTTGTAAGGATTTACTATTAAACATTGTTGGAAATCACCTTGACAAGATGCCCAGGTGGTGATCTTCCAAACACCCAAGTCTAGAATGACTTGTAGAAAGAATTTCAGCAATCGAACACAAGAACAGAAAATCAAAGAAAGAAAGAAGACAAGCAATTTGTTATCGAGGTTCGGCAATGTGCCTACGTCCCCGTGAGTTCCTCTGAACTCTCTGCACTAAATCAATGGTTCTTTACAATTTAGCAACCCTCTCCAAGAAACCTCAAGTTCTTGAAGGAACCAAGAAGAGAACGAGAAAGTAATAGACCTATTACAATGCTTCCTATCAATTCTCTACTACCCTCTCTTCTTTACAACCAACCTCTCTACAATGAGTTTCTCTTATGTTTTGTGTCTTTTCACTCTCACACAATTCTCTCATTCACACACATGTCTCACAAGTTACATCATCACATTCTTGTGTCTTCTTTTTGTTTTTGTTGTTGTTGAGATTGAACCTAGGTGACCCTTTATATAGTGCACCAACTTCTTGTCCAATCATGTGTGTCATTCTCCACCCTTAGATCTTGATGACCACTTAACCATGGCCCTCCATCAATCCTAAGTGGTGTTGTGCATTTTAACCTTGCATTCACGCACCTAAGATAAGGCTAAAGCATGCTGTCCATTTGTGCCGGCCAAAGCTGTAGCGCCGCGCTGCAGCTTTGAGTTTCTGTCCCTTGTGCCATTCTTTCCAGGTTCCAGCGCTGCAGCGCCACGCTGCAACTTGGAGTTTCTGTCCCTTGTGCCATTCTTGCCAGGTTCCAGCTCTGCTGCACAGCGTTATAGCTTGGAGTTGCTGTCCCCTTCACACAACACCCTTCTGCTTGTGTGCCGAAGTGCGCACACTAGTGTGTATGGCCTTCCCTTGCTCCAAAATGAAGCACACACATGTGTGCAGCCTTCTAACTTGCTGACCTTTGATCCTCCACCTTTGGTTTAGACTTTAACCATCTTTGAACCATACTTGGACCTGTTCAAACCTTAACCATGTTTGAACCATGTTTAAACCTTAGACAAATACCAACAAACATTGTTATGATTTACTCTTTGATTAAACAAGAAGAATTTAGGTTCATGTGACAGCTGCAATTTATGTTCTCCTTCTCTAAGAATTTCTTTTAATTTTGTGATTGCATCCTTCTCCTCCATATAAGTCTAGTCAAGCTCTTCTTATGTCAAGTTGTTTGGATGTGATTGATTCCGGTAGATTTATCTTTTAGGTTTGTCCATTACTGCAATATTGTTATTGAAATATATTGTCGTTTCTTGATAAATCTATAAGATAGGTCATGTGTGCTTGAATCGAAATCATTGGGTGATTTGTAGCAATTACATTAGAGTGTTAATGTGCTATGATTTAATATTTATCGATTGCTTGTTTGGGATGTGAAACTAGCAATCGAGATAAAAACAATTGAATCGAGATTGGAATAAGGCAATGATTTTAGGAAGGATTCCCGAAACCTTGTTATTTCCCTATTATATTCTTCATTATATTTACACAACTCTTTCATATTATTTAATTATCAAAACTTAGATTCTCTCATTTAAATTTTATCGTTCGTGTTAAGGTTTACACATTCCCTTGTAGATCGTTTTTCCTCATGGGATCGACAACTCAGCTATACACAAAAACCGCGTATTAGTTTGAGCATAATCAAGAATTGCTCGGTGTGCTCACTTAATGTCTCAAACAACTCCATGGCTTTTTAACTTCTCTTCTCCATTAGCATACCTCCATAACTTGAATCCACAATACTTTTATTAGTATCATTCAAACCTTCATAGAAGGCTTGTACCAGTTCATCCTGAGGTAGATTGAATGTGGGTATTTGAGTAGCAGCTCATTGAAATATCCCCTTGCCTCAAAGAACAGGTCTCCATCCTTCTGTTGGAAAGATTGAATCTCCTTCCTCATTTGTCTTGTCTTTTGAGCTGGGAAAAACTTCCTTAGGAACTTACTGGTCAACTTTCCCAAGTATGGATAGAAACTGTAGGCAATGAATTATACCATAGTTTAGCATTATCTTTTAACAAATAAAGGGAAAAGAATTAACCTAATTCCCTCTTGGTTTAGGCCCTGGATATGCTGGAACTTGCAGATATCAAAAATTTCTCAAAGGTGTAAGTGTGGGTCTTCAGCAGGTGTACCCCTAAAGTGAGTCAATGCACTGAGTATCTGTGGAGATATGTAATAATTTCCTTCCGTCTCTGGTTGATAAGCAATGCATGATGGCTGGTCGAGGTTCCATGGGATGAAGGATTGCTTCATAGGTCTTCGCTCAAGTGGCGGTTGGTTGTTAAGCTGATCCACCATTGGTGCTTCTTCCTCAAGTTCTTCTTCTACCTCTTCAGCGTTATCTCTAAGCCTTTGACGAATGGCTCGCTCAAGCTCTATATCGAGGGGAAAGAAAGTGGGATTCCTGAATGAAGCCCTTGCATGAATTAGTAGAACCGCTTTTGTGCAGCAGTTTCAGTACTGCTGCACAGGTACTCTCTACCTCGGGTGCACTCGATCGCACAAGGTAGTGCGCTTGATCGCAATGCCACATATCACTCTGCTGCAGTTCCTGAGATAGAACAGAAAATGAAAATAAATTAGGTTTATGATGAAACAAAATAAAATAGAATAGAAAAAATAAAAATGAACAAAAAATAATTCTAAACAGAAATTTAGCACAATCCCTGGCAACGGCGCCAAAAACATGTTGTGCACTTATCTACCTAAATTAATAAGCAAATAATTGAACAGTTTTACTTGCAAGTGCACAAGGTCAACATAGTAGTATAGTGTGCAAATGCGAGATCATCTCCACAGGGAATGGTAAATTTTGATTTAGAATTAAATTCACAATATAAAACGAGAGAAATAAATATTGAGTTTGAATCTATAATGATAAAAGCGTAGGGACTTGATATCCACCACTAATCATGCTACCACAATAGAACAATATGCCAATGCTTTAATCACATCATGAATACCTAATGTTTGTCAACCTAAGGGTATGGTGTATACTCCCTAAGTTGTTGATTTCTCTAAGCAACGAATTAGGCATGGTGTATACTCTAACTCTTTTCTTTCTTAAAGGATTTAGCATAGTGTATACTAAGTTATTCTCTAAGAAGGCATAAGATATGTGGAAATTGACAAACACATGAGATTTTGGGCATGGTGTATACTCCCAATTTCCCATGTTGATTAACCCAAGAACCTGGCGTGGATTTCTTTTGTTATTATTGTTAAACCCAGAACTCAGTCATCCAAATTGATTTAACTAACTAGTCTAGACCACATGCATATGTTGATCAGGCAAACACATATAAGGAATTCAAGAAAACATGCATTAATCAAGTTAAGCATCATAATATAAATATTGCAAAGGTGCCAATACTGAATTATCTAGTAAACGTAATTAGGGCTTCAATCAAGCCCTACTAGCAAATTAGTTACACATGAGTTTGATGTTAAACATCTTCATAAAGTAAAATAAAGGGAAAGAATAAACCCGAAAATCCTATAGAGAAGAGTCGTCAATTCTTGTGTATAATCTCCTCTGGCCTCCCTTCCTTATTTATGTGTTTACAAGCCTATTTATAAGGTTTAAGAACATCTGGAAACCTTAAAACTCGTAAAACAAAACCCCACAATTATTTCCAAAATAGGAACTGCCGTTTTAATTTTCTGATGCGCGTGTATGCTCGATCACAGACTGGTGCGCTCTAGCGCTGGTGTGCTCGATTGCATGTCCTGATTACGCCCAAAGGGTAACACGGTAGTTGCGGCATAGCTTTGGGGTTTCAATTCCACAGGGAAACAAGTTAACTATAAGAGAAGATGTAAACCTAAACACGAACAATAAGATCGGGTGAGAATATATGAAGTTTTGATAATTAAGTAATTGAGAGCAGAATATGTAACACGTTGAGAATAATAATAATAGAGTAACAACAAGGTTTCGGGAGTCCTTCCTAGGCTCGTTGCCTTTATTCCAATCTTAATTCAGTTGTTATTATTTCAATTGCAAGTTTCACATCCCAAACAAGCAATCGGTGGATATTCAATTAAAGCTCATATACAAACCCCAATGTAATTGATATGACTTACTCTTCTTTATTGGTTAAACACGTATGGCCTAAACTATAGAGTTATCAAGAAACGACAGTGTATCTTTAACGACAATATTGCAGTAATGGACAACCCTAGAGAATAAGTCTACCGGACTCAATCACATCCAAACAACCTTGACATGAGACAAGCATGACTAAACTTATATCAAAGAGACTGATACAATCACTGGATTGAAAAGAAATTTTCTAATTAGATTAAAGAATAAGTCATAACAATATTTGACGATAAATCCCAATTACAACTGAACTAATAAAGGAATTAAAGAACAAAAAAACCTAGGGATTCATCCCTTCGCCTTGCTTAGAGATTAGGTCGCCATGGAACTCATGGCTGAACACTTTGATGGAGAAGAATAAGGCTGTTTCTTTGAGTTTCTAGACCTTGATTCCCTTTTTCTTCAACCCTAAGTGCCCTATTTATAGTACAAGGGTTCAAGGGTATTTACGGGCTCAAAATAGTCACTTAGAGGTCCTAATTAGGTCAGGAGACCGTGTGCGCGCCGCACCTCTCCTTTCTGGGTGCCTCAGCGCTCACCCAAAGCTTGAGAGTGTTCCTTGTTGGGCGGTACGATGTTGCCTTAGCCACGTCGTGGCGCTAGGAGGGATGCCAAGGGGTGCGGTGCTGGGCGATGCGGCGCTGCTCTGGCCGCGACACGGCGCACACTAATGCCCCTAGCTTCTTCAAGTGTCGAAACAATTTCTCTTGGTCTTGGCATGCTTTGGCTCTTGGGTTTTGAATGCTTTTCATCATTTTGTCTCTTCGTAACCACTCTTCCACTCCTATATGTATCAAAACTTTGTTCTTTAAGCGATGATATCTTTTCCATTTCTTTTGGACTTCAAGGCACCTGAAAATGCATCGAATTAAGTCAATGATTTATGAATATCACTTTAGAGTTATTAACATGAAAAAGTGCGATTAAGACTGGGATCAACCCTAAAATGCTAACGATTAAGCACTGTTGAGATGCATTTTATGGCTCTCATCACAACCCCCAACTAGCTTATTGCTAGTCCTTAGCAATTCAAGCGAAATGAGAGATGAATTCTATTGTAGGAATCAAAACAAGGTAGAGCGATGCTAGTGTTAAACAAGAAGCAATTCACATTTTTGTCTCAGAAATTGCACATAATACGCAGCACATAGAATCATTAAATATCATTTAAGTCCAAAAGTAATCCAAGCATCAATCTTTAAATCGTTATCAACTCTTATCATCCATCTTACCACAATCTATTAATCCGAACACCAGGATGATTTATGCATAACATTCATGAATACAAGTCTTGGTCTCTAAAAACATAATAAATTATGTGACATCTATCATATAAACAAGCTCTATAGGCTTATTTATCAAATCACTCCCCACTATTATAGAAAAATCACACTTCATTGGATCAATAGGTCTTTAATAAGCTTGTAATGTTAGGCTAAGGTAAGGGTTAAGGAAGAATGGGAAGGATTTGCAAGTAAAAGAACTTAATCTCTTAGCTTTAAATACAACCACTTTTAAGCACTTGATAACCTTACTTCAAGACCCAACTCTTTCAACCATTCTTTGAGCATTTCTCTCAATAGATCACTATTTTTTCTTTTCTTCTTCTTTCTTTGCCGTAATTCACTTCTTTTTCTGTTTTCTTTTCTATTTTTGGAAAATACCCATTCACCTCCTTTTTCATTTTCTTTTTCTTTTATTCTCCACAACCCCCAACTTATCTTCTTTAATATACTTGGGTTATGATTTTTCATTTTTCCATCCTTACTCCTCTTAAGTGTTTCTCAACAAATGAGTACAACTAAGTTCTTTTAAAAGAAGGGTAAGGATAAAATATTTTTAGGCTCATAAGGGTAAGTAAATGGGTTTTTGAAAGAAACAAGACTCAAATTTATTTTTAAGAAAAAGGCTCAAACAGGTGACTAGTGATAGATATAGCAATGGTAAGTTTGAAAGGCTCAAACGGTTCAAAAATGGCCTATATCATATCCTAAGTAGTGTGCATTCTAGGAATTTGCCTCAAATGATTATCAAATAATTTATAGAGCTTATCGATACTGCAAAAGTATTCACAAGGCAATCACACATAAAACTTCTCTAAATACTTTAGATTAATCATACAATCTTACCACAATTAAGCTTATATCATTGACATGTGGATTACATCCAAGGCAAACACAAAGCATGCTTAAAACAAAAGGTAAGGGAAGGTAACACTAAGCAATTTAATGAAAAAGAAATATGTCTCCTCCACCCCCAACTTAAAAAATGGCATCATCCTCAATGTTGAAGAGATAGTAAAGGAAACTCCCTTTGTAAGCACGAGTGCACAGGTGTTGAAGATTTTCCACTACCCGGTGAATTGCATGCCATTCCTCTTACTGGAATTCCGATCTACAACATAAAAAAAGACAACAAAAAGAAAGCAACTGCGGTGTACCCTTAAGATTCTCACCATATGTTAGGTTTGCACATAAAATGGAGAAGAATAACTATAAATGGAAAAATAAAAGATGAAAAAGAAAATAAGGAAAAAGGAAAACACAATATATGGTGGGATAGTGAGGTGATAACAAAACAAAAATAGGCAAACAAAAGATAGAACTCAAAACTAATTGTCTAAGTCTTCTTCATTTCCTTCATTCCCTTCACCTTCCTCGGGAGGTGGATCAAAAGATGAACCCGGATAGGGTGGCATAGTAGGAAAGTGATCCATATTACAACCAATAGCGGCGGCAAAGTGTTGGTACATCTGACCAAAAGAAGAGTATACCTCCGCTTGATAATCGGCTTGCCGAACCAAGAATCGGTCCTGCCTAGCCAAGATTCGGTCTTGACGATCTATCCTATCAAGCAACAGTGTCTGATGCTCATCAAAATGACTCTCTAATCACTCAAGATGCTCAGTAACTGTGAAATTCCTAGAGGGGGGAGGGGGGGCAGAAATTACTGCTCCCTCTCCCGGAATTGGCGGCCTGGATGCTCTAATATGAGTTAGCATGACATCATCGATGGGCTTCTTGGGTTGCTAGGCCTCCTCATCAGGATTGTATGGGACTCAGACTCTGACGCACAGTTGAGTGATTAATGAAGGAAAGTATAATCCGAGCCTTTGTCGCATGGTATGCATGATAAAAGTAAAAATGACTTGGCCCACATTGATAGTCATTCCCATCAAAATTTCATAAATTAAAACAGCTCGTTCAATAGTTAAGTCACTGTAGTGCAGAGCAGGCATCATCCACTGACATACAAAATATTGCTAAGCCTTAGCAGTTACATTCAGAGAAGGACCGGGCAAGGTTACAGGGGTATGCCCCGTCATTTTCCATGTAGTGCCTGGAATACAAAGAGTATTGCAAATCTCTTCATAATCAATATTAGATGCATATGCACTATACTCACTGTTTTCGATGTCTGGTAACCCATAAACTCTATTTATGGATGTGCTACTAAAAGATACTGTTTTGCCTCTCACCCTCACTTTATTATTCCTATGCTCATCTGCATTAGCGTAAAATTCTCTAACCATATTTAGAAGGGAATGAGATGGGGGTCTTGTAAATGTACTCCAATTCCTATCAGTAATTATTTTAAACAAAGATGGGTTTCTCCTCTCTATGATATTGAATCCTCTCTCGGGAATGAGTTTTCTAGTTTGCATCATCCGAATATATCTCTCACTTGCATTAAAACTAACAAATTTGGTCTCATCATACACTTCTTGTTGTTTCTCCCTAGGTCTCTTGGTTTTAGGTGCCATGGAAATCAAATACATAGAACAATATATTTAAAGCAAAATTTAAGCACCAAATATCACAAGTGAACAGTAAAATGGAAGAAATTAGGCTTACTTGATGTCCAAAGTTGGGGAGAAAGAAGACTAACCACCAACTTGAAGTGTTCTTGATGAGTCCAAAATCTTCTTGGAACCAAACTTTTGAGAGAGATTTCTAGCAAAATCTGTAAAAGTAGTGAGCAATTTAGCAATAGATGATGGGAGAAACAAGAAATTTGAGAGAAAAAGGAAGTGGGTATGTGAGGGTGTGAGGGTTGAAGAAGAAGGAGTAAAATAGGCCTGCTGTGTTTTGTTCAAGTGGAAATGAAGAAGAAAGATGAATGTAGGGTTTTAAAAAGCAGGATTTCGGGTGGGTGCTGTAGCGTGGGCTTATGGGCGCTGCAGCGTGGGCTGATGGGCTTGGAGGCCTGCAATCTGGGCGGTGCAGCGTGCCAGATGGAGGGGTGATGCACTGGGCCTGGCCTGTGTTGCGCGCATTCAGGGCGCTGCAGGGCCGCGGTGCTAGGCCTAGTGCTGTGCACTAGGCCTGGTTTCTACAAGAAAAGTTTGTTGGGTTGCAAAAAAGAAAGAGAAAAATAAAATAAAGTCAGCCGAATAAAAAAAGAATCCTAAAAATTTAAACTAAACCAAAAACTAACAATTAAGATTGAGTAAAAATTATTTGAAAATAGAACAAACAAATAAAAAAAATAAAAATAAAAAAGTACCTTTGTTTTGTGGTCAATGTGAATAGACCGGATCCATAAGCGAAATGTCTTCCACATCTAGATCTTGTTTATCGATTATGATCTTAAGTCATTGACCGTTTACTTGAAAGACCTGGTCGTCTCTAGTATCCTCAATTTCTACAGCCCCATTTTCAAAAACATTTTTCACTATAAAAGGGTCGGTCCATCTTGACCGAAGTTTTCCAGGATGCTTATGAAGTCTAGAGTCTTATAAGAACACCTGATCATGGGGTTTAAATGTTTTCCTCAAAATGTTTTTGTCACAGAATACTTTCATCTTAGCCTTATAGATTCTAGAATTTTCATAAGCATCGTTTCTTAACTCTTCTAACTTGGTCAGCTAATATTTCCTAAGCTTACCCGCTTCACCATGTCAAAATTAAAAGACTTGATGGCCCAATAAGCTCGATGCTTGATCTCCATGGGTAAGTGGCAAGGCTTTCCAAAAACAAGCCGATTAGGGGACATACCTAAGGGAGTTTTAAAGGCTGTACGGTAAGCCAAAAGCGCATCAGTTAGTCTCAACGACCAATCCTTACGATCGGGGTTAACCGTTTTTTCTAAAATTTGTTTAATCTCCCTATTAGCAAGCTCTACTTGTCCACTAGTCTGAGGATGGTAGGTAGTAGATATTTTATATAATACCCCATATGTTTTCATCAAAGCTTCAAAAGAACAGTTGCAAAAATGTGTACCTCGATCACTAATTATAGCACGTGGTGTACCAAATCGAGATAACACATTTTCTTTAAGGAATTTAATCATCGTTCCATTATCATTGCTTCGACAAGCTGCTACCTCTACCCACTTAGATACATAATCTATTGCCACGATAATATATTAGTATCCGAAGGAAGGAGGAAAGGGTCCCATGAAATCGATGCCAACAATCAAAGATTTCAATTACTAAAATAGGGTTTAGGGGCACATATTTCGGCGAGACACAGCTCCTAACATTTGACACCTTTCACATGAGCAACAAAAGGTGTTTGCATCTTTAAACAAGGTAGGTCAATAAAATCCACACTGTAAAATTTTTACAGCGGTTTTTTTCATTGAAAAGTGACCTCCACAAGCTTGGGAGTGACAAAATTCTAAGACACTTGCAATCTCTTCATTAGGGATGTAACACCTTAGAATTTGGTCAGGGTAGTACTTGAAAAGATAGGGGTCATCCTAATAGAAATTATGTACCTCATATAAGAATTTTCTTTTATCTTAAGCACTCCAATCCATTGGTATCTCACTTGTAGCCAAATAATTCACAATGTGAGCAAACCATGGTAACGAAGTAACGGAGAGTAAATGCTCATCGGGAAAGTCATCTTTGATTGGTATGTCATTGCAAGTGTCCTCGAAAGTGAGCCTGGATAAATGGTCAGCCACTACATTCTCTACTCCTTTCTTGTCTTTGATGGTGATGTCGAATTCTTGTAGGAGTAGGATCCATCGTATTAGTCGTGCCTTAGCATCCTTCTTTGTGAGAAGGTACTTGAGGGCTGCATGATCTGTAAAAATAAGGATAGGAGAACCAATTAAATAGGCATGAAATTTATCCAAAGCAAATACTACAGCTAACAATTCTTTTTCAGTTGTGGAGTAATTCATTTGAGCACTATTTAAAGTCTTACTAGCATAGTAAATGACAAAGGGTTTTCCCTCACTTCACTGTCCAAGAGCAGCACCAATAGTGTAGTCACTAGCATCACACATGATTTCAAAAGGTAAAGTCCAATCTGGTGACTACATTATAGGTGCAAAAGTAAGCTTGCCAATCAGTGTTTTAAAGGCCTCTTGACAAGCTCCCACTCAAAGGGGGTATCTTTAACTAGGAGGGCACATAGTGGTCTAGATATGTTCGAAAAATTTTGTATGAACCTCGTATAAAAACCAGCATGACCAAGGAAAGATCTTACATCCTTTATTGTCTTATGGGTAGGTAATTTAGAGATTAAGTCAATCTTAGATTGATTAACCTCTATTCCTTTAGAAGAGACAATATGCCATAAGAAAATACTGGATGGTACAATGAAATGGCATTTTTCCCAATTTAAAACCAATTCTTTCTCTTCACAGCGAATTAATACTCTTTCTAAATTCATTAAGCATGCTTCAAATGAAGATTCAAAAACAGTTAGGTCATCCATAAAAACCTCTATGCAACTTTCAACCATGTCACTAAAAATACTCATCATGCAGCGTTGAAAAGTAGAAGGGGCGTTACATAATCCAAATAGCATTCTACGAAAAGCATAGGTGCCAAAGGGACAAGTAAAAGTGGTATTTTCTTGGTCTTCTAATGCAATTTCTATTTGATAATAACCAGAATAACCATCTAGAAAACAGTAAAAGGGATTACCAGCTACACGCTCAAGAATTTGATCAATAAAAGGGAGTGGCAAGTGGTCTTTCCAGGTGGCAGCATTTAATTTTCTGTAATCAATGCGCATACGCCACCCTGTCACAAGTTTGGTAGGAACTAACTCTCCTAGGTCATTCTTTACCATAGTGACTCCGAACTTTTTAGGGACGACTTGTGTAGGGCTTACCCACTTACTATTAGCTATGGGATATATAATACTCGCATCTAACAGTTTCAGCACTTCATTTTTCACTACTTCTTTCATAGTGGGGTTAAGCCTACGTTGAGGGTCTCAACGAGGATTAGTTCTTTCATCCAAATTTATTTTATGGGAGCAGATTAGGGGATTAATTCCCTTTAAATCAACCATGCTCCATCCTAAGGTTGATTTGTGGGAATTTAAGGTTTGAATTAATTTCTTACCTTGGGCCTCAGATAATTCAGAAGAAATAATAACAGGAAAGGTATCACCTGGACCGAGAAAGGCATGTTTTAAACCCTTAGGACAACTTCATGAGTCCATTCCTACAATTTATTAGAGCATTTGCAGTAGCAACAAAAGGTTTACCCAAAATCAAGGGGATTTTGGAGTTAGTGTCAACAGCAGAAGTAGTATCAAGAATTAAGAAATCAATAGGATAATAAAATTTATCAATTTGAATCAAAACATCCTCTACCACACCACGGGGTACTTTGACTGAACGGTAAGCCAATTGCAATACCACACCGGTTGGTTTTATTTCTCCTAACCCCAGCTGTAAGTAAATGGAGAATGGCATCAGGTTTACACTAGCTCCTAAATCAAGCAAGGCTTGTCCAACCTCATGATTTCCAATGCTGCAAGCAATGGTAGGACAGCCCAGATCCTTGTATTTTGGGGGAATTCTTTGCTCAATTAGTGCACTAACTTGCTCAGTTAGGAATGCTGTTTTCTTGACATGGTGCTTCCTCTTAATTGTTGATTATGCCCAAAGAGTAATGCGGTAGTTGTAGCATGGCTTTGGGGTGTCGATTCCATAGGGAAACAAGTTAACTACAAAAGAAGGTGTGAACCATAACACAAATGATAAAGATTTAAGTGAGAAAATATGAACTTTTGGTAATAAAGTAATCGTGTAGAATAGATTGTAAAATATAATAGGGAGACAATAAGGATCAGAGAATCCTCCCTAGGTTCGTTGTCCTATCCCTAACTTGATTCAGTTATTTTTATCTCAGTTGCAAGTTTCACATCCCAAACATGCAACCGGCAAGTATTCAATGAGCATATATATAAACCCTAATATGATTGTTATGAAATACTTCTTCGATTTATGAACATATGATCTATCCTATAGGTTTATCAAGAAACGACAATATATCTTTATTGACAATATTGCAGCAATGGACAAACCCATAGGCTAGATTTACCGGACTCAATTATACCCAAACAATCTTGACATAAGAGAAGCATGACTAAATTTATATCAAGGAAAAAGATACAATCACCGGAATAGATAAGATCTTATAATTAGATAAAGAAGTAAATCATAGCAATGTTTTGACAATAAATTCTTATTACAACTGAATCAAATAAGGGAAGATAGGAACAACTACACCTAGGGATTCATCCCTTCGCCTTGCTTGGAAGTTAGTTAGCCATGGTGTTCATGGCTAAACACTTTTATGGATGAGAGCTGCTGCCTTTAGTTTTCTGGGTTTTTCTTCACAACCAAGATACCCTCTCTTAAGCCCTAAGTGTCCTATTTATAGTACAAGGGTCCAAGGGGTGTTCTTGGGTTTTAATCTAATGTTTAAAACCCTAATTAAAGTCTAACTCAGAGATACAATCCCGTGTGCGCCCTGCAGTGCTGCTTAAGGAGCACCGCGGTGCTAGGCATAATCTGGCTAGGCGAGCTTCTGAGCACCACGGTGCTGGCTAAGGAGCACCGTCGTGCTGGCTGTTTATTCACCATATGGGAGTTTTTGGGCACCGTGGTGCTGATTGAGGAGCACCTCAACACCGCGGTGCTGGGCTGTGCTTGATTTTCTTCATGCTTTGTCTCTCCGCAGCCACTCTTACGCTTCGTCGTGCCTGGAACCTTGGTGCTTTTAAGCAATGATCTCTTTTTATTCTCTTTGGACTCAAAATACCTGAAAATGCACTGGAATAAGTTAGTAGTCCAATAATATTACTTAAGAGTTATCAACACATAAAAGTGCACTAAAAATCGAGAATAATCATAAAATTCTAACAATTAAACATCGTTGAGATGCATTTTATGGCTCTTATCACAACCCCCAACTAGCTTATTGCTAGTCCCTAGCAATTCAAGCAGAAATAAGAGATGAAATCCATGGTGGGAATCAAAATAAAGTAAAGCAATATCAGTGTTAACCAAGATTAATCCACATTTTGTCTCAAAAATTTCGCATAATACACAGCACATAGAATCATTAAATTTCACCCAAGTCCAAAAGTAATCTAAACATCAATCTTAAAATTGTTTTCGACTCTTAACATCCATCTTACCATAATCCATTAATCCGAACACCTGGATGATTTTATGCACAACATTCATGAATATAAGTCTTCGCCTCTAAAATATATTAAATTGCGTGACATCAATCACAAAAACAAGCTCCATAGGCTCACTTTTCAAATCACTCTCTACTATTGTAGAAAAATAACACTACATTGGATCAATAGGTCTTTAATAAGCTTGTAACGTTAGGCTAAGGTAAAGGCTAAGACAGAACGGGAAGGATTCACAAGTAAAATAACTCAATCTCTTAGCCTTAAACACAACCACTTTAGGCACTTGATAACCTTTACTTCAACACCCAACTCTTTCAACTATTTTTTATAAGAGCATATCTCTCAATAAATCACCACTTTTCTTTTCTTTTCTTCTGTATTTTGGTACAAGACCATTCACCTCCTTTTTCATTTTTTTTTTCTTTTCCATAACCCCCAACTTATCTCCTTTAATGTACTTGGGTTATGGTAGTGATATTTTCTCATATTTCCATCCTTACTCCTCTTGAGTGCTTCTCAACAAATGTGTATGACTAAGTTCTTTTAAAAGAAAGGTAAGGATAAAATATTTTAGACTCATAAAGGTGAGTAAATGGATATTGAAAGAAACAAGGCTCAAACTCTTTTTCAAGAAAAATGCTCAAGTAGGTGACTAGTGATAAATATAGCAATGGTAAGTTCGAAAGGCTCAAACAGTCCAAAAATGGCCTATATCATATCCTAAGTAATGTGCATTCTAAGAATTCGCCTCAAGTAGTTATCAAGTAAGTTCTAGAGCTTGTTGAGACCGCAAAAATATTCACAAAATAATCACACATAAAACTTCTCTAAATGTTTAAGACTAATTATACAATCTTACCACAAGCTAGAGTCTCAAACCAAGTGAAGATTGATACTTAAATTAATTTCAAATCGAAGCAAAATTTAACTTCTTCTAAATGTTATCTGCTATCTCAATTAAGTTCATATCATTGACATGTGAATTACATCCAAGGCAAACACAAATCATGCTTAAAACAAAAGGTAAGGAAAGGTAACACCAAGAAATTTTAAAGAAAATGCGTCTCCACCCCCAACTTAAAACTTGCATTGTCCTCAATGTTAAAGAGAAAGTAAAGAAAAACTCCCTTTGTAAGCTCGAGTACATGGGTGCTGAAAAATGTGTACCGCCAGGTGAATTGCATGCCATTCTTCTTGCTGAAATTCCAATCTACAACATAGAACAAGACAACAAAAAAGAAAACAACTATAGTGTACCCTTAAGATTCCCCCATATGTTAGGTTAGCACATGAAATGTAGAAAAATCACTAAAATGAGAAAAAGAAAAATAACAAAAAATAGACTAAGGAAAAGGAAAATAAGAGATAGAACCCAAAAGTATTCCTCTAAATCTCATAATCATTTGCATTCCCTTCACTCTCTTTACCTTTCTCGGGAAGTGGATCAAAAGATGAACCCGGATAGGGTGGCATAGTAGGAAAATGACCCATATTACAACCAGTAATGGAGGCAAGTTATTGATACATCTGACCAAATGAGGAGTTGACTGCTGCTTGATAATCAGCTTGCCAAGCCAAAAATTGGTCTTGATGATCTAACCCAGCAAGCAATAATGTTTGCTGACTCTCTATCTGCTCAAGTCGCTCGGCAACTGTGAAATGCCTCTAGAGGTGGGGGAATGAGCAGCAAATACTGCCTCCTCTCCCGGAATTGGTGGTCTGGAGGTTTTAATTTGAGCTAGCAAGTGTTGTGAGTTTTAATTTACTCGCAAGCGCACGAGTCGTTTGCAATATAGCGTTGTGCAAGTGCGAGGTCGAATCCACAGGGAATTGTGTTGTGAAAATATATTTTTAATCTAAACTAACTTTATCTTAACCTAGTTCCGAATTGTGAACGATATTGCAAAAGAAATAAAAACTAAACTAAGTTGATTTTAAAACTAATAATAAAAAGCACTAAGGTTTCTGAATCCACCCTACCAAAGTTAAGCATATATGTTCTAAAAATATAGCCTATCAAAACATTCCATGAATCCAACTATAAGACAAAAAACAAAGAATATCCCAACTAAACCAAAAGCGTCCAATGTATCCGCTCTCAACAAATCACAAAGGAAATCCAATTTAATCGAAAAGCATTCAATGTATCCATCAGATAAAACACAAGGAATATCCAACAGACAATTTAAACTCAATCAATTATAAGATTAACTCAAATAATTGACAGAACATTTATACTAAAAATTATCAAATTTGTACAAGCAAATCTGAACTACTACGCCAAACAACGGCGGGGCTTCATCTTCAACCTTAGCTGAAGAGTCTAGCCACTCATAACTATAAAACTATAATAAAAAGTGCTAAACATTTAAACTAAAACAACTGAATATAAAGAAATAAATAAAAAAACTTTACATGGGAGAAATTCCACTCGTTGACGGGCGGCGCTTCCCCTCGTGGTAGCAATGCCTTCGGGATCCACCAGAATATTGGCGGACGTCCACCGGTAAACACCAAAGTGGCTCAGGAATTATACACTGAATGATGAAGCCAGATGGTGATTATATAGGGGAAGACCCGGAGCAATATGGGTTTCAGATTCGATGTGGGATACTGCCCGTGTGCGCTCGATCGCAGTGTGGTGCGATCGATCACAGGTACGATCGATCGCATGTCTTGTGCGCACGATCTCATGTGCGCTCGATCGCATGTCTGCTACAATCGATCGCAGATGCACTGAACTTCAAATATTTCGATGTGGGATGTTGACCATGCGCTCGTTCATAGGCAGGTGAGCTCGAGCGCAGGTGCACTCGATCGCATATCTCGTGCGATCGATCGCAATGTCTCCAGAAGCTTCACATCTCCTGAAATGCTTTATTTTCTCCACAAACCTGTAAAAATACACAAAACACAAGAAAGACGTAAAATAAAGTGAAATACTACTAACTAAGAGCATAACAAATATAAGTTAAAAGTCTAAAATATGCAATATTTAAGACTCATCAAATACCCCCAAACTTATATTTTGCTAGTCCCTTAGCAAAACAAAATAAAAGACTAAATGAAAAACAAAGAACATAAAGATAAAGTCATCACTCATGGTATCCAAAAATTTAAGGAGCACACATCACCATGATATTCATTCATAAGCAAGCTTAAAAAGGTAAACCCATCTTCGCAATGAATAGAAAGGTTAAAATCTAATTACTTACAAAAGGCAGGATAAGGCATCACAAGCTTGAATCAGTGTAAGGTGAATTAGCATATAAAAATGAAGCTTCCAAGTAACTCTAATGTGTAAGGTCTCCATGTCTCAAGATTCACCGAATTTCCCAAAAAATGAACGAAAAGGCATAGTTTTTATTTTATTTTTTTTTCTTTTTATTTTTTTAACAATAATAAGGCACGACTATGTTTAGTTCCCTTAAGCTTTCTAATTGACCCATGTAGCGAGTGTTGAGTCAATGACTCCCAAACCAGATGGTTTTAGGGCATTAGGTGTACAGACACCCCTAAGGACTTACTAACTCGAGTCAAAAAGGCTACGAAAATAAACCGACCTTAATATTACCAAGCAAAATTCTACCTTTTGACGTGAACACTCACTGCTTACTGAGGCAAGAGGTCCAGTTACTCAGCGAAAAGTTTATTGATAATTTTTTTTTTTTTAATATTTTCCTATGCCCAAGAGTTCATCCAACAAGTCATCCAGTTTTAGTTAAGATAAAGAAAAATACACATTAAAATCACATGTCATACCTCACATAATTTGTGCTAATGTGCTCGTGTTAGATTATGTCAAACATGTGAATTCTCAAATGCCTAAGGTAAGTAACTAAATTTTAAAATTTATCACCAGATCATGTGTTCAAAATGTTAAGCTCACCAATGACATCACATCACAGAAAATGTTTAGATCAACTAAAATTTCACGATAACATGAGCATGCATTTATCTCTATGACAAAAAGACAACAAATTAGGACAAAGTGTGTGATGTGTCTCCCATACCCCCAAACTTAAATTACACATTGACCCCAATGTGTGACTAATATGGAAAGAGCTGACCTGAGATATGGAGAACTATCTGGACTGGTATGGCTCATAGCATACCCCCAAACTTGAACTGAAGTATGCTTTGTCCCTGAAAAATAAAAACTGGAAAACAAAAAATACTGAAAACAAACGTTAATCATAAAAATGCGAAATAATAAATAAACAAAAGATAAGATAAGCTGTGGGGTGCCTCCTATGAGCACTAAGTTTAACGTCTTCAGCCAGACCCAACATTAGTAAACATGCCCAACTAAGTGCTCCACCATCTAATCAATAAATAGGAATGAAAAATGATCAGGCCTAGTGGCAGCATTCGATTTACGGTAGTCTAGACACTTTCTTCATCTTAACTGCACTCGAGTTGGGACCAACTCGTCATCTTTATTTACTACCGTCAATTTAGCACGTTTGGGCACGACTGGAATCAAGCTCACCCATTTGCGATCAGAGATGGGATAAATTATCCCTGGCTCTAACAGTTTAATATCTTCTGCCCTCACAACCTCTTGCATAGCAGGGTTGAGCCTTCTTTGTGGCTCCCTCGATGGCTTGGCATTCTCCTCCAACTATATCGTGTGTATTACCAACGAGGGGTTGATTCCCTTGACATCCTCAATAGTCCAGCCTATAGCTTCCTTATGCTCTCTTAAGATGTCCAATAATTTCTCCTCTGGAGCATCACCCAAATCTAAAGCTATAATTATAGGCAAAAAATCTGCTGGACCTGGGAACTTATACTCAAGATTATCCAATAAAGGCTTAAGTTCCTTCTTGTGAGGTTCAGGTGTTGTGGTTTCCTCCGTCTCACTGATCTTTAGAGGAGCAGACTCCACGATAGTATTTGCTTGCTCAAGTAACTTATCTAAATCCAAATCCTCTTCAAACTGAGCAAAGCATGCCTCCATAATGTCCTCAGACTTCCCTTCTTTCTTGGGCGTTTGTAGTCTCTCAAGGTAAGGCACTTTAGGTAAAAACGACCTAGAGAGATCCTTAATAATACGAGTGGCTGTAGATGGCTCAGCATCTCTCTTCTCATTGTTGCCACTCTCTTGCCCTTGGTGCATAACAGGGTTCTCTTCCACTTGATTGTCCACTTGTCTCCCAGATAAGTATGGGACAGTTGATTGCACTTGTTCCTGCCAATGCATTGGAGTTGAAGAATTTCCCTCCGCAAACTGTTCCTTTGGGTTAGGCTCAGATTGACTGGGGAACTCTCCTTCCTCTCCTTCACCCACGTAACTTGCGATTTGATCAATTTGACTCTCTAGTGTGGCAATCGCTTGGGTGTTTTCTATTGTTGTACTCATCATTTCACTCATAGATTGGCTAGTCATTTTCATGAAATCATTGAGAGCGTCCTCCAATGACTGTGAAACCGACGCTGGCGCTTGAATAGGAGCTTGGTAAGCGGGTGATGGTGCTGGATAAGCTGAGTGACCATAATTTGGAATTGGTGGAAGAAATTCGGGAGTGTATTGATTGTGAGCATGGAAAGGGGCTCTTCCCTGATTCATTGGTTGGTTCTGCTCCCATGAAAAATTAGAGTGGTCCCACCACCCTGGATTGTATGTTTCGAAGCAAGATCCATTTGATTGCCAACAACAGTCATTGAAAGCATTAATTTGTTCCATAGGATACTCGGCACAAGCTGGCATTGATGGGCAATTCTGTGCTAGATGCATGGGACTAGCACAGATGGAACAGCTTTCAACATTGAAAGTGTTGGCAGCATTGAGGGACGGGCCGGTCATTTTAATGAAATCCTTGAGGGCGTCCTCTAAAGACTGTGAAACCGGCGCTGGATTCATCCACATGATTTAATTTTTTTTAACAAAAAAGATAACTAACTAGTAGAAAAATAAAATCATTTTAGACCAAAAATTTTCACAAACCAAACAATTCTCCGGCAACGGTGCCAAAAACTTGTTGTGAGTTTTAATTTACTCGCAAGCGCATGAGTCGTTTGCAATATAGCGTTGTGCAAGTGCGAGGTCGAATCCACAGGGAATTATGTTGTGAAAATATATTTTTAATCTAAACTAACTTTATCTTAACCTAGTTCCGAATTGTGAATGATATTGCAAAAGAAATAAAAACTAAACTAAGTTGATTTTAAAACTAATAATAAAAAGCACTAAGGTTTCCGAATCCACCCTACCAAAGTTAAGCATATATGTTCTAAAAATATAGCCTATCAAAACATTCCATGAATCCAACTATAAGACAAAAAACAAAGAATATCCCAACTAAACCAAAAGCGTGTAATGTATCCGCTCTCAACAAATCACAAAGGAAATCCAATTTAATCGAAAAGCATTCAATGTATCCATCAGATGAAACACAAAGAATATCCAACAGACAATTTAAACTCAATCAATTATAAGATTAACTCAAATGATTGACAGAACATTTATACTAAAAATTATCATATTTGTACAAGCAAATCTGAACTACTATGCCAAACAACGGCGGGGCTTCATCTTCAACCTTAGCTGAAGAGTCTAGCCACTCATAACTATAAAACTATAATAAAAAGTGCTAAACATTTAAACTAAAACAACTGAATATAAAGAAATAAATAAAAAACTTTACATGGGAGAAATTCCACTCGCTGACGGGCGGCGCTTCCCCTCGTGGTACACACTGGGCCTGGCACTGCTGAGCTCGGTTCTGGGCACCGCGGTGCACACTGGTGTCCAAAAAAAACTGTGTTGGTTGCCAAAAGAAAAATAAATTAAAGTTAAAAGTAATCCTTAAAAATTTAAATCATACTTAAAAGAAAACCAACAATTGAGATTGAATAAAACGTAATTAAAATTAAAACAAACAAATCGAAAGAAAAATA
Source organism: Bretschneidera sinensis (assembly GCA_023935145.1). Taxonomy (NCBI): domain Eukaryota; kingdom Viridiplantae; phylum Streptophyta; class Magnoliopsida; order Brassicales; family Akaniaceae; genus Bretschneidera; species Bretschneidera sinensis. Next base: position 100,864,572 of record CM043698.1, on the reverse strand, counting down.
AATGAAAACGTACCTGTGTGGTGAAGTTAAGGGAAATAGACCGGATCCATAAGTGGAATTTCTTCCACTTTCGGGTCTTGTCTATCGATTAAGATCTTGAGGCGCTGTCCATTTACTTTAAAAACCCGGCCATCTCTAGTATCCTCAATTTCTACCGCCCCATTTTCAAAAACATTTTTCACTATAAAAGGGCCGGTCTATCTTGACCGAAGTTTTCCAAGATGCTTATCAAGTCTAGAGTCATATAAGAACACCTGATCATTGGGTTAAAATGTTTTCCTCAAAATATTTTTATCATGGAATACTTTCATCTTAGCCTTATAGATTCTAAAATTTTCATAAGCATCGTTTCTTAATTCTTCTAACTCGGTCAACTGATATTTTCTAAGCTTACTCGCTTCGGCCATATTAAAGTTAAAAGATTTGATGGCCAAATAAGCTCGATGCTCGAGCTCCATTGGTAAGTGGAAAGGCTTCCCAAAAACAAGCCAAAAAGGCGACATACCTAAGGGAGTTTTAAAGGCTGTACGGTAAGCCCAAAGCGCATCAGCTAGTCTCAACGACCAATCCTTGCGATCGGGGTTAACCATTTTTTCTAAAATTTGTTTAATCTCCCTAATAGCAAGCTCTACATGTCCACTAGTATGAGGATGGTAAGCAGTCGAGATTTTATGTAATACCAAATATTTTTTCATCAAAGACTCAAAAGAACGATTGCAAAAATGTATACCTCGATCACTAATTATAGCACGTGGTGTGTCAAATCGAGATAACACATTTTCTTTAGGGAATTTAATCACCGTTCCGTTATCATTGCTTCGACAAGCTACTGCCTCCACCCACTTAGATACATAATCTATTGCCACGATGATATATTGGTCCCATGAAATCGATGCCCCAACAATCAAAGATTTCAATTACTAAAATAGGGTTTAAGGGCATCATATTTCAGCGAGACACAACTCCTAACTTTTGACACCTTTCACATGAGCGACAATAGGTGTTTACATCTCTAAACAAGGTAGGCCAATAAAATCCACACTGTAAAATTTTTGCAGTGGTTTTTGTCATTGAAAAATGGCCTCCACAAGCTTGGGAGTGACAAAATTCTAAGACACTCTCAATCTCTTCATTAGGGATGCAACACCTTAGAATTTGGTCAGGGCAGTACTTGAAAAGATAGGGGTCATCCCAATAGAAATTATGTACCTCATATAAGAATTTCCTCTTATCTTGAGCACTCCAATCCATAGGTATTTCACCTGTAGCCAAATAGTTTACGATGTGAGCAAACCATGGTAGAGAAGTAATGGATAGTAATTGCTCATCGGGAAAATCGTCCTTGATTGGCATGTCATCACAAGTGTCCCCGAATGTAAGTCTCGAGAGGTGGTTGGCTACTATGTTCTTCACTCCTTTCTTATCCTTGATGTTGATATCAAATTCTTGCAAGAGGAGGATCCATCGGATTAGTCGTGCCTTAGCATCCTTCTTTGTGAGAAGTTACTTGAGGGCGGTATGATCTGTAAAAATAAGGATAGGTAACCCAATTAAATAAGCATGAAATTTATCTAAAGGAAATACTACAGCTAGAAATTCTTTTTCAGTTGTAGAGTAATTCATTTGAGCTCTATTTAAAGTCTTACTAGCATAGTAAATGACAAAAAGCTTTCCTTCTCTTCGCTGCCCAAGAACAGCACCTACAGCGTAGTCACTAGCATCACACATGATTTCAAAAGGCAAAGTCCAATCTGGTAGTCGCATTATAGGTGCGAAAGTAAGATTGTCGATCAGCATTTGGAATGCTTCTGGACAAGCTCCTGTCCATTCAAAGAGAGTGTCTTTAACTAAGAGGGCACTTAGAGGTCTAGAGATGTTCGAAAAATTTTGTATGAACCTCCTATAAAAACCAGCATGACCAAGGAAAGATCTCACATCCTTTATTGTCTTAGGGGTAGGTAATTTAGAAATTAATTCAATCTTGGATTGATCAACCTCTATTCCTTTAGAAGAGACAATATACCTGTCCCCATCCTTAAACCATCTGGCCTTAACCTTGTCCTGTAGAAGCATTCCCTCCCTATTCAAAACACAATTAAGATCATTTTGTGCAATTGTGAAAGCTTCCAATTTAGTATATGACCAACCAGCCTGCAACACCAAATCCACAAGAGTAACAACATTTTGAGCATTAGCTATCTATTGCTTGACATCTCCAAAAAAATCTTAATTTAATCTTCTCAGAAGTTTGCAAAAGTTTTTTTAAGTTTGGCTATAAAATTATCTCCACCTTGGTTCTAATGTTGTGCAATAAAAGAAACTAAGTTCTTGTGATTTGTCCATGTCTTCATGAGTTTTAAAAAAAAAATGCCAGAGATTTATTGGTACTTCAAAAACTGAGTAATAATGGAAAATGGTCGGAAAGGTGCCTCGTTAAGTACTCAACTATAAGCAAAGGAAAATCTGAAATAAATGTGCTATTAGTTAGACATCTATCAAGATGATGTCAAACCCTAGCCAAACCTTGTTGATTATTACACCAGGTAAACATAGAGCTCTTAAAACTTGGGTTAGGAAAAAATACCAATAACCACAACGGAGTCTGAACCATCTCATAATCGAACCAAAAACACGATTGCCACAAGAAATGGTTAGGTTTATGTTTCGGATTTTATTTTATTTTTGTTATGATTATGGTTCTTGATTTTGAAAAATGCAGGTTAAAGCGTATAATAAAACCAATTCAAAATTATATATACTCAATTACAATTTTATTCTTAGAAGAATAGATTAGATATGTTTTAAGAATAATATTATAATGGTAAAAAATATCTAGTATATATATCGTTAAGTGGAAACCCTAAAAATCTAAAATCATTGTTTTAAGTCTTTGTTTTGAATGAGAATATTATTTATTATTTTATTTTTCATTTTTAAGTAAATTTTGACTTATATTAATTTTCTATTTTTTTTATAGATATCAACTTTGACACTAGACCAATCAGTTTTGAACATTGATGATTGAGGAGAAGAATTTGGAGAGAAGAGCTTAGTTGTGGAATATTTTGTAGTTTTCATTTGAAAGTTTATAACTTATTTTAAAGTATTTGAATGTGGATTAGATGGTGTTACAATTTTAATTGGTATTAATTGGTGTGGATTGAATAAGATTGCAGTGTTTTAACTTTTAAATTATATTAAGCGTTGATTAAGGTAAATTTTTTTATTAGGTGATTTTTTTTGTTAACCATGGTTAATTACAAAATTTCAATAAGAAAACTGAACTAAAAGTTTGGTTACCAAAAGAAATGGTTTGGTTTACCGTTAAGGTTTAGAACAAACTAAAGTTTTGGTTATGGTTATGGTTATGGTTATACCAAATATTGTGGTTACTGAACCACACACACCCTTACTTGAAACCTGCATCCTTGAGGCCAACCTGAGTCATACAACAATTAAAGTTATCCATAGCATTTATGTTGAGAACCATACCTCTAGCTCACTCAGACATAGAAGATATGATGTTAAAATCCTTTAAAATGAACCACAACATGTCATAAAAAGAGGCAATCTACTCAATTTCATCCCATAAACAACTTCTTTATTGCCTAATACATTCAGCATGCACATGCAGACACCTAATTTTGTTACAATTATTAAAATGGGCCACATGTTGAGCCCGATGATGAGAATCAATCTTAAAATGCTCAAATTTGAAGAAAAAAATGAAAACCAAGACTTTGTTTTTGAGAAAGAACCAATTATAAACCCAACCTAAAGCCCAAAAGCCTAAATACTAGCCTAAATAAGCTTAAAAACAACACCAAAGATAAAAAATTGTGTTGAAATCCAAGAAACCGATCTAAAAGCCTGGCCAGACCCTTTTGATCCAATCAGTTCAAGCCTTGGGAAAATCGGTTCAATCAATGGCTCGATTAGTCCATTCACCGAACTGATCGGCCTGTTTACCAAACCGTTCAGCTTGCAACCGTTACTAAACAAAAACTTTATACCAGAACTCCATCAGCGTGTTTATTCTTTCAATGGCAGACATATCAGTTACAGAGTCATATTTGTAACAGCCCCTAGTAACCCCTATACTCCTATTCATTTCTTTGTCTCTCAAATCACCTTATAATACCCATTTCATATTCTTTCACCAACACCTACACAATCTCTACCCCATAGCTAAGCTAGAGCAAGTTTTCTACACACATTCTTCATCTCCCTAGTTGAAACTCTAACAAAATAAAATCATATAAATCATACTTTGGGCCATTTTTTGGGTAGTGATTTGTAATAGTTTGGGTCCTTTATAAATACCATACCTTTCACATTCCCATACATTAGCCAAATTACTTCTATCTTACTTGTAATTGGTTTTTTTACAAGAACAAAATTGATTTATCAAGATTCATCACATCCAAAGGATCTTTGTATCTTCGAAGGCAGCACCCCAAATCCACACGTGGTATCATAAAATCTCTCTCAAAAGGTTGGTAAAATCCATTTAATTTTATTTCCATATCATATTGTTCTATTTCTAGTATTGAATCAAAATATAGTCATGATGTATGAACCACCATGAATTTGCATAATAAAAGATAAGTAAAACTTTTTGTGTGTAAGTCACTTTAGGATCCAACTTTGATAAGTACATTTATATGCCATATAGTTTTAGATTCATATATTTATGTCAATGATATAATCTTTGCCACTCAACAACTACTAGATATAAATTTGGATGAATAAATACCTATTTTTGTTTTTTTGAATTCGCTGTATAAAATATTTAATTGAGGTACGCGAACTGATTAGACAAAAACTTGATCGGTGCAAAACCGCAAGTGCGCAGTATCGTAGTTTTATAGTAAAGTGATGAGAAGAGTATCGTTCTCAGGGATTGGTAACTCACTTTTGACAAGTACTAAAATTATACTAATCTCGACTTTATTTAGAAAAGTCACTAAGATTGTTTGTAATTGCAATTTGAAATAAAATCAATTCAAAGGAAAAGAAAGTTGTTGTTCGAAGATCAAATTAATGAGAAAATGAACTTCTAGGAAAATTATCCCTCACTATGCTTATCTCATCTAACTAATTGATTTAATTCTCTATGTTTATTAACAAAACCTCCAAACTTATCCAAAAGCCTCTTTCAATAGTCAATTGGAAATTTTCTTATTCATCATTTTACACAAGAGTATGCAAATCAATAAAGCAAGAAAGCATTAAGACCAACGATTTTAAGACTACATAGGTTCATATAAGTCTTTCGATCTCTATATTTACCTATGCGGAAACATCCAAGTTCTATCCTATAATTCCCTCTTTCTATAGCAAATCACAAGATCAAAATCATCTAATTAATGGCTAGTCAATTAGAAGCAATAAGCTTAGAATAAATCAGACAAACATAGAAGAGAATTACTTCAAATTAGCATAGAAAAGCAAGCATAGTTTAAAAGTAGATTACATTGTTTTCCTAGAATAAAGAAAATTTAGTTCATGCTAAAAATTAAATTCAACATAAACTAATTCACCATATTTTTCTGAGAGAAGAAAATCCACAGTGAAAAATACTCGTCGCTGTCGGTAGCCTTTTCCTCCTTGATAGCAAAGCCTTCGAGATCCACCCTCTGAAGATGAAGTGCAATGGGACTTTTATAAGGAAACTCCATGAGTGCAATGTGTTTCCAACCGATGTGGGATGTGGGATTTAAGCCTTCACATGCCACTCAAAACTTTTGCCCACATCTCTTTTATTTTAGCAGCTCCTATACTCAAATGAAATCTTCATTTAAATGAGAGAAAGAGTCCTTAGATGATAGGCTGCTAAAATTTGGATCTTTCTTTTCTTCAAATCTGAAACAAAATTTAATGACAACAATGAAGTCTAAAACCAACAAAAATAAATAAAAGTATACTCAGTTTAAAGTTAAGAAGTGATTAAATATAGGAAATTGTGTAAGGCATCAAATACTCCCAAACTTAAAACTTTTTTTGTCCTCAAATAAAAATAAAATAAAATAACCCCATAGAAAAATCTTATCATTCGCCAAGCCATGATCTGAATTTAGATTTCATTACTAGTATCTTACTCTTTTAATATCAAGGATAGCAAGAAAATTAATCAAAAATTTAGTAATTTGTCAAGCAAGAGTTAAGAGATTACTTCAACCTAAAGCTAAGACCTTGAGTGTGTGTGTGATATAGTCAATTGAACTCCAAACAACCGCAAACTCAGATAAAAGTAGAACAATTAAAACCAAAGGAATTCTCTCAAAACTTAACCCCATAAGTACAATTTTCAGAAATCCTTTCTACTAATGTAGTCAACACCAAAATCAAAGATCAAAAGGTCTTTAATTAGGTTGTGTTGGTATTTGTCTAAGGTTTAAACATGTCTAAACATGGTTCAAAGATGGTTAAAGTCTAAACTAAGGTTGAAAAATCCAAGTTCAGTAAGTTAAAAGACTGCACACATGTGTGTGCATCACTTTGGAGAAGGATAAGGGTAGGCGCACTAGTGTGTGCACTTCTGCACACAAGCTGAAGGTGTGTGCGCACTACAGGTGATGGCCAGCACCGCACCGCGCACATCCCAGCACCACACCATCCAGAATTCATGCCTCCTAAAGCACCCCAGCACCGCACCACTCCCCACCAGTGGCACACCACCCAGAGAGTGTGCAAAGGGACTCTGCCCAGCACCACACCGCGCCCTGTTGAGCACCTAGGCGCTAGGCAAAGTCAAGCACACATGGACAGCCTGTTTTAACCCTCTCTTAGGTGCATGGGTACAAGGTTAAAACACACAGCACAACTTAGGAGTGATGGAGGGCTATGATTAAGTGGTAATTATGATAAAAGGGTGAGGATTGAATCTCAAGAATGACCAAGAAGTGGGTGGCTATAAAAAGGGTTTCCTAGCCTTATTTTTCAACATATAGAAAAAAACACAAGTTTGTGACATACTTTGAGATCAATTTTAATACAAGAGAGAATTATGTGAGAGACATAAACACAAGAGGGACTCTTTGTAGTGAGGCTGGTTGTAAAGAGAGAGAAGTCTAGATTAGATAGAGAGCATTGTTAGTTCTCATCTTCTTCCTTTCTTATCTTCTTGGTTTCTTTAAGAACACGAGGTTTCTTGAAGAGGGTTGTTTTATTTGTAAAGAAATGTTTGATTTAGTGTAGAGAGTTTGGAGGAACTCACGGGGACGTAGGCATATTGCTGAACCTCGATAACAATTGCTTGTCTTCTTTCTTTATTTGATTTTCTGTTCTTGTCTTTGATTACTGTATTTCTTTCTATAAGTCATTCTAGACTTGGGTGTTTGGAAGATCACCACCTAGGCATCTTGTCAAGGTGATTTCCAATAGTGGTATCAGAGCTTGGTTAGAGGGTATCAGAGCAAGAACAAGAAGGTGATGGAGCCAAGAATCTAAGAATCAAAGATCAACTTGAGGGTGATTCAAGAACGGTGTAAAGATCAAGATCTAATCGTGTTCTTGAGATAGATTCAAGAATGGTCTTAAGATCCATCTTCGATCTGTGTTATTGAGGTTGAGGAAAGTATTTGTGGGTGCTGCATAAATCAAGGGATCTTCTCCGCAAGATGGGTTCAAATTTCGGTATTGAGAAGTTTGATGGAAAGGGAGATTTTTCCCTGTAGAAGCAAAAGATCATGGAGGTTCTTATGCAACAGAAAGTGGATATGGCTACTGGAGAAGATGATGCTTTTCAAGCAAGTGTCACGGAGGACCAGCGAAATGAGATGAAGAAGATGGCATACAGCACCATTTTCTTGCATATGTCGGATAATGTCACAAGGGAGTATGGAGACTCGAAAGATCCAACTGCAATATGGAAGAAACTAGATGAGTTGTTTCTTACGAAGACTCTCCCAGATAAGAGGTATCTTCATAAACGAACCTTTACTTTTAAATTTGATCCTAAGAAAAAGTTGCAAGATAATCTTGATGCCAAGATAAGGAGTGCATCAAGTGGTAAAGGGTTGTTCTTTAAAAGAAGGCCATCAACTCGGTATGGCAGCAACCATGGCTACTACCGGGATATAGATAGAGGAGAGAGCCATGGGAAAGTGCACAGCAGCATGCATGGCTACTACCGGGACAGAGGTAGAGGAGAATGCATTCAAAACTGAGATTTGGAGGGAAGAGTTGCTACCACTGCCATAAGGAGGGCCATGTCAAGAAAGATTGCAAGAAGATGACAAAGGATAGAGGAGGAAGCCATACCAAGAATGGAGAGGCTTTGGTTGCCAAAATAGAACAGCAAGATAATGATGTTCTTGTTGTGTGCTCGGGTGTGAGCAAGGGGCAAGAAGGCAGCAGGAAATTGATCTTGGAATTTGGGTGCACTCATCACATGTGCCCTCACCAAAGTTGGTTCAAGAATTTCCAGGAAACCAATGATGAAAGGTTCTTGGGGAACGATATTTCTTACCAAGTGAGGAGAAAGGGAGACATCCAGGTGAGGATATTTGATGGAATGACAAGGCTGCTGGAGAATATGAGGTATCTCCCAGATTTGAGGAGGAATTTGATCTCATTGGGGCAGCTAGATTCCATGGGGTATACATGCAAAGTAGAGGGAGGAAAGATCAAGGTAGCCAATGGATCTTTGGTAGTGATCAAGGCAGCAAGAAATGATGGACTCTATGAGATGATCGGAGAGATAGAAATCAATGATCAAGCAGCAAGCTTTATGGCTGAGATGGACAAGGCAGCCCTTTGGCACACTCGCTTGGGACACATGAGCGAAAAGGACCTTTAAGTTCTTAGCAAGGATGGTCTACTTGGAGGAGACAAAGTAGATAAACTGGATTTCTGTGAGAGTTGCATTCTTGGGAAGCAACACCGAGTCAGCTTCAACACTGGAGTGCACAAGTCTAAGGGGATTCTTGACTATATTCATTCAGACCTTTGGGGACGAGCAAGAACACCAACACAGGGAGGTAACATTTACTTTCTGTCTTTAATTGATGATTATTCAAGAAGAATGTGGGTTTATTTGCTTAGAAATAAATCGGATGCCTTGGATAAATTTGTTGTGTGGAAGAAGTTGCTAGAGACTCAAATGGGTAGAGTAGTTGAGGGGATAAGAACCGATAATGGCTTAGAAATTTTTTAACCAAGAACTTGATCAATTCTATAGGTTAAATGGCATTCTAAGACATAGGATGGTTGTGGAAACCCCTCAGCAAAGTGGAGTTGCTGAGTGGATGAATAAGACCCTTATGGAAAAGGTTAGGTACATGTTAATAGGATCCGGTTTACCAAAATATTTTTGGGGAGAAGCTGTGGCTACAGCTGCATACTTGGTAAATAGATCACCCTCTAGAGCTTTAAAGCTCATGACTCCCATAGAGATGTGGAGTGGAAAACCCCCTGAATTAAAAAACCTTAGGACTTTTGGGTGTGCTGCATATGCACATCAAAAGGAGGATAATTTTAGCCCTAGATCTAGAAAATGTGTATTTCTAGGATATGGTGATGGGGTTAAGGGATATAGGTTGCGGTCTTTAGAAAAGAAGGGCATGAAACTGATTATAAGTAGGGATGTTATTTTTAATGAATTATTATTTACCTACTTGGAGAAAACTAACCCTGCAGGGGCTAGTGAGCAAACCAGTCCAGAAGTTGTGGAGCATTGCATCAAGGAGAACTCGGTTCAGGTAGAGTAGAGGAGGCAAGAGGGTTCGGACTAGGTAGAGCCCTTGGATGAAGGCCAAGCTCAAGAAACTCAAGAGAAGGCTGAACTAGAAGAGGTTGATGCAGTAAGTCGGAAGGACTATCAGCTCACAATGGACCGGGAAGGAAGGTTGGTCGGACCACCTTCAAGATTTGGGTTTGCGGATGTAGCAATTCCTTGGACAGAAGGAGAGATGAGTGAATAAGAGACTTACATTAATGCCATGGGATGTCAGGATTCGCGAAGATGGAAGCTAGCTATGGAGGAAGAAATGGATTCTTTGATGAAGAACGACTTCTGGGAATTGGTGAAAATTCCAGGAAAGCAGAAAGTTATAGAATGTAAGTGCACTTACAAGATCAAAGAAGGGTACCCTCCAGGAGATGAAGTCTAGAACAAAGCTAGGATGGTGACAAATGGGTTCACAAGAAGAGAAAACATAGGTTTCACAGAAACTTTCTCACCTGGACACAAGGTGGAGAAGATGGTGAGTATCCTCATCTATGTCGATGATGTGTTGTTGGTTCGGAATAGCAGGGAGAGGATGGAAAGGTTTACATCTTAACTCAGTGAGGAGTTCAAGAGGAAGGATCTCAACCTAACACAAAAGATCCTTGGGATATGTAGAATCCAAGAAAAGGAGAGAAACTGGTTAAGGGTTTCTTGGGCAATGGGTGTTCCCAGAAGATTTGTGAGTAGTCCCGAAAAGAAGCATTGGCTTGGGATGAAGGGGTTGCTGAGGTATTTGAAGGCTCAGTGGCAGCCGATGGTAGCACTCATAACAACCGGGGCATAATGCATAGCGGCTACGGAAGCCATAAAGGAGGCTATGGGGTGCAAAGGGTTGTTGAAAGAGTGAGAGGTCCTAAAAGAGCAGGTGGTGGTATCTTTGGATAGCCAAAGTGTGTGGCACTTGTGGAGGAATCCGGTGTTCCATGAGGGGATGAAGTATATGGATGTCCAGTATCATTACATTCTGAAAAATGGTACGAAAGGTTGCATCCATGTGGAGAAGGTAGCCACGGAAGAAAATCCTGCGGATTTGGGTACTAAAGTTCTATCTCTAAGTAAGTTCAATCATTGCCTTGGACTACTTAGGATTGGAGTTGGTTAATTGATGACTCAAGATGAGTTTGGATCCTGAAGATCTCTGCAAAAATGGTTCAGGTTTAAACACTTAGACAAAGGTAGAGATTGTTGGTATTTTTCTAAGGTTTAAACATGTCTAAACATGGTTCAAATATGGTTAAAGTCTAAACTAAGGTTGGTGGATCAAATTTCAATAAGTTAAAAGACTGCACACATATGTGTGCATCACTTTGCAGCAAGTTAAGGGTAGGCGCACTAGTGTGTGCACTTCTGCACACAAGCTGAAGGTGTGTGCGCACTACAGGTGATGGCCAGCACCGCACCGTGCACAGCCCAGCACCGCACCATCCAGAATGCATGCCTACTGAAGTGCCCCAGCACCGCACCACTCCCCACTAGTGATGCATCGCCCAGAGAGTATGCAAAGGGACTCTGCCCAGCACCGCACCAAACCCTGTTGAGCATCTAGGCGCTAGGTAAAGTCAAGCACACATGGACAACCTGTTTTAACCCTCTCTTAGGTGCGTGGGTGCAAGGTTAAAACACACAGCACCACTTAGAAGTGATGGAAGGCCATGATTAAGTGGTAATCATGATCAAAGGGTAAGGATTGAATCTCAAGAATGACCAAGAAGCGGGTGGCTATAAAAGGGGTTTCCTAGCCTTATTTTTCAACATATAGAAAAAAACACAAGTTTGTGACATACTTTGAGATCAATTGTAATACAAGAGAGAATTGTGTGAGAGACATAAACACAAGAGGGACTCTTTATAGTGAGGCTGGTTGTAAAGAGAGAGAAGTCTAGATTAGATAGAGAGCATTGTTAGTTCTCATCTTCTTCATTTTTTCTCTTCTTGGTTTCTTCAAGAACTTCAGGTTTCTTAAATAGGGTGGTTATATTTGTAAAGAACCATTTGATTTAGTGTAGAGAGTTTGGAGGAACTCACGGGGACGTAGGCACATTGTCGAACCTTGATAACAATTGCTTGTCTTCTTTCTTTCTTTGATTTTCTATTTTTGTCTTTGATTGCTGTATTTCTTTCTAAAAGTCATTCTAGACTTGGGTGTTTGGAAGATCATCACCTGGGCATCTTGTCAAGGTGATTTCCAACAGGTTGTAATGACAGGCCACAAAGTGAGGGCTAAGAAAGAAATGGATAAGGAAAATTAAAGCAAACTGAGAAAATACTTGGTGGAAAGAACAATAAAAGAGATATCCACAGGATTCAAACCATAACTCTTTCTCGACTATATGCTCATACTGGTGACATTATTGTTGCTATAATCAATGAAGCAATACCAAGTACACCTTTAACAAAATCTTAAGTGATCTACACTCCACTTATTGAGTGTTTTCTATTTTATACTTCCTTCCATGATGAATAAATCACATATGGGCAAAAGACAAACCCAGAAAAAATATTTCTCTTTTTTTTTTCAGCCTCCCACCTTTTTCGTTCAGCCACCTTGGTTCTTGTAGCCTTTTTAAATTTTCAACCACTTTAGCTTTTTTTTCACACATTTTGATCAAACATAGCATAATTTCCTTTGAACTAACTTTCTATTTAAATGTAGATTTCCACCCAAGTATTTTCTCCAATTGTAAAAGGTAAATTTATGGTTTTTCAGGCTTAGAACAGGAATAGATAATGTAGTTAAAAGAATAAATAAAGGCTTATGTAAAATAAGACTCAAGGGGATTGACTATGGAAATACACCATGCAATGATGGTATGATAACTAGGACGGCTCGAAAAGTTTTTTGGTTACGACAAAAAAATGCCTAGATCATTTCTCTAATATTTGGTATCAACTAGGATTTCGTCTCAATGATCCATCAACGGATTCTAGAGTAAAGCAAGATTGAACTTCCCTGACCTAGTTAATTCTACTCATACTCTTTATCAACAAAATAGAATAAAAAAATGACTATGTGCTCAATTTTGTTCAAGGCCAAAGATTTAAATCAAAGTACCCACAAAACTGTGCTTGAAAAAAAAGAAATTTTCAAAAAAATTCTCAGTCCTATCCTCAATCATAAATTTCAGAGTCATAGAGAATTCAATCATACTCAAATGTATGTTTGGTAAGAAAAATCAAAAACTCAAGACTTATTAAATCACAAATAAAATAAAATAACCAGCAATCAAGAAGACTAAATGACTATAGGAGTTTACACCCCCAAACTTAAACTAAAAAATTTCCTCATTGTAATTCAAAAGTGAGAAAGATTGAAGAAATGAAAGGAACTTCCCTAGTTTCATGGTGAATCAGTCATAGTTTGCTATTTCCAGCGTTTTATTCTTGCTAAATTAACCAGTATCAAAATCCAAATTATCCAAAATAAAAATAAAATAATTAAATAAAGTTCTATGGGCTGCCTCCCATAAGCGCTTGTTTTAAAATCTGCAGCTAGACTTTTCAATCTTCATCAATTAGGGTCTCCAAAAAGAATAAGTGCACAATTCCTCTCACTTGTTCCCTATAATAACGCTTCAATCTTTGACCATTAACTCTAAATATATTCTATATCTTGTCCTTTAAGTCTATTGCTCCAAAAGAGAAAACAATGTCAATTGTATAAGGACCTGTCCATCTTGATTTTAACTTGCCCAGGAAGAGTTTGAGTTGTGAATTGAAGAGTAAAACTTCTTATCCTGGTGCAAACTTATGCCTAAGAATTTGTTTGTCATGCCACTTATTCGTTTGTTCTTTGTAGATCTTCACATTTTCATAAGTATCGTTCCGAAACTCATCCATCTCATTAAATTGTAAGAGTTGCTTTTCTTCTGCTGCATTTAAATCAAAATTAAACTTCTTTACAGCCCAATAAGCTCTATGCTCTAACTCAACAGGAAGATGACATGCCTTTTTAAACACTAATCAGTAAGGAGACATCCTGATAGGTGTTTTAAAAGCTGTACGGTATGCCCACAAAGCATCATCAAGCTTCTTTGCCCAATCCTTCCTATTGGTATTGGCCGTCTTTTCAAGGATGTTCTTGATTTCTCGATTTGAAATTTCAGCTTGGCCATTAGTTTGAGGATGGTAGCCAAGTGCTATCTTGTGCTTCATACAATATTTAAAAAGAAGGTTTTCAAACAACTTGTTACAAAAATGGGTCTCTTCTTCACTAATAATAGCTCGTGGAGTGCCAAATCTTGTGAATATATTCTTATACAGAAATTTAAGCACTACCTTTGCATCATTTGTTATTGCAACAATTGTTTCCACCAATTTTGACACATAATCCACTGCTAACAAGATATAAAAAAAGCCAAAAGATTGAGGAAATTGACCCATAAAATCAATTCCTCAAACACCAAATAACTCAACCTTTAAGATATTTTTCAATGGTAGCACCTGACACCATGAAATATTTCCCATACGTTGGCACCAGTCACAAGTCTTCACCAAAGTATAACTATCACAAAAAATAGAAGGCCAAAAGAAACCACTTTGAAGTACCTTAGTTTTTGTTCATGTTGCTCCAAATTACCCTCCATATGATGATGAATAGCAATAATGGAGAATGGCTTGCATCTCTTCTTCTGGTACACATCTTTGGGTGATTTGATCAGGGCATATTTTGAACAGTAAAGGCTCATCCCAAAGATAATATTTCACATCATGTGGAAACTTCTTTCATTGGTGGTAAGTGAGATCTGTTTGCAGTACTTTACAAGCTAGTTAGTTTACAATATCAGCATACCAAGGAAGCTTGATCTCACATGCAAACAACTACTCATTAGGGAATGCTTCTTAGATCACTGAATTTGGTCTTACTTCCTCTTGCTCCAGCCGAGATCATCAGCAACTGAATTTTCGCTTCCTTTCTTATCTCGAACCTCCAAATCAAATTCTTGAAGAAGTAGGATCCAACGAATCAGCCTAGGCTTAGCATCCTTCTTGCTAAACAAATAACGAGTTGATGCATGATCAGTGAACATTATGACTTTTGTACCAATGAGGTAAGACCAAAATTTGTCACAAACAAACACAATAGAAAGTATCTCCTTCTCAGTTGTTGTATAATTTACTTGACTTTCATTCAAGGTTCGGCTTGCATAATAGATGGCCCTGAACAGTTTGTCTCACTTTTGTCCTAATACTGCTCCAATTGTCAAGTCACTTACGTCACACATGACTTCAAAAGGTTGACTCCAATAAGGTATAGTCATAACAGGCGATGAAACTAGTTTCTCCTTCATTGCATTAAAGGCCTGGAAACAAGCATCATCAAAGTCAAATGCATAATTTTTTTCAAGAAGATTGCATAAAGGTTTAGAGAGTTTAGAAAAATCCTTTATAAATCTTCTATAAAATCTCGCATGTCCTAAAGAAATTATGATTCCCTTCACTTTCTTTGGAGGTGTAGTTTTTCTATGGTTGCAATTTTAGCTCGATCAACCTCAATTCCTTTAGATGACACTCGATGGCCAAGCACGATCCTTTCTTGAACCATGAAATGGCACTTCTCCCAATTTAGGACTAGATTTTTGTCTAAACATCTCTACAAAACAAGAGCTAAATTATGAAAACAATTATCAAAAGATGTACCAAAAACTAAAAACTCATCCATGAAAATTTCCATTATATCTTCCGCCATATTAGAAAAGATAACCATCATGCAACGTTGAAATTTCGCTGGGACATTGCACAATCCGAATGGCATCCTCCTAAAAGCAAATGTTTCGTAGGGGCATGTGAATGTAGTTTTTTCTTGATCTTCAGGGGCTATAGCAATCTAGTTATATCCCGAATAACCATCTAAGAAGCAATAGTAGGAATACCCAGCCCATCGATCCAACATTTGATCAATGAAGGGAAGTGGAAAATGATCCTTCCTTGTTGCTTTGTTCAACTTGCAATAAACCATACATACACGCCAACCAGTGACTGTTCTTGTAGGAATAAACTCATTGTTTTCGTTTCTCACCACCATCATTCCATCCTTTTTTGGTACACCCTACACTGGACTTACCCACGAGTTATCTGAAATAGCATAGATAATTCCAGCATTGAGGAGCTTTAAAATTTTAGCTCTCACGACTTCCTTCATTACTGGATTTAATATTCTTTGGTGCTTGATTACGCTCAAACTAATATGCGGTTATTGTGTATAGTTGAGGTGTCGATCCCACGAGGAAAAGCAAACTACAAGGAAAAGTGTAAACTTTAATACGAAACGATAAAATCCAAATGAGAAAATCAGAGTTTTGATAATAAAGTAATATGAGAAAATTGTGTAAATATAATGAAGAATATAAATGAGAAACAACAAGGTTTCGGGAATCCTCCCTAGGTTCGTTACCTTATTCTAATCTCGATTCAATTGTTTTTATCTAGATTGCAAGTTTCACATCCCAAACAAGCAATCGGCAAATATTCAATCAAAGCATATGAAAACCCTAATGTAATTGCTATGAAATACTCTTTACTTTCGATTCAAGCACACATGACCTATCCTATAGATTTATCAAGAAACGACAATATATCTCAATAACAATATCACAGTAATGGACAAACCTAAAAGATAAATCTACCAGAATCAATCACATCCAAACAACTTGACATAAGAAGAGCTTGACTAGACTTATATGGAGTAGAAGGCTGCAATCACTGGATTAAGAAAATCTAAGATAAGAAGAACATAAATTGCATCTGTCATATGAACCTAAGTTCTTCTTGTTTAATCAAAGAGTAAATCATAAACAATGTTTTGACAATAAATCCTTACAACTGAATCAAAAATGGAAAATACGAACAACTACACCTAGGAATTCATCTCTTTGCCTTGCTTGGAGATTAGTTGGCCATGGGGCTCATGCTTGAACACCGTAATGGAGAAGAATGTCGAGCTCTCTCTTTAGTTTCCCAGCCTTAATGGATGCCTCTTTATCAAATCCTAAGTGATCTATTTATAATACAAACGGTCCAAGGGTGTTTTCGGGTCTAAACTATCATTAAAACCCTAGTTAGGAAACAGGGGATCGTGTGAGTGCCGCGGCTCACACTAATCTAGGCCGCGGCTCAACCTTGAAGTTTGCTTTGTGGTGTTGCTGGAGGCCGTGG
Source organism: Bretschneidera sinensis (assembly GCA_023935145.1). Taxonomy (NCBI): domain Eukaryota; kingdom Viridiplantae; phylum Streptophyta; class Magnoliopsida; order Brassicales; family Akaniaceae; genus Bretschneidera; species Bretschneidera sinensis. Next base: position 100,847,687 of record CM043698.1, on the reverse strand, counting down.
CCCATATTGGTCCAGGCTGCAGCTCTGACTGCCAAGCCTTGGCTAAGATTGGTCCAGGTCGCGGTGCACACTGATGGCCTTTGAGGCTCTTTTAGACAAGCTTCTGTAGGTAGCGGTGCACACTGGTATGTGGGGGCTCTCTTTGTTTTATCCTTCCGCAATCATGCCTTCACTCCAGTATGCATCGAAGCTTCGTGCTTAAAGTGATGATAGCTTATCCATCTCTTTTAACTTAAAATACCTGAAAATGCACCGAAATAAGTCAATGCTCCACGAATGACACTTTAGAATTGTTAAGGTATAAATGTGTAATTCAATGCTCGATCAACCCTAAAATGCTAACAAATAAGTACTATTAAGATGCATTTTATGACTCTCATCAAAACCCCCAACTAGCTTATTGCTACTCCCTAGTAATTCAAGCGAAAACAAGACAGTATGAGATGAATCCTATAGTAGAAATCAAAACAAAATAAAGCAATGTTAGCGTTAATCCAAGATTAATTCAACTTTTTGTCTCAAAAATCGCACATAACACAGCACATAGAATCATTAAATATTGCCGAAGTCCAAAAGTAATCGAAACATCAATCTTAAAATCGTTATCGACTCTTAACATCCATCTTACCACAAACCATTAATCCAAACACCCTGATGATTTTATGAACAACATTCATGAATACAAGTCTTGGCCTCTAAAAACATATTAAATTGTGTGACATGCATCACAAATCAAACTCCATAGGCTCATTTTTCAAATCACTCTCCACTATTGTAGAAAAATCACACTACATCGGATCAATAGGTCTTTAATAAGCTTGTAACGTTAGGCTAAGGTAAAGGTCAAGAAAGAATGGGAAGGATTAAACAAGTAAAAGAACTCAATCTCTTAGTTTAAACACAACCATTTTAAGCACTAGATAACCTTACTTCAATACCCAACTCATTCAACCATATTTCGAGCATTTCTCTCAACAAATTACCAATTTTTTTTGCTTTTTCTTTCTTTGCCATAATTCACTTCTTTTTTATTTTTTTTATTTTGGTACATAACCATTCACCTCTTTTTTCAATTTTTTACTCTTTTCCACAATCCCCAACTTATCTCCTTTAATGTACTTGGGTTATGGTAGTAATATATTTATTTTCATATTTTCATCCTTACTCCTTTTAAGTGTTTCTCAACAAATGTGTATAACTAAGTTCTCTTAAATGAAAGGTAAGGATAAAATATTTTTAGGCTCATAGAGGTAAGTAAATGGGTTATTGAAAGAACAAGGCTCAAATTCTTTTTTAAGAAAAATGCTCAAACAGGTGACTAGCGATAATTATAGCAAGGGTAAGTTTGAAAGGCTCAAATCAGTCTAAAAATGGCTTACATCATCTCCTGAGTAGTGCACTCTAGGATTTCGCCTCATGTGATTATCAAATAAGTTCTAGAGCTTGTCGAGACCGCAAAAATATTCACAAAACAATCACACATAAAACTTCTCTAAATGTTTTAGACTAATCATGCAATCTTACTGCAAACCAGAGTCTCAAACCAAATGAAGAATGATACTTAAATTATTCTCAAACCGAAGCAAGATTTAACTCCTTCTAAATGTTATATGCTATCTCAATTAAACTCATATCATTGACATGAATTACTTCTAAGGCTAACACAAAGCATGCTAAGAAAAAAAAAACAAAACAAACGAATTAAAACGAAAAAGAAAAGGAAGGTGACACCCAACAATTCAATGTATGCAATAAGAAATGTGTTTCCTCCACCCTCAACTTAAGATAATCATTGTTCTCAATGTGAAAGCAAAAGTTAAGGAAACTCCTTTTTTAACCAAAGGTACGAGGAGTCAAAAATTGTGCACGACCATTTGAACTGATGCGCATATTTATCCCTGAAAAAGAAATACAAAGGTAATACTGGAAAACAATAAAATACTAATAATAACAAGAAAAAGAAATATGAAATAACAATAAAAATTAAAGGATATGCTGTGGGGTGCCTCCCATGAGTGCTAAATTTTACATCTTCAGCTAGACACTGCACCACTCTCACTGTTGGCCTCATATTCTAATAAAGTAATATGAGAAAATTGTGTAAATGTAGTGAAGAATATAAATGAGAAACAACAAGGTTCCGGGAATCCTCCCTAGGTTCGTTACCTTATTCGAATCTCGATTCAATTGTTTTTATCTCGATTGCAAGTTTCACATCCCAAACAAGAAATCAACAAATATTCAATCAAAGCATATGAAAACCTTAATGTAATTGCTATGAAATACTCTTTACTTTCGATTCAAGCACACATGACCTATCCTATAGATTTATCAAGAAACGACAATATATCTCAATGACAATATCGCAGTAATGGACAAACCTAAAAGATAAATCTATCAGAATCAATCACATCCAAACAACTTGACATAAGAAGAGCTTGACTAGACTTATATGGAGGAGAAAGGTGCAATCACCAGATTAAGAAAATCTAAGATAAGGAAAACATAAATTGCAGCTGTCACATGAACCTAAGTTCTTCTTATTTAATCAAAGAGTAAATCATAAACAATGTTTTGATAATAAATCCTTACAATTGAATCAAAAATGGAAAATAAAAAAAACTGCACCTAAGGATTCATCCATTTGCCTTGCTTGGAGATTAGTTGGCCATAGGGCTCATACTTGAACACCGTAATGGAGAATAATGTTGAGCTCTCTCTTTAGTTTCCCAGCCTTGATGGATGTCCCTTTATCAAACCCTAAGTGATCTATTTATAATACAAAAGGTCCAAGGGTGATTTCGGGTCTAAACTATCATTAAAACCCTAATTAAGAAACAGGGGATCGCGTGCGCGCCACGGCTCACATTAATCCAGGCCGCAGTTCAACCTTGAATTTTGCTTTGTGTTGTTGCTAGAGGCTGCAGCCCAAATTGGTCTAGGTCGCGGCTCAGACTTCCAAGCCGCGGCTCAGATTGGTCCAGGCCGTGACGCACACTAATGGCCTTTGAGGCTCTTTTAGACAAGCTTCTGTAGGCCACGGCGCACATTGGTTGGTGGAGGCTCTCTTCGTTTTATCCTTCCACAATCATGCCTTCACTCCAGTATGTATCGAAGCTTCGTGCTTAAAGCGATAATAGCTTTTCTATCTCTTTTAACTCAAAATACCTGAAAATGCACTGAAATAAGTCAATGCTCCACGAATGACACTTTAGAATTGTTAAGGTATAAATGTGTAATTCAACCCTAGATCAACCCTAAAATGCTAACAAATACGTACTATTAAGATGCATTTTACGACTCTCATTAGAGCTTGATCAATGGTTTGTAAAGTTCCTCCATTAAAATATTGTGCATGCAAATGGAGAGGCTTATAACTTTTATGTCAGAAATAGTCCATCCCAAAGTTGTTTTATGCTCCCTTAACACATGCAGTAGCTTTTTCTCTTTTTCGGGTGTGAGTGATGCAGCAACAATAATTGGAAATGTGTAACTATCACCCAAGAATGCATAGCGAAGATGCTCAAGTAACTGCTTCAACTCTGGAGTTGTAGTTTGCTACATCTTTTCTCTTGAAATTGTAGGATCCAACTTTTCTATAATCAGTTCTAGCCTCCCCACTTAATTGCTAAGTGAAGTACCCTACTGCAAGGCTCCCAAGGCAAATACATAGTGGAGAAATTCTTCACTGACAAAAGGTAAATCAGATTCATAAACTATAGAGTTAGTAAAATTATAAGCTTGAGATAAAGTGGTGATACATTATTCTTGGTGATCGACTGGTACATCTTCTTGAAAGGCTTCTTCTACACATTGCTTAATGACATCTACCCGAAAGCATGTGCTTGGATTTTTTGAAAATCTCATGGCTTGGTAGATGTTGAACATAACCTCTTCCTTGTTTACTCTTAATGTTAATTCACCTTTTAAACATCAATTAAAGCCTTTCTTGTAGCCAAAAATGGTCGGCTAAGAATTTGTTGGGTATATAACCAAAGTCCCACATTGGCTAGAAGTGGGGAGGATCATGAGTATATAAGGATGGAGAAATATCTCCATTGGTATGAGGCCTTTTGGGGTAAAAACCCAAGAGCAAATCCATGAGGGCTTAGGCCCAAAGTGGACAATATCATACCAATGTGGAGATATGTGGTATCCATAGTCCTTACAAGTGGTATCAGAGCCATGCCCCGGAGTTAGCCATGTGGATGAATCCTCAGAATGCTGAACAAAGGTGGTGGGCCCAGGCTAAATCATGATGAGATCCATGGATGAGCTCGGTTAGACAGGCGGTGTGCTCCAGATTCTTCATAGACGTGTCCTGGTCCTAGCATGGTGAAGAGGAGTTGACTTGGGATAGAGCAAGCTCTCGAGGCAGGTGGTGCTCCATGTAAGGCGTGTGCTCCAACGCAGTGGAGTGGAGAATCCTTGTTGGTAGAGAGTGGACGGATGGATGATCGTTTGATGGGAGGCTCGGTGGTCCTTTGTTCGAGGGGAGGATTGTTGGGTATATGACCAAAGTCCCACATTGGCTAGAAGTGGGGAGGATCATAGGTATATAAGAATGGACAAATATCTCCATTGGTATTAGGCCTTTTGGGGTAAAAACCCAAGAGCAAATCCATGAGGGCTTAGGCCCAAAGTGGACAATATCATACCAATGTGGAGATATGTGGTGTCCATAGTCCTTACAGAATTAGTGGGACTTTTTGGTCTTCCTCCATATCTAACACCACAAATTAGTAGGAAAAATAAATTTATCCACCTTTACCAATACATCTTCTATGATTCCATATGAGTACTTGATAGATCGGTCTGCTAGTTACAAAGAAATGGTTGCTTGTTTCATCTCTCTAAGTCCTAATTTCCTACAAACAGAAAGTGGCATAAGATTAATGTTAGCACCAAGATCACATAAAAATTTATCAAAAAATGAATTTCTAGTAGGGCAAGGCAAAGTAAAACTCCCCAGATCTTTTAATTTTTGAGGCAGTTTCTATTGAAGAATGGCACTGCATTCTTCATAAAGCTTTATTGTTTTGAACTCCTCTAACCTTCTCTTCTTGGAAATAATATCCTTTAAGAATTTGACATAATTTGGCATTTGTTCCAAAGCATCTACAAAAGGAATATTTATGTGAATTTTCTTTAAAATATTCAAAAACTTAGAAAATTGCTTATCTAATT